>CM071841.1:1019114-1225236 GCA_036507285.1 Trichosanthes cucumerina | reverse complement strand
CTATTTATTCTTTTATTGGAAAAAGTGAAGAACCTTCAGAATAAAATGTATAAATGAAGTGAGATTAAATTTTAATAATTATTTTTGGTGGTTTTAGTGAGCTCCGGAAGTTCTCGAATATTTTTCGGTAGATAACGTCAACCCTATTTTTAGAGATTAAATAACCTTATAATATATTTTATAAAATTTTTAGCTACTAGAAAATATTAGTATTCTTCATCAAAAAATTTTAAAGTTAGTATTGACACCTAATTTGATTAAAAAAAAAAAACCAAAAGATTCAAGATCACAAGACTCTACTTTATGCCTCTAACCCAATTTACTATGCGCTTAAACCCTAAAAAGTTCATTTTAAGCAGACAACAACCAAGTCTTGAGACGTTCATTATTACGTGATAAAATAGTGTGGATTGTAGATTTTTTATGGAGATTAGTTCATTTTTGAATAAAAAAATTCATATGAGTTTTCGAACAAATACATTTACCTCCTATTAATTCTTTGTGTGGTTATGTTTAAAATTTATTTTCTATTTATTCTTTCAATGGAAAAAGTGAAGACCCTTAAGAACATTATGTACAAATGAAGTGAGAAGAGCTTTTAATAATCGTTTTCGGTGGTCATAGTGCGCTCCGGAAGTTTCCGGATATTTTACAATTGATAACTTCAACCTTATTTTTAGAGATTAAACAACCTCTTTAAATTATTTCCCTATTTATTCTTTTATTGGAAAAAGTGAAGAACCTTCAGAATAAAATGTATAAATGAAGTGAGATTAAATTTTAATAATTATTTTTTGTGGTTTTAGTGCGCTCCGGAAGTTCTCGAATATTTTTCGGTAGATAACGTCAACCCTATTTTTAGAGATTAAATAACTTTATAATATATTTTTTAAAATTTTTAGCTACTAGAAAATATTAGTATTCCTCATTAAAAAAATTTAAAGTTAGTAATTCACACCGAATTTGATTAAAAAAAAAACCAAAAGCTTCAATATCACAAGACTCTACTTTATGCCTCTAAACCAATTTACTATGCGCTTAAACCCTAAAAAGTTCATTTTAAGCAGACAGCAACAAAGTCTTGAGAGGTTCATTATTACGTGATAAAATAGTGTGGATTGTAGATTTTTTATGGAGATTAGTTCATTTTTTGAATAAAAAAAATTCATACGACTTTTCGAACAAATACATTTACCTCCTATTAGTTACTGTGTTTATGTTTAAAATTTATTTTCTATTTATTCTTCAATGGAAAAAGTGAAGACCCTTAAGAACATTATGTACAAATGAAGTGAGAAGAGCTTTTAATAATCGTTTTCGGTGGTCATAGTGCTCTCCGGAAATTTCCGGATATTTTACAATTGATAACTTCAACCCTATTTTTAGAGATTAAACAACCTCTTTAAATCATTTCCCTTTCTATTCTTTTATTGGAAAAAGTCAAGAACCTTCTGAATAAAATGTATAAATGAAGTGAGATTAAATTTTAATAATGATTTTTTGTGGTTTTAGTGCGCTCCGGAAGTTCTCGAATATTTTTCGGTAGATAACGTCAACCCTATTTTTAGAGATTAAATAACCTTATAATACATTTTTTAAAATTTTAAGCTACTTTAAAGTATTATTCTTCTTCATAAAAAAATTTTAAAGTTAGTAATTGACACCTAATTTGATTAAAAAAAAAAAACCAAAAGCTTCAAGATCACAAGACTCGACTTTATGCCTCTAACCCAATTTACTATGCGCTTAAAACCTAAAAAGTTCATTTTAAGAAGACAACAACCAAGTCTTGAGACGTTCATTATTACGTGATAAAATAGTGTGGGTTGTAGATTTTTTATGGAGATTAGTTCATTTTTTGAATAAAAAAAATTCATACGACTTTTCGAACAAATACATTTACCTCTTATTAGTTACTGTGTTTATGTTTAAAATTTATTTTCTATTTATTCTTTCAATGGAAAAAGTGAAGACCCTTAAGAACATTATGTACAAATGAAGTGAGAAGAGCTTTTAATAATCTTTTTCGAATGTCATAGTGCTCTCCGGAAGTTTCCGGATATTTTACAATTGATAAATTCAACCCTATTTTTAGAGATTAAACAACCTCTTTAAATTATTTCCCTATTTATTCTTTTATTGGAAAAAGTGAAGAACCTTCAGAATAAAATGTATAAATGAAGTGAGATTAAATTTTAATAATGATTTTTGGTGGTTTTAGTGAGCTCCGGAAGTTCTCGAATATTTTTCGGTAGATAACGTCAACCCTATTTTTAGAGATTAAATAACCTTATAATATATTTTATAAAATTTTTAGCTACTAGAAAATATTAGTATTCTTCATCAAAAAATTTTAAAGTTAGTAATTGACACCTAATTTGATTAAAAAAAAAAAAACCAAAAGATTCAAGATCACAAGACTCTACTTTATGCCTCTAACCCAATTTACTATGCGCTTAAACCCTAAAAAGTTCATTTTAAGCAGACAACAACCAAGTCTTGAGACGTTCATTATTACGTGATAAAATAGTGTGGATTGTAGATTTTTATGTAGATTAGTTCATTTTTGAATAAAAAAATTCATACGACTTTTCGAACAAATACATTTACCTCCTATTAGTTACTGTGTTTATGTATAAAATTTAATTTCTATTTATTCTTTCAATGGAAAAAGTGAAGACCCTTAAGAACATTATGTACAAATGAAGTGAAAAGAGCTTTCAATAATCGTTTTCGGTGGTCATAGTGCGCTCCGGAAGTTTCTGGATATTTTACAATTGATAACTTCAACCCTATTTTTAGAGATTAAACAACCTCTTTAAATTATTTCCCTATTTATTCTTTTATTGGAAAAAGTGAAGAACCTTCAGAATAAAATGTATAAATGAAGTGAGATTAAATTTTAATAATGATTTTTTGTGGTTTTAGTGCGCTCCGGAAGTTCTCGAATATTTTTCGGTAGATAACGTCAACCCTATAAAATTTTTAGCTACTAGAAAATATTAGTATTCCTCATAAAAAAAATTTAAAGTTAGTAATTCACACCTAATTTGATTAAAAAAAAAACCAAAAGCTTCAATATCACAAGACTCTACTTTATGCCTCTAACCCAATTTACTATGCGCTTAAACCCTAAAAAGTTCATTTTAAGCAGACAATAACAAAGTCTTGAGAGGTTAATTATTACGTGATAAAATAGTGTGGATTGTAGATTTTTTATGGAGATTAGTTCATTTTTTGAATAAAAAAAATTCATACGACTTTTCGAACAAATACATTTACCTCCTATTAGTTACTGTGTTTATGTTTAAAATTTATTTTCTATTTATTCTTTCAATGGAAAAAGTAAAGACCCTTAAGAACATTATGTACAAATGAAGTGAGAAGAGCTTTTAATAATCGTTTTCGGTGGTCATATTGCTCTCTGGAAGTTTCGGATATTTTACAATTGATAACTTTAACCTTATTTTTAGAGATTAAACAACCTCTTTAAATTATTTCCCTATTTATTCTTTTATTGGAAAAAGTGAAGAACCTTCAGAATAAAATGTATAAATAAAGTGTAACGCCCCTACTTTTCTAACATAAATTCCTAGGGACATTACTACTCATGCATGCATTCGAGGCCTTAATCGAGCTTAAACTAAGTAAAAGTTGATAAAAAAATCAATTTAATTTGGGATCCCTATAGAAATACAAAACGTTTACAAGAAACATAATTAAGTTCGGCCTCTAGTTTCAAAACTCAATGTAATACATAAGCGGAAGACAATAATCTTTTAAAATTCTTTCTAAATTATGGATGCGGAATTCATGACTTAGTTCCCATGGCTTTCAGAAGCGCATCCATGCCACTACTTTGGTATGCTCTCGTCTCTACACGAAAACATTTTAAAACAAAGAAAGACACAACAAAGGTAGAGGATGAGTATTATAAAATACCCAGTAAGTGGGGGGTCGGGATATGCATACACATACAATCATGATCTCTAAACTCATTCGTAACATACATAGATGGGATTTACAACTTTTTAGAGTTGCCAGGTCTTTAATCCATGGCTGCATAGTAATTGTCAGGCCTTTAATCCATGACTGCTCATTCAGTTGCCAGGTCTTTAATCCATGGCTATTCATTCAGTCTTTGCAGTCTTTAATCCATGGCTATTCATTCGATTGCTGTGTCTTTAATCCATGGCTATTCATTCATTCAATTGCAGTCTTTAATCCATGGCTATTCATTCGATTGCAGTCTTTAATCCATGGCTACATGGCTGTTCATATAATTGCCAAGTCTTTAATCCATGGCTGTTCATAAAATTGCCAGGTCTTTAATCCATGGCTGTTCATAAAATTGCGAGTCTTTAATCCATGGTCATTCATAAAATTGCAGTCTTTAATCCATGGCTATTCATTTAATTGCGTGTCTTTAATCCATGGTTCATTCATAAAATTGCAGTCTTTAATCCATGGTCAGATATTTAATTGTGAGTAATGATTGGTCATCTGGGTCATTTCATGCACAGTGATCTCGGGATGACCAATGTCCACACTATTCGTTAATTCATTTCGTGGCATACAAAACATGCATAAGGTCCCATCAGTCACATAATCATGGTGTACATATCACAAATATCATCATTGACATATCATTCATACTTTCTCATGGACAGGGTGATAAATCATACTTTTGTAATAAACATGAAACATTCTCATACACACTACTGTCCTATTTTCACATGGAATAATGGAATCTTTATACATAACATACGAGAATACTTTCACATGAAATGATGAGTCATTTTCACATAATACATCGAAATATTTGCACATAAAATATCACGTATTCTCAAAATAATATCTGTGGATTTTCATGTGGAAAATATGAACTATTTCACATAAAATCATGAAAAATCATTTTCATTTACTCCCATCAAAAGTTCGGCACAAGGTCCCTTACCAAAACTTTTGAAAATCATTCACTCGAGATTCTCGAGAAACCCTTTGAAGTATTCGTTTCTAAATTCAAGCCCTAAGCATGAGTTTTGGGAATTCATCTTTTGAAATAATTCTTCAATTTTCATCCTTTAAAGCAAATACATATTTCAGGAAATCGTATTCACTTCCCTTTTTAAGATCGTTTGTAGAAAATCCCTTACCTTAGCTCGAAACTCTTTACATTCCGCTCCTAGCTCAAAGTTTAGCTTAGTCTCCTTTCGATAGTCGAATCCCTAAATCACATTCATCAATTCTTTAATTAACTTACATAATTAGACACTTATTTTGAATCCAATCATCGTTAGGCTAAATTACCACAAGCGGACGCTTAAAGCGAACTCGGGAGGTCAAAAGCAGGTGGATCGGAGCGCTCTTCCGGCGTGGCGGCGGCGGCGTGGCGGCCGGCGTGGCGTGTGGTGGCGGAGGCGCGTTTGGCGCGTGGGACATAACATCGAGATCCTCGTGGCCCGATCTATCCAAAACTGGGTCACGAAACTTTGAAAACCGATCGAGAACTCCTCAAAACCCGAACCAAAGTCGACCGCTAGCTTCAAGGGGTGATGCGAGAAGGCGCGACGGCGCGCGCGCAAGCTGCGTTCACGACTGGCGGCGGATCTTCGCGTGAGCCGGCCGAGTGAGTGCCCGCCAAGCGAGCGAGGCGGCGGCGAGAGAGGTCGCGGTTTGGCGGCTTCTTCACGGTCACTCTTGCGGATCGATTTCGACGGCGGGGAGGCGAACACGCCAAGCTTGAAGTCGTGTGAACTCGCGTGCAAAGCAATGCGTTCTCGGTGGTGTCAAGACGGAAGGGCGGCGGCTCGGTTTGAACTCGTGCAGCAACCACCAGCCAGTCGAATCCGAAGAAGGAGGAGGTGGAGGAGGAACGGCCCGTCCTCTGCTTTGTCGTGAAGATGAACCAAGGAAAAATGGTGGCCCTCGGTTTGCGTGCGTGTGGAAAAGGAAGAAGGGTCTCAAACCCTAAATTTTTAATAACTAAATTACGAAACTGCCCTTCTCTTTACTAAAACCACAAGAATGCCATTTAACTAAATTTATTATTCTAAAAGTGTCTTTAGTTGTACAAAATTCTTAATTTACCAATCATTTCAATAAATTATACAGCTCTAAAGCCCACTTAATTTAAATTTCTAGTAACTTAATCCGGGTACAACCTAAGATGTTTTTAAATAAAATTTCGGGGCGTTACAATCTTCCCTCCTTAAGAACTTTCGTCCTCGAAAGTTTTCAATCTTGTATTAAAACCGGGATAGCCCTCTCGCACCTTCTCCACTCGGTTACGATGAGTCTTCGATCCTTGTGCAAGAATTAGCACTAACTGCTCCTCAAGTATCACACCTTAGCGTGAACTTATTACCCAACGGTCTCGTAACTTTAACTTGAGCTCATTCTCTTCACAAGAATTCTTCTACTGAAGCCTACACAACTGATGCCCTTGACTCGGATTCTACATTTGGAAAGTTCCAGCTTCGAATTCTAAGATAACTCGGGATATTTAGCTCGTAATTCCTTCTCTAGTCCTTTACTTAGTTTCTTCTGTTTTGCGACTTCAGAAAGGAGCTCTTTGCTAAAACCATTACATTGTTGTCGAGTATCAAAATCCTCTTTAAGGTCTGCTGCACCAGCTACTAGCATTCATTTCAAGACATGACTAGATCATACCATCTGACCATCGTTTCCATAACCTTAACACCTTTTTAAGAGATGTGACTTCAGGGATAAAGTTAGCAACTTTGTTTGGTTGTTCGAGACTCTTCACATTAATGGTTAACCTTTTCGCCACTCTCAGCGACCTTTTGGTACGTTTTGTGTGGCGATCTCAATGCGTACTTAGTTAACTTTTGGACTTTCTAATGCAATCAATAACTCGTTGGAAGTCTTAGGCCATGGCGGGAGTAACTCAAACTTAGGTCTCCTTTGGTTGTCGTGACTCATGGAAAGTTCCATAAAACTTTATCAATTTTATTACAAAAATGCTCCAAAAATTTCAGCAGCATAACGGCATAACTACAACCATGCCAAAATTTTCTCCAGCACCTGATAGATAGAAATTGCACTTCTAAAATCAGAAAACAAACCAATCATGCCTCCAAACTTCATCTCAGATTACTCAGGGCTCATAAACACACTATACACATACATGTTGAACAACCCAATATAAGTGAAACTAAGTTCTTTAATTGTAAGTGATGATTCTTTAAAGACAAGGGGATCCAACAATCAGATTGCGACATCAACTTTAAAACAACTTTAAAAGAACGAAATGAAATCCTCTTGACTTACCCTGCTTAAGAGTCTAAACAATTATAGGTTATCGCATTAAGTGACAAAATTTTCATTGCAAATTCTAGGAATTAGAATGAACCTTTTAAAGCAAGTTATTCAAGATACAACTCATACTCTATCTCTTTTAATCTTTCCTCAGTCTATGACACAACGGAACAGTAGTTCATGTCACTCCCCTTAATATCCTGCCCAAGTAATCACTTGAGTATAATGCAACTTTCTTAATACCAATAGGGTTGGATACTTTACAATGGCATCCACTACATTTCTTAACTTTTCCGACTCTTTTGTCATGAAACCCTAACGTTCAAACCTTGAATACGGATACTTTATTTAACACCTCTAGACTTTGAACTTTTCAAGAATTACAATACTCCTTTGCTAAGGTTCTACTCGCGAACTCAGTTGTTCAAGGTTTCTTGAAAGATTTTCGCCTCGTAATGTCTACCCTTTCTTTCCTTTGTCCAAACTACTCCTTTTTAATAACGCGCAAGTGAGTCTTATCTTGATAAAGACTCCTTTAAGCCTTACATCCTGAACTCGGACATTTCCTTTATAATATTACTCACCTGAGGTCATATTCTCGTCTTTTCTTAGCTTAACAAATTTCCTTATGCTCACCTTTTGAAGTTTACTTGAGCACTTAACTCCTTAGTGACCTTTCGACTACTTCCATATCTCAGGACTTACTCTTCCCTCCTTATGCCTAAAGCAATCCTTCCGAATTGTCATTTCGCCTCCTTCTAGGCTTGGTTAAACTAGAACGTCTCAAGACAACTTTATTAAGACAATGATTTACCTTTCTCTTGAGCACTAAATCCATCAAGCCTATAAACATTAGGGGCATTTAAGTAAAATCTCTACAACCTTCATGATGTTCGTAAAGTGATTTGAAAGTCGTCTCGGGATATCTAGTCCCTGGTTCATGACAGGCGCTAACTAGTCTCCAAAATCCTCGTAAGGAACACTATGTGTCCTTGTCTTTGGTGGAATAGGTCGTTCATCCACTAGAAGAGATTTATTCTCGCAACCACTTTCTCCACTTCTCATCTCTCATGTACAAGCGTAAGAATACACCTTTCTCCTTTACGCGACCCCTATTACTCTCTTATTGCGAATAAACTACTATTAACTCTTACAAGGAAGGTTATGTACCCATAACTTGAGTTCCTTTACTTCTTTGGAGCATTAGATAGAAGTATTAGAAATTACTGTTGCTCTCTACTTTTAATTCCATACTTAAGTCTGTCTCTTGTGTTAGGGGTAACTTTAAAAGATAAAACCTTCCTTATCTAACACTAACGCATTGCTCTTCGTGCTTACTCTCCTTAAACTTGGCTTTGTTCTTTTAGTAAGATTAAGGACTTTCTCAACTCTCTGTACTAGTTGCTCATAAGGTCAAATTCACTAAAAACCTTTCTTAAGGGCCCATCACTCTGGCCTTTACCAAGGAACCTTACAGTTCCATGTCTCTAATGGTCGCTCGACCACTGCCCCTATACACTTTACTAATTGAAAGAAGTTCCTCAGCTTGACTGCTATATAGCGAAGATGAGATTAAAAGCACTTTCATCTATTAACCGAATCCTCTCTCCCTAACCCTTTGATTGGGGAAGAGGAACTTTACTACATAAGAGTTCAAGGGTAACACTTCATGTTATCTCTTTCAAGTTGTACACGTACATCTAGTCCAACAGGTAGAATTTAGTGGCAAGGTTCTTATACACATTCACAAGCGTGAACACACCAGTGATCATATGAATGTCTACTCGTGCTCCAGTTTCTGGAGTCCCGACAATCAATTCTTTTGTGTTCTCAAACTACAACCCTAATTCATTACTTTTCTTCTTTATACTTGTCTTTATTACGTTTGTTTAGCTTAAGGTAACGCTTTTGAAACTTCGTATCATGCCTATCACGTAGTATCACATTAATTGTGTATATCCACTGGCTTTCCTCTCTAGTGGGCAATGGCATACCTTTCTATTCAATTGATCTAGCATGAATGAATGAGACCGCTAATCTCTACCGAACACCTTCAAACTTTGAACTTCTCATGAGTAGTCTTAACTTTTATTATTGAAACTATACTCAAGTGATCTAGTTGCTTAGCAACCCTTAACGCTCCGGTCTCTTAAGTCTTACTCTTTACTCCCTTGGTCAAAGCGGACCTTTTAATAATTCTCAACACGTGTTTTATGGCTATAAAACTTCATTTTTAAGCGTAAACATTCTTAACTAAAACATTTTCCTTTCTATCATCAATAGTAGGGATCACATGTGTTCTCTTTCCTTTGGCGTAAAGATTCACGTCAACTCTATGACATATACGCGTATAGATTCACATATAAGCATTTCATTTATGCATTTCCTTTTCATAGACATATAATTTAGCTCATACATTCTCATTCTTTCTTAGTTTGGAAATTCATCAAACTCGATTTTTATATAAAATATTTTCTCATAGACTACTAAATTCTCTTTTTCGTGAACAAATAAAACTTTTAGTTCGAAGGCATACAGCGGTGGATTGGAGTTGCTACTTAGCCATGGGATACTTGTTGCTTACTCTGTAAGCGAGTCCACAAGACCTATAACCTTGGGCTCGATACCAAGCTATAACGCCCCTACTTTTCTAACATAAATTCCTAGGGACATTACTACTCATGCATGCATTCGAGGCCTTAAGCGAGCTTAAACTAAGTAAAAGTTGATAAAAAAAATCAATTTAATTTGGGATCCCATAGAAATACAAAACGTTTACAAGAAACATAATTAAGTTCGGCCTCTAGTTTCAAAACTCAGTAATACATAAGCGGAAGACAATAATCTTTTAAAATTCTTTCTAAATTATGGATGCGGAATTCATGACTTGGTTCCCATGGAAAGCCTGTAGCGCATCCATGCCACTACGCTTTGGTATGCTCTCGTCTCTACACGAAAACATTTTAAAACAAAGAAAGACACAACAAAGGTAGAGGATGAGTATTATAAAATACCCGATGAAGTAAGTGGGGTCGGGATATGCATACACATACAATCATGATCTCTAAACTCATTACGTAACATACATAGATGGGATTTACAACTTTCTAGAGTTGCCAAGTCTTTAATCCATGGCTGCATAGTAATTGTCAGGCCTTTAATCCATGACTGCTCATTCGAGCTTTTGCGAGTCTTTAATCCATGGCTATTCATTCGATTGCTCAGTCTTTAATCCATGGCTATTCATTCGATTGCGTGTCTTTAATCCATGGCTATTCATTCGATTGCAGTCTTTAATCCATGGCTATTCATTCGATTGCAGTGTCTTTAATCCATGGCTATTCATTTAATTGCCAGGTCTTTAATCCATGGTTGTTCATATAATTGCAGTCTTTAATCCATGGTTGTTCATAAAATTGCAGTCTTTAATCCATGGTCATTAAATTCATAAAATTGCCGTGTCTTTAATCCATGGTCATTCATAAAATTGCAGTCTTTAATCCATGGCTATTCATTTAATTGCAGTCTTTAATCCATGGTTTGTTCATAAAATTGCCAGTCTTTAATCCATGGTGTATATTTAATTGTGAGGCTTTGATTTGGTCATCCTGGGTCATTTCAGCGATCTCAGGATGACCAATGTCCACACTATTCGTTAATTCATTTCGTGGCATACAAAACATGCATAAGGTCCCATCGAGTCACATAATCATGGTGTACATATCACAAATATCATCATTGACATATCATTCATACTTTCTCATGGATGTGGTGATAAATCATACTTTTGTAATAAACATGAAACATTCTCATACACACTTCTTTGTCCTATTTTCACATGGAATAATGGAATCTTTATACATAACATACGAGAATACTTTCACATGAAATGATGAGTCATTTTCACATAATACATCGAAATATTTGCACATAAAGTATCACGTATTCTCAAAATAATATCTGTGGATTTTCATGTGGAAAATATGAACTATTTCACATAAAATCATGAAAAATCATTTTCATTTACTCCCATCAAAAGTTCGGCACAAGGTCCCTTACCAAAACTTTTGAAAATCATTCACTCGAGATTCTCGAGAAACCCTTTGAAGTATTCGTTTCTAAATTCAAGCCCTAAGCATGAGTTTTGGGAATTCATCTTTTGAAATAATTCTTCAATTTTCATCCTTTAAAGCAAATACATATTTCAGGAAATCGTATTCACTTCCCTTTTTAAGATCGTTTGTAGAAAATCCCTTACCTTAGCTCGAAACTCTTTACATTCCGCTCCTAGCTCAAAGTTTCGCTTAGTCCTGCTCGATAGTCGAATCCCCTAAATCACATTCATCAATTCTTTAATTAACTTACATAATTAGACACTTATTTTGAATCCAATCATCGTTAGGCTAAATTACCACAAGCGGACGCTTAAAGCGAACTCGGGAGGTCAAAGCAGGTGGATCGGAGGCGACTCCGGCGGCAGCGCGCGGCCGCGGCGGCGGCGCGGCGCGTGGTGGCGGGGGAGGCGCGTTTGGCGCGTGGGACATAACATCGAGATCCTCGTGGCCGTCCCCATCCAAAGCGGTCCGAAACTTTGAAAACCGATCGAGAACTCCTCAAAACCCGAACCAAAGTCGAGCGCTAGCTTCAAGGGTGATACGGAAGAGCGACTTACGCGCGCGCAGCTGCGTTCCACGACTGGCGGCGGATCTTGGCGTGAGCCGGCGGCGAGTCGAGCCGCAAGCGAAGGCAGGCGGCGACTTGAGAGGTCGCGATTGGCGGCTTCTTCACGGTCACTCTTGCGATCCGATTCTCGCGGCGGCGGGAGGCGAACACGCCAAGCTTGAAGTCGTGTGAACTCGCCGGCAGCAATGCGTTCTCAGCTGGTGTCCGACGAAGGGCTGGCGGCTCGGTTTGAACTCGTGCAGCAACCACCAGCCAGTCGAATCCGAAGAAGGAGGAGGTGGAGGAGGAACGGCCCGTCCTCTGCTTTGTCGTGAAGATGAACCAAGGAAAAATGGTGGCCCTCGGTTTGCGTGCGTGTGGAAAAGGAAGAAGGGTCTCAAACCCTAAATTTTTAATAACTAAATTACGAAACTGCCCTTCTCTTTACTAAAACCACAAGAATGCCATTTAACTAAATTTATTATTCTAAAAGTGTCTTTAGTTGTACAAAATTCTTAATTTACCAATCATTTCAATAAATTATACAGCTCTAAAGCCCACTTAATTTAAATTTCTAGTAACTTAATCCGGGTACAACCTAAGATGTTTTTAAATAAAATTTCGGGGCGTTACATAAAGTGAGATTAAATTTTAATAATGATTTTTGGTAGTTTTAGTGCGCTTCGGAAGTTCTTGAATATTTTTCGGTAGATAACGTCAACCCTATTTTTAGAGATTAAATAACCTTATAATATATTTTTAAAAATTTTTAGCTACTAAAAAATATTAGTATTCTGCATAAAAAAATTTTAAAGTTAGTAATTGACACCTAATTTGATTAAAAAAAAAAAACCAAAAGCTTCAAGATCACAAGACTCGACTTTATGCCTCTAACCCAATTTACTATGCGCTTAAACCCTAAAAAGTTCATTTTAAGAAGACAAAAACCAAGTCTTCAGACGTTCATTATTACGTGATAAAATAGTGTGAGTTGTAGATTATTTTTAATAGAGATTAGTTCATTTTTTGAATAAAAAAAATTCATACGACTTTTCGAACAAATACATTTACCTCCTATTAGTTACTGTGTTTATGTTTAAAATTTATTTTCTATTTATTCTTTCAATGGAAAAAGTGAAGACCCTTAAGAACATTATGTACAAATGAAGTGAGAAGAGCTTTTAATAATCGTTTTCGGTGGTCATATTGCTCCCCGGAAGTTTCCGGATATTTTACAATTAATAACTTCAACCTTATTTTTAGAGATTAAACAACCTCTTTAAATTATTTCCCTATTTATTCTTTTATTGGAAAAAGTGAAGAACCTTCAGAATAAAATGTATAAATGAAGTGAGATTAAATTTTAATAATGATTTTTGGTGGTTTTAGTGCGCTCCGGAAGTTCTCGAATATTTTTCGGTAGATAACATCAACCTTATTTTTAGAGATTAAATAACCTTATAATATATTTTTTAAAATTTAGAGCTACTAGAAAATATTAGTATTCTTCATAAAAGAATTTTAAAGTTAGTAATTGACACCTAATTTCATTAAAAAAAAAACCAAAAGCTTCAAGATCACAAGACTCTACTTTATGCCTCTAACCCAATTTACTATGCGCTTAAACACTAAAAAGTTCATTTTAAGCAGACAATAACAAAGTCTTGAGAGGTTAATTATTACGTGATAAAATAGTGTGGATTGTAGATTTTTTATGGAGATTAGTTCATTTTTTGAATAAAAAAAATTCATACGACTTTTCGAACAAATACATTTACCTCCTATTAGTTACTGTGTTTATGTTTAAAATTTATTTTCTATTTATTCTTTCAATGGAAAAAGTAAAGACCCTTAAGAACATTATGTACAAATGAAGTGAGAAGAGCTTTTAATAATCGTTTTCGGTGGTCATATTGCTCTCCGGAAGTTTCCAGATATTTTACAATTGATAACTTTAACCTTATTTTTAGAGATTAAACAACCTCTTTAAATTATTTCCCTATTTATTCTTTTATTGGAAAAAGTGAAGAACCTTCAGAATAAAATGTATAAATAAAGTGAGATTAAATTTTAATAATGATTTTTGGTAGTTTTAGTGCGCTTCGGAAGTTCTTGAATATTTTTCGGTAGATAACGTCAACCCTATTTTTAGAGATTAAATAACCTTATAATATATTTTTAAAAATTTTTAGCTACTAAAAAATATTAGTATTCTGCATAAAAAAATTTTAAAGTTAGTAATTGACACCTAATTTGATTAAAAAAAAAAACCAAAAGCTTCAAGATCACAAGACTCGACTTTATGCCTCTAACCCAATTTACTATGCGCTTAAACCCTAAAAAGTTCATTTTAAGAAGACAAAAACCAAGTCTTGAGACGTTCATTATTACGTGATAAAATAGTGTGAGTTGTAGATTATTTTTAATAGAGATTAGTTCATTTTTTGAATAAAAAAAATTCATACGACTTTTCGAACAAATACATTTACCTCCTATTAGTTACTGTGTTTATGTTTAAAATTTATTTTCTATTTATTCTTTCAATGGAAAAAGTGAAGACCCTTAAGAACATTATGTACAAATGAAGTGAGAAGAGCTTTTAATAATCGTTTTCGGTGGTCATATTGCTCCCCGGAAGTTTCCGGATATTTTACAATTGATAACTTCAACCTTATTTTTAGAGATTAAACAACCTCTTTAAATTATTTCCCTATTTATTCTTTTATTGGAAAAAGTGAAGAACCTTCAGAATAAAATGTATAAATGAAGTGAGATTAAATTTTAATAATGATTTTTGGTGGTTTTAGTGCGCTCCGGAAGTTCTCGAATATTTTTGGTAGATAACATCAACCCTATTTTTAGAGATTAAATAACCTTATAATATATTTTTAAAATTTTTAGCTACTAGAAAATATTAGTATTCTTCATAAAAAAATTTAAAGTTAGTAATTGACACCTAATTTGATTAAAAAAAAAAAAAACCAAAAGCTTCAAGATCACAAGACTCTACTTTATGCCTCTAACCCAATTTACTATATGCGCTTAAACCCTAAAAAGTTCATTTTAAGCGAGACAACAACCAAGTCTTGAGGCGTTAATTATTACGTGATAAAATAGTGTGGATTGTAGATTTTTATGGAGATTAGTTCATTTTTGAATAAAAAAATTCATACGACTTTTCGAACAAATACATTTACCTCCTATTAGTTACTGTGTTTATGTTTAAAATTTATTTTCTATTTATTCTTTCAATGGAAAAAGTGAAGACCCTTAAGAACATTATGTACAAATGAAGTGAGAAGAGCTTTTAATAATCGTTTTCGGTGGTCATATTGCTCTCCGGAAGTTTCCGGATATTTTACAATTGATAACTTCAACCTTATTTTTAGAGATTAAACAACCTCTTTAAATTATTTCCCTATTTATTCTTTTATTGGAAAAAGTGAAGAACCTTCAGAATAAAATGTATAAATGAAGTGAGATTAAATTTTAATAATGATTTTTGGTGGTTTTAGTGCGCTCCGGAAGTTCTCGAATATTTTTCGGTAGATAACGTCAACCCTATTTTTAGAGATTAAATAACCTTATAATATATTTTTTAAAATTTTTAGCTACTAGAAAATATTAGTATTCTTCATAAAAAAATTTTAAAGTTAGTAATTGACACCTAATTTGATTAAAAAAAAAAAAAAACCAAAAGCTTCAAGATCACAAGACTCTACTTTATGCCTCTAACCCAATTTACTATGCGCTTAAACCCTAAAAAGTTCATTTTAAGAAGACAACAACCAAGTCTTGAGACGTTCATTATTACGTGATAAAATAGTGTGGATTGTAGATTTTTTATGGAGATTAGTTCATTTTTTGAATAAAAAAAATTCATACGACTTTTCGAACAAATACATTTACCTCCTATTAGTTATTGTGTTTATGTTTAAAATTTATTTTCTATTTATTCTTTCAATGGAAAAAGTGAAGACCCTTAAGAACATTATGTACAAATGAAGTGAGAAGAGCTTTTAATAATCGTTTTCGGTGGTCATATTGCTCTCCGGAAGTTTCAGGATATTTTACAATTGATAACTTCAACCTTATTTTTAGAGATTAAACAACCTCTTTAAATTATTTCCCTATTTATTCTTTTATTGGAAAAAGTGAAGAACCTTCAGAATAAAATGTATAAATGAAGTGAGATTAAATTTTAATAATGATTTTTGGTGGTTTTAGTGCGCTCCGGAAGTTCTCGAATATTTTTCGGTAGATAACGTCAACCCTATTTTTAGAGATTAAATAACCTTATAATATATTTTTTAAAATTTTTAGCTACTAGAAAATATTAGTATTCTTCATAAAAAAATTTAAAGTTAGTAATTGACACCTAATTTGATTAAAAAAAAAAAAAAACAAAAGCTTCAAGATCACAAGACTCTACTTTATGCCTCTAACCCAATTTACTATGCGCTTAAACCCTAAAAAGTTCATTTTAAGCAGACAACAACCAAGTCTTGAGACGTTCATTATTACGTGATAAAATAGTGTGGATTGTAGATTTTTATGGAGATTAGTTCATTTTTGAATAAAAAAATTCATCGACTTTTCGAACAAATACATTTACCTCCTATTAGTTCTGTGTGTTTATGTTTAAAATTTATTTTCTATTTATTCTTTCAATGGAAAAAGTGAAGACCCTTAAGAACATTATGTACAAATGAAGTGAGAAGAGCTTTTAATAATCGTTTTCGGTGGTCATATTGCTCTCCGGAAGTTTCCGGATATTTTACAATTGATAACTTCAACCTTATTTTTAGAGATTAAACAACCTCTTTAAATTATTTCCCTATTTATTCTTTTATTGGAAAAAGTGAAGAACCTTCAGAATAAAATGTATAAATGAAGTGAGATTAAATTTTAATAATGATTTTTGGTGGTTTTAGTGCGCTCCGGAAGTTCTCGAATATTTTTCGGTAGATAACGTCAACCCTATTTTTAGAGATTAAATAACCTTATAATATATTTTTAAATTTTTGAGCTACTAGAAAATATTAGTATTCTTCATAAAAAATTTTTTAAAGTTAGTAATTGACACCTAATTTGATTAAAAAAAAACCAAAAGCTTCAAGATCACAAGACTCTACTTTATGCCTCTAACCCAATTTACTATGCGCTTAAACCTAAAAAGTTCATTTTAAGCAGACAACAACCAAGTCTTGAGACGTTCATTATTACGTGATAAAATAGTGTGGATTGTAGATTTTTTATGGAGATTAGTTCATTTTTGAATAAAAAAAATTCATACGACTTTTCGAACAAATACATTTACCTCCTATTAGTTACTGTGTTTATGTTTAAAATTTATTTTCTATTTATTCTTTCAATGGAAAAAGTGAAGACCCTTAAGAACATTATGTACAAATGAAGTGAGAAGAGCTTTTAATAATCGTTTTCGGTGGTCATATTGCTCTCCGGAAGTTTCCGGATATTTTACAATTGATAACTTCAACCTTATTTTTAGAGATTAAACAACCTCTTTAAATTATTTCCCTATTTATTCTTTTATTGGAAAAAGTGAAGAACCTTCAGAATAAAATGTATAAATGAAGTGAGATTAAATTTTAATAATGATTTTTGGTGGTTTTAGTGCGCTCCGGAAGTTCTCGAATATTTTTCGGTAGATAACGTCAACCCTATTTTTAGAGATTAAATAACCTTATAATATATTTTTTAAAATTTAGAGCTACTAGAAAATATTAGTATTCTTCATAAAAAAAATTTAAAGTTAGTAATTGACACCTAATTTGATTAAAAAAAAAAAAACAAAAGCTTCAAGATCACAAGACTCGACTTTATGCCCCTAACCCAATTTACTATGCGCTTAAACCCTAGAAAGTTCATTTTAAGCAGACAACAACCAAGTCTTGAGACGTTCATTATTACGTGATAAAATAGTGTGGATTGTAGATTTTTATGGAGATTAGTTCATTTTTGAATAAAAAAATTCATACGACTTTCGAACAAATACATTTACCTCCTATTAGTTCTGTGTTTATGTTTAAAATTTATTTTCTATTTATTCTTTCAATGGAAAAAGTGAAGACCCTTAAGAACATTATGTACAAATGAAGTGAAGAGAAGAGCTTTTAATAATCGTTTTGGTGGTCATAGTGCTCTCCGGAAGTTTAGGATATTTTACAATTGATAAATTCAACCCTATTTTTAGAGATTAAACAACCTCTTTAAATTATTTCCCTATTTATTCTTTTATTGGAAAAAGTGAAGAACCTTCAGAATAAAATGTATAAATGAAGTGAGATTAAATTTTAATAATGATTTTTGGTGGTTTTAGTGAGCTCCGGAAGTTCTCGAATATTTTTGGTAGATAAATCAACCCTATTTTTAGAGATTAAATAACCTTATAATATATTTTATAAAATTTTGAGCTACTAGAAACTATTAGTATTCTTCATAAAAAATTTTTAAAGTTAGTCGTTGACACCTAATTTGATTAAAAAAAAAACCAAAAGCTTCAAGATCAAAAGACTCTACTTTATGACTCTAACCCAATTTACTATGCGCTTAAACCTAAAAAGTTCATTTTAAGTAGACAACAACACAAGTCTTGAGGCGTTCATTATTACGTGATAAAATAGTGTGGATTGTAGAATTTTTATGGAGATTATTTCATTTTTGAATAAAAAAAAATTCATACGACTTTTCGAACAAATACATTTACCTCCTATTAGTTACTGTGTTTATGTTTAAAATTTATTTTCTATTTATTCCTTCAATGGAAAAAGTGAAGACCCTTAAGAACATTATGTACAAATGAAGTGAGATGAGCTTTTAATAATCGTTTTGGTGGTCATATTGCTCTCCGGAAGTTTAGGATATTTTACAATTGATAACTTCAACCTTATTTTTAGAGATTAAACAACCTCTTTAAATTATTTCCTATTTATTCTTTTATTGAAAAAGTGAAGAACCTTCAGAATAAAATGTATAAATGAAGTGAGATTAAATTTTAATAATGATTTTTGGTGGTTTTAGTGCGCTCCGGAAGTTCTCGAATATTTTTCGATAGATAACGTCAACCCTATTTTTAGAGATTAAATAACCTTATAATATATTTTTAAAATTTTTAGCTACTAGAAAATATTAGTATTCTTCATAAAAAATTTTAAAGTTAGTAATTGACACCTAATTTGATTAAAAAAAAACCAAAAGCTTCAAGATCACAAGACTCGACTTTATGCCTCTAACCCAATTTACTATGCGCTTAAACCCTAAAAAGTTTATTTTAAGCAGACAACAACCAAGTCTTGAGACGTTCATCATTACGTGATAAAATAGTGTGGATTGTAGATTTTTTATGGAGATTAGTTCATTTTTTGAATAAAAAAAATTCATACGACTTTTCGAACAAATACATTTACCTCCTATTAGTTACTGTGTTTATGTTTAAAATTTATTTTCTATTTATTCTTTCAATGGAAAAAGTAAAGACCCTTAAGAACATTATGTACAAATGAAGTGAGAAGAGCTTTTAATAATCGTTTTCGGTGGTCATATTGCTCTCCGGAAGTTTCCGGATATTTTACAATTGATAACTTTAACCTTATTTTTAGAGATTAAACAACCTCTTTAAATTATTTCCCTATTTATTCTTTTATTGGAAAAAGTGAAGAACCTTCAGAATAAAATGTATAAATGAAGTGAGATTAAATTTTAATAATGATTTTTGGTGGTTTTAGTGCGCTCCGGAAGTTCTTGAATATTTTTCGGTAGATAACGTCAACCCTATTTTTAGAGATTAAATAACCTTATAATATATTTTTTAAAATTTTTAGCTACTTGAAAATATTAGTATTTTTCATAAAAGAATTTTAAAGTTAGTAATTGACACATAATTTGATTAAAAAAAAAACCAAAAGCTTCAAGATCACAAGACTCTACTTTATGCCTCTAACCCAATTTACTATGCGCTTAAACCCTAAAAAGTTCATTTTAAGCAGACAACAACCAAGTCTTGAGACGTTCGTTATTACGTGATAAAATAGTGTGGATTGTAGATTTTTTATGGAGATTAGTTCATTTTTTGAATAAAAAAAATTCATACGACTTTTCGAACAAATACATTTACCTCCTATTAGTTACTGTGTTTATGTTTAAAATTTATTTTCTATTTATTCTTTCAATGGAAAAAGTGAAGACCCTTAAGAACATTATGTACAAATGAAGTGAGAAGAGCTTTTAATAATCGTTTTCGGTGGTCATATTGCTCTCCGGAAGTTTCCGGATATTTTACAATTGATAACTTCAACCCTATTTTTAGAGATTAAACAACCTCTTTAAATTATTTCCCTATTTATTCTTTTATTGGAAAAAGTGAAGAACCTTCAGAATAAAATGTATAAATGAAGTGAGATTAAATTTTAATAATCATTTTTGGTGGTTTTAGTGTCTCCGGAAGTTCTCGAATATATTTCGGTAGATAACCTCAACCCTATTTTTAGAGATTAAATAACATTTTAATATATTTTTTAAAATTTTTAGCTACTAGAAAATAATAGTATTCTTCATAAAAAATTTTAAAGTAAGTAATTGACACATAATTTGATTAAAAAAAAACCAAAAGTTTCAAGATCACAAGCCTCCACTTTTTGCTTAAACCCTAAAAAGTACATTTTGAGCAGGCAACAACCAAGTCTTGAGTTCTTCATTATTACTTGATAAAATAGTGTTGATTGAAGATTTTTTATCGAGATTAGTTCATGTTTTGAATAAAAAAAATTTCATACGACTTTTCGAACAAATACATTTACCTTCTATTAGTTACTTTGTTTATGTTTGAAATTCATTTTCTATTTATTCTTTCAATGGAAAAAAGTGAAGACCCATTAGAACATTATGTACAAATGAAGTTAGAAAAACTTTTAATAATCGTTTTCGGTGGTCATAGTGCTCTACGGAACTTCCCGGATATTTTACAATTGATAACTTCAACCCTATTTTTAGAGATTAACCAACATTTTTAAAATATTTCTCTATTTATTCTTTTATTGGAAAAAGTGAAGAACCTTCAGAATAAAATGTATAAATGAAGTAAGATTAAATTTTAATAATCATTTTTTGTGGTTTTAATGCTCTCCGGAAGTTCTCGAATATTTTTCGGTAGATAACTTCAACCCTATTTTTAGAGATTAAATAACTTTTTAATATATTTTTTAAAATTTTTAGCTACTAGAAAATATTCGTATTCTTCATAAAAAAATTTTAAAGTTAGTAATTGACACCTAATTTGATTAAAAAAAAAACAAAAGTTTCAAGATCACAAGACTCTACTTTATGCCTCTAACCCATTTCACTATGCGCTTAAACCCTAAAAAGTTCATTTTAAGCAGACAACAACCAAGTCTTGAGACGTTAGTTATTACGTGATAAAAAAGTGTGGATTGTAGATTTCTTATGGAGATTAGTTCATTTTTTGAATAAAAAAAATTCATACGACTTTTCGAACAAATACATTTACCTCCTATTAGTTACTGTGTTTATGTTTAAAATTCATTTTCTATTTATTCTTTCAATGGAAAAAGTGAAGACCCTTAAGAACATTATGTAGAAATGAAGTGAGAAGAGCTTTTAATAATAATTTTCGATGGTCATAGTGCTCTCCAGAAGTTTCCAGATATTTTACAATTGAAAATTTCAACCCTATTTTTAGACATTAAACAACCTCTTTAAATTATTTTCCTATTTTTTCTTTTATTGGAAAAAGTGAAGAACCTTCAGAATAAACTGTATAAATGAAGTGAGATTAAAGTTTAATAATCATTTTTGGTGGTTTTATTTACCTCCGGAAGTTGTCGAATATTTTTCGGTAGATAACGTCAATCCTATTTTTAGAGATTAAATAACCTCTTTAAATTATTTCCCTATTTATTCTTTTATTGGAAAAAGTGAAGAACCTTCAGAATAAAATGTATAAATGAAGTGAGATTAAATTTTAATAATCATTTTCGGTTGTTTTAGTTACTTCCGGAAGTTCTCGAATATTTTTCAGTAGATAACGTCAACCCTATTTTTAGAGATTAAATAACCCTTTAATATATTTTTTAAAATTTTTAGCTACTAGAAAATATTAGTATTCTTCATAAAAAAAATTTTAAAGTTAGTAATTGACACAAAATTTGATTAAAAAAAAAAACCAAAAGCTTCAAGATCACAAGACTCTACTTTATGTCTCTAACCCAATTTACTATGCGCTTAAACCCTAAAAAGTTCATTTTAAGCAGACAACAACCAAGTCTTGATACGTTTATTATTACGTGATAAAATAGTGTGGATTGAGATTTTTTATGGAGATTAGTTCATTTTTTGAATAAAAAAAATTCATACGACTTTTCGAACAAATACATTTACCTCCTATTAGTTACTGTGTTTATGTTTAAAATTTATTTTCTATTTAGTCCTTCAATGGAAAAAGTGAAGACCCTTAAGAACATTATGTACAAATGAAGTGAGAAGACCTTTTAACAATCGTTTTCGGTGGTCATATTGCTCTCCGGATGTTTCCGGATATTTTACAATTGATAACTTCAACTCTATTTTTAGAGATTAAACAACGTCTTTAAATTATTTTCCTATTTATTCTTTTATTGGAAAACTGAAGAACCTTCAGAATAAAATGTATAAATGAAGTGAGATTAAATTTTAATAATGATTTTTTGTGGTTTTAGTGCGCTCCGGAAGTTCTCGAATATTTTTCGGTAGATAACGTCAACCCTATTTTTAGAGATTAAATAACATTATGATACATTTTTTAAAATTTTAAGCTACTAGAAAATATTAGTATTCTTCATAAAAAAATTTAAAGTTAGTAATTGACACCTAATTTGTGACGACCACGACCACAGGTACTAATTATTTATTTTATTTAACGTTCTTTCAACCTGTGTGTGTCTAGTTGGATTGGTGGATTTCATCAAGCTCGGTGTTAATGAGTCCTTGATTTTATTAGTTTAAAGCGAAATATTCTCCTTTAGATAACCATTTATAAAATTTAAAAGAAAAGGAAGTGGCAATGGCATTTTGGTATTTAATGCATAAATAAGGGTTAGAAGTGATCTTTGGGTTTTGATCTAAACCCTAGCATTAGTCTCCTTGGTATTTAATCAAAAGAAAACCTAGCCCTAGAATGATAATCATCACCTTCATCTTCTCCTCTTTGCCTAGCCAACAACCCTCCTTGTCTTTGTCCTTACTGGCCAAGCAAACCATCTTCTCGCAACTACTTCAGTTTCTCGCGGCGAATACACAAGTGAGAAGGCGCTCCATCCGCCTCATCTGCAGCCACGTCACGCACGAAGAGCACGCCGAGACGCCTGACCATCCGGCCGCGCTGCGTGCTCGCTTCACGAAGGCATCTCGGCCGCTCACGCACGCCACCCGTGTAGTTGAAGTCGTCTCTTTGGAAGTCGCCGCTTGTATCCACTGCAGCCACCCCATGATCCACTGAAGTGTAACGCCCCTACTTTTAAAACATAATTTCCTAGGGACATTACTACTCATGCATGCATTCGAGGCCTTAATCGAGCTTAAAACAAATAAAAGTTGATAAATAAAAATCAATTTAATTTGGGATCCCACGAGAAATACAAAAGCGTTTACAAGAAATATAATTAAATTCGGCCTCTAGTTTCAAAACTTTGTACTACGTAAGCGGAAGACCATAATCTTTTAAAATTCTCTCTAAATCAGGCGGAATTCATGACTTGGTTCCCATGGCTTCTCAGAAGCGCATCCATGCCACTCACTTTGGTATGCTCTCGTCTCTACCGAAAACATTTTAAAACAAAGAAAGACACAACAAAGGTAGAGGATGAGTATTATAAAATACCCCGAAGAAGTGAGGGTCGGGATATGCATACACATACAATCATGATCTTTAAATTCAATCATAACATACATAGATGGGAATTAAAACTTTCTAAAGTTGCCAGGTCTTTAATCCATGGCTGCTTAGTTATTTGTCAGGCCTTTAATCCATGACTGTTCATTCAGTTGCCAGGTCTTTAATCCATGGCTAATCATTCAGTTGCCAGGTCTTTAATCCATGGCTATTCATTTAATTGCCAGGTCTTTAATCCATGGTTGTTCATTGATTGCAGTCTTTAATCCATGGCTATTCATTCAATTGCCAGGTCTTTAATCCATGGCTATTCATTCAGTTGCCAGGTCTTTAATCCATGGCTATTCATTCAATTGCCAGGTCTTTAATCCATGGCTACATATAATTGTGAGGCCGACTGGTCATCCTGAGTCATTTCAGCGATCTCAGGATAACCAATGTCCACACTATACAATAATTCATTTCGTGACATACTAATCATGCATAAGGTCCCATCAGTCACATAATCATGGTGTACATATCACAAATATCATCATCAACATATCATTCATACTTTCTCATGGACAGTGTGAAATATCATACTTTTGTAAGAACATGAAACATTCTCATACAATCTACTGTCCTATTCTCACATGAAATAATGGGATCCTTATACCTAACATACGAGAATACTTTCACATGAAATAATGATTCATTTTCACCTAATACATCGAATTTGCATATAAAATATCACGTATTCTCAAAATAATATCTGTGGATTTTCATGTGAAAAATATGAACTATTTCGCATAAAATCATGAAAATCGTTTTCAGTTACTCCCATTAAAAGTTCGGCACGAGGTCCCTTACTAAACCTTTTGAAAATCATTCACTCGAGATTCTCGAGAAACCCTTTGAAATATTCGTTTCTAAATTCAAGCCTTAAGCATGAGTTTTGGAAATTCACCTTTTGAAATCATTCCTCAATTTTCATCCTTTAAACAAATACATATTTCAGGAAATCGTATTCACTTCCCTTTTTAAGATCGTTTGTAGAAAATCCCTTACCTAGTCTTCGCTTAAACTCCTCATGCTCCGTTCCTAACTCAGGGTTCTTATCGGACTTGCTCGGTACTCGAATTCCTTCAATCCAATCCATTTTCTTAATTAAACACATAATAAGTAAACTCATTTTCCACATCCAATAAAAGATAAGTCGAATTACTACTCACAGAGGCTGGAAACGAACTCGGGAAATCGAAGCAGTGGCGGAGCGACTCGTGACGGGCGTGGCGCGGCGTGGCGTGCATGTGGCGGCGGCGTCGCGGCGCGCGCGTGAGGTGTCAAAAACCGCGCGCTGCACGGCGTGGACATCAGATTTGAAAACATCGTGAGCCGATCTATCCAGAACCGCTTTCCAATCTAGGAAAACCGGTCTGAAAACACCCCAAAACTCGAACCAAAAGTTCACGACTGTTGGGACCGGCTCGTCGGCGTGAACAAATAGAGACTGATCGGAGTTCCTACGTGCGACGCTGACCTTCGTTTCGGCGTGTGGCATAACGTCTATCGGTTGTGACGGTGCGAACGAATGCATCGTTTGACAGAGAGATCCGGTGGGGCCCCGGCTGGTTGGCTTTGTCTGGGTGATCGACAGACGGTCTCTTAAGGTAAAGGGATTCGACCGGCAGACGGAATCGAGAGAGGAGGAGATGAACTCCTCGGCTTTCAATCGACAACGAGCGGCGACCGGAGATCCGTGCAGGGTAGTGTCCACTTGCAAGGGACGTCGACGTTTGCAACCAGACGGCAAATCAGCTTGGTCGGCTGCCAGCAACTCGTTTTGATGAAGACGAAAGGAACTGGGAGGTTGAAGACTATCCCTCGAAATTCGTGCTCACAAAAGGACAAGGATTTAACCCTAGCCTCTTCACCAAAATTACCAATTTGTCCTTTCACCTTAGATAAACCCTAAAATTGCCCTTTAACTCAAATAAGTAATTCAATTCAACATCTATATGGTTAAACCATATTTATTTTATTAATTTGCAAAGCTTAACTTAAACTAAGAAACTTTAAGGCCCGATTAAAAATTAATTTCCATTACACCAATCCAAGTACAACCTAAAAGGTACTTGAAAATTCTAGGGCGTTACACGAAGCCACTCGTGCAGCAACTCCCGCCGGCAGATCAACATTCGTTCCAGCTGCTCACGCTCGCAAGGATTCACCGTCCGTTCGCGAGATTCGTCCAGCCGGCCGCCGCAAAGAAGAAGAGCTCCAGTCGTTCGTGAACTCATTTCCACCCACTGTTCGCAAGTCTCCGACCGCAGTAGCTGCGTTCAACGCCACGCACGACCTCTGTTTTGGGGCGGACGGTGAGCAAGCGTTACACCTTTCGATTAGAAAGTTATACAACGATTTTTAGTCATTAAAGCATTTACGTAAGAACTTAAATTGTTGTTCGGACATGACTTTTAGGAACTAAATTAGAGCGGAGTTGAAGGCCAGCATCCAAGCAATCTAAGAGACACTAGGCCTATACGTTGAGATCGAGGTAAGCGAGGCATGAGACCTCAAGAACTTAAATGGAGTACCTCGCGTTATGAATCTGGAGTATACTCGGAGTTTAATTTCAGGATTAATGTGTGATTGGAGTTCTACGAAAGGAGCGTACTCAAAGGCCGAGGGTTAGGTTTTGGAATAGAATTCGAACTAAGGTAAGGGACCTTGTGCCGAATCTTTTAAAAGGGATTAAAGAAAATGAATTTCATTATTTTATGTGAAATTAGCTCGTTATTTTACTTAAAAGATTTAATGATTTTACACGAGAATATTTCAATATTTCATGCGAGAATACTTTAATATTTTATGTGAGGATATCTCAATATTTTATGTGAGTATAATCTAGTATTGTATGTGAGAATATATTTGTATTCTATGTAAGAGTATTCCAGATTTCATGTGAGGATATGATAAAGAATTTGTATGAGAATATTTCAGTAATTCCCACAAAAGTATTATCTTCAAACTATCTATGAGGAAATTATGATTTGCAGTGATGATGATGTTTGTGGCATGTACACTATTGTTATGTTGAATGATGGGACCTCATGCATGTTATGTATGCCATGAAATGATTTGATGAAAAATGTGGACATTGGTCTCCCGAGTGCATTATGTGCATGGTCAAACATGTATTAGAGACCCTATGGGTCAAATTACAGAGGGTCAGTGAGGACTCAATTTATACAGAGTGTCTGTGAGGACTCAAACCATACAGGTCCTGAGGACTCAAATGATTACAGGGGTCTGTGAGGGACTCAAAATGAAATGACTCAGGATGACCAATTGGCCACTTAAAGGAAAAAGGAAGTCATGTATTATAGTCATGACGATATGAGAAAGTTTTAGGTCCCGCATATGTACATTTCGAACAGGTTTAAAAGTCATGATTGCATGTGTTTGCATATCCCAAACCTCGGTAGCGAGGTCACTTACTGGGTATTGTCTTGCAATACTCACCCTTTCTTTTAAAAATGTTTTTCAGGTAAGGCCAAGGACGTGCAGGGCGAGTGACGGAGGCGCGTTGCCAAGACCATGGGAATAGACATGTCTTCCGCATATTTTCTTTTAAAACTGATGTTGTCGTTTTATGTCTTCGTAGTTTAAACTTACTTTCCAGATTTTAAATAGGCCATGCTTAAACTGCTTCTTTTGCGCATTTTGAATGTTTTACTGGGATCCCTAAAGAAAATTTGTTTTCAGTGGAGAATTAAAGATCGTTTTATATCTTCTGGCCTATAAATACATGCATGTGTAGTAATGTCCCTAAGAGTTTAGTTATAGAAAAGTAGGGCGTTATGGTTTTGTATCGAGCCCTAGGTTTAAGGGTTACGTCAGACTTGCTTACCGAGTAAGCACAGAGTAGTTCCCATGGTTGAACAACGCGTTCCGGTCACCGCCAGGTACGTTCTGGTATTTTATAAATTAAGCAAATGATTATGATGTAAATCTATATTGTGAATGTAAATGAATTTAAACCCTAAGGGTGATCCTATCTTATAGTTAGAAAGTAATGGCGAGGTTAGAAATTCTCTGCATTGTAAGATCGACAAAAATGCCACCTAGAGGTCGTGGGAGAGGTAGAGGACGTGGTAGGGGTCGGAGATCGGGAGTTAATGTTAACCCACCGTAGAACTACCCTTTGGAGCAGGAGGAGATTACCCCACCCGTGCGCGATCTCCCCGAGGACCGGCCCGATCGCGAGGAGAATGCACTGCGATCGCTCCCAGCATGAGCAAGGAAACCCTAATGTCATGACTATGATGGTAGAGGCTATGCGAGACTCTTGTGCGAGCCACGGTAGCCACTCACCGCCCAAGCAAGTCGTGTGGGCGGAATGATGCAACTCTGGAGTCTCGATACCTGAAGGATTTCAGGAAATATGATCCCAGATCTTTTGATGGGTCTTCTAGTGACCCCACTGTGGCTGAGTTATGGCTGTCATCCATTGAGACCATCTTCTTGATTGATGAACCCATCACGAGGACGAGAGAGTGTCCTGTGCTACCTTCATCGAGAGACGACGCCTATTTATGGTGGAGTCCGCCCGAGCAACTATTGTCGCCAATGAGAAAACGACACGGAATCACATTTAAGGAAGCATTCTGGCGGAAATTTTACCTGCTGCTGCACTCGATATAGGAAGCGGCGAGAATTCTTACGGCAACCAGCGAGCGGGAGGCGGTGGAGGTGTATGAGAGAGAGTTCACCCGCTTGTCACGCTTTGCCCCGAGCTAGTAGACACAGAGGCGAAGAAAGCAGAGCGTTTGCGTCATGAAATTTGGATGAAAATGTTCGAGGCTTCATTCGAGCACTAGCACCTCCCGACTATGCCTCCGCGGTGAGAGTGGCGAAGTGATTTGGGTGCGGCGCAGCTTGCGCATGGCAGTAGATGGTTAACCCGGGCACCCAGCAAATCATAAGAGGAAATGGGACCGACCTAATTCAAGCTCATAACGCGTCCCAGCGTACACCGCATAGACCAGAAACTTTCGTGCGAGTTCAAAGTCGAAACCACCGGTCACAAGGCGAGGAACTAACGGTGGAGATAAGCCACAATGCAAAGAGCGTGGTAAGCATCATTGGGGTAAGTGTTTGGCCCGGCCCCGGAGTGTGCTTGAGATGTGGAAAAGAAGGGCACAGAGCTAATAGTTGCCCGAGTCAAGCGGTGCTAGCCAACCTCGGGTTATCAATAGTGGGACTCTTTGTTAAGCCGTAATACACCAAGGAAGAGCTTATGCGAGTACAAGTAAGAGCATTCATGGCACAGACTTCGGTGGTTACAGGTACACTTCCATTACTTGGGCACCTTGCCTTTGTATTATTTGATTCTGGTTCTACACACTCTTTTATTTCTGCATCCTTCGTAAGTCAAGCCGAGTTAGAATTAGAAACGATTCTGATGATGCTTTATGCATCTCCACTCCTGCGAGGATAAACTTGTTAGCCACTATGAAAGTCAAGGATGGTAGTGTGACCATCGCAGACCATGAGTTAACAGTAAATCTAGTGGTCTTAGACATGATTGACTTTGATGTGATTTTGGGTATGGACTGGTTAGCGCAGAACCATGCTTGCATTGATTGTTTCAGGAAGGAGGTAGTGTTTACTCCTCCCGACCAACCCAGCAGCTCTGAGTTGAGAGGCACGTTAGCGAGGAAGTAGGCCTAAGGTAATTCACGCGCCTTAAGGCCGAGAGAGTTATTACAAAGGGAGCTTGGGCGTCTTAGCTTGCATACTGGATGCAAGGTGTCGAGAGATCTCAGTGTCGCCGGTACGGTGGTGAATGAATTTCAGACGTGTTCTCGAGGACCTCTCGGAGTACCTCCGGTGAGGGAGGTGGATTTTAACATAGGATTGGAGTTAGGGGACGACTCCGATATCCAAGGCACCGTCTGAGAATGGCAAGCGAGTTGAAAGAAGCTGAAACTACGATTCACAGGACTTACTAGACAAAGGGATTTATACGCCCTAGCGTTTCGCCTTGGGAGCACCGGTGTTGTTCGTGAAAAGAAAGAGCGGGTCCATGCGCTTTGTATAGATTACTGAGGAGTTGAATAAAGTTACGATCAAGAATAAATACCTCTTCCTAGGATAGACGATTTGTTCGATCGATTCATGAGAGCAACAGTGTTTTCCAAAATTGATCCGAGATCGAGCTACCATCGATTGAGAATCGGTGAGAGAGGATATTCTAAGAGCGGCATTGAGATCACGTTATGGGCATTACGAGTTCCACAGTGATGCCGTTTGGTTTGACCAACGCTCCTGCGCTTTCATGGACTTGATGAACCGTTTATTCAAAGAGTTTCTAGATACGTTCGTGATTGTGTTTATTGGCGATATTACGATATACTCGGATGTGATGAAGATCACGAAAGGCACGAGAAAAGTTTTACTCAATATTGAAAGAGAATAAGTTATATGCAAAATTTTCCAAGTGTGAATTCGCTCGCATTGGTATCCTTCTTAGGGCATGTGGTGTCCGGTCGAGTCTCTGTTGACCCGGTGAAAGTGGAGGTCGTCACGCGGTGGCCTCGTCCGACCACCGCCGCAGCAGGTACGTAGTTTTCGGGTCTTGCGGAGTTACTATAGACGTTTCGTGCAGGACTTCGCCAAGATAGCCATGCCCATGACTCAGCTGACGCGCAAGGGTAACTCTTTTGTTTGGGATGATGCTTGCGAGGCGAGTTTCGAGGAACTCAAGTGTAGATTAGTGTCGACCCCGATTCTTACGATCCCGGGAACAGGAGCTTTGTGGGTTTACAAAGTGATGCTTCTAAGAAAGGTTTGGGTGTGTACTAATGCAACACGGTAAAGTAATAGCCTATGCATCCCGACAATTGAAGAGGCGCATGAGAGGAACTACCCAACTCATGACTTGGAACTAGCAAAGATGGTCTTTGCATTAAAGATCGGAGACATTACCTTTATGGCGAGAAAATTCAGATTTTTACAGATCATAAAAGTCTGAAGTACTTGTTCACCCAGAAAGAGTTGAACATGAGGCAACGCAGATGGTTGGAATTAGTAAAGGACTACGACATAGATATTCAATACCACCCCGGTAAGGCTAATGTCGTGGCCGATGCCCTCGATAGGAAGCTTTGTGCATACTTGGTAGCGATCATGCTGCGGCAGAGATTCTGGTGCGAGAGTTTGCTGGTGAAGTGAAATTGCGGTACTAGTAGGGAAGACCACGGCACACGATTAGCTCAATTAAGCGTACAACCAACTTTGAGGCAACGCATAGTTGAGTATCGCAAGGGGACCTCGGTTAGTAGAGAAGCTTACGGCGGTAACTACAGTGAGTTGGCGGAGTTTTCACTATCCGCGAGATGGAGGATTACTATTTCAAGGTCGATTATGTGTGCGCGACGACGACAAGCCGAAATCGAAATCTTGAGCGAGGCCCATAACTCGCCATTTTCTATGCATCTGGTAGTACCAAGATGTATCGAGATCGAAATAGTCGTTACGGTGGTGCAACATGAAACGCGACGTGGCGAGTTTGTCGGCAAGTGTTTGACTTGTCGCGCAGTGAAGGCACCTGACAGAGAGGCCCGCAGGACTACTTCACCTTTACATGTGCCCCGGTGGAAATGGGAGAGATCTCTATGGATTTCATAGTCTGATTGCCTAGAACCTTACGAGGTTACTCGGTAATTTGGGTCATTGTGGGCCAGATTAACCAAGTCAAGACATTTCATACTGTGGAAATCCACCTATTCTACGGATAAGTGGGCGCGGACTTTACCTAGAAGAGATAGTCAAAATGCGCATGGGATTCGGTCGAGGATTATTTGAGACGAGGATCCACGTTTCACCTCCAACTTTTGGAGGAGTTTCTAAAGCGTTAGGTTCACGGTTGAACTTTAGTCTGACTTTTCATCCACAGACGGATGGGGCGATGCGAGCGTTTGAACCAGATCTTAGAAGACATGTTACGAGCTTGCACTTTAGACTTCCACGGTAGTTGGGACACACATTTGCATTTGATGGAGTTTGCTTACAATAATGATTTATCGATCGACCATCGGAATGGCTCCATTTGAAGCTCTCTATGGAAAACGTTGCAGAACTCCCGTTTTTGGGAGAGGAGGTTGGCGAACGCCGATTATTGGGTCGAGAGGTAGTACAGTCACTAATGAGGCAATACAAAAGATTATTAGGCGCGAATGCGAGGACCGCTCAAAGCGAACAAAAGAGTTATGCCGATTCGAGGCGAAGGGACCTAGAATTGAAGTCGGGGACCACGTATTTCTTAAGGTGGCCCCAATGAAAGGGATTCTAAGGTTTGGTCGAAAAGGGAAGTTGAGTCGCGCTTTATAGGACCATTCGAGAAGTTCTCGAATATTTTTCGGTAAATAACATCAACCCTATTTTTAGAGATTAAATAACCTTATAATATATTTTTTAAAATTTTTAGCTACTAGAAAATATTAGTATTCTTCATAAAAAAATTTTAAAGTTAGTAATTGACACCTAATTTGATTAAAAAAAAAACCAAAACCTTCAAGATCACAAGACTCTACTTTATGCCTCTAACCCAATTTACTATGCGCTTAAACCCTAAAAAGTTCATTTTAAGTAGACAACAACCAAGTCTTGAGACATTTGTTATTACGTGATAAAATAGTATGGATTGTAGATATTTTATGGAGATTAGTTCATTTTTTGAAAAAAAAAATCATACGACTTTTCGAACAAATACATTTACCTCCTATTAGTTATTGTGCTTATGTTTAAAATTCATTTTTTATTTATTCTTTCAATGGAAAAAGTGAAGACCCTTAGGAACATTATGTACAAATGAAGTGATAAGAGCTTTTAATAATTGTTTTCGGTGGTCATAGTGCTCTCCGGAAGTTCCTGGATATTTTACAATTGATAACTTCAACCCTATTTTTAGACATTAAACAACGTCTTTAAATTATTTCCCTATTTATTCTTTTATTAGAAAAAGTGAATAACCTTCAGAATAAAATGTATAAATGAAGTGAGATTAAACTTTAATATTGATTTTTGGTGGTTTTAGTGCTCTCCGGGAGTTCTCGAATATTTTTCGGTAGATAACGTCAACCCTATTTTTAGAAATTAAATAACCCTTCAATATATTTTTAAATTTTTAGCTACTAAAAATATTAGTATTCTTCATAAAAATTTTAAAGTTAGTAATTGACACCTAATTTGATAAAAAAAAAAACCAAATGCTTCAAGATCGCAAGACTCTACTTTTTGCCTCTAAACCCATTTCACTATGCGCTTAAACCCTAAAAAGTTCATTTTAAGCGGACAACAACCAAGTCTTGAGACATTTGTTATTACGTGATAAAATAGTATGGATTGTATATATTTTATGGAGATTAGTTCATTTTTGAAAAAAAAATTCATACGACTTTTCGAACAAATACATTTACCTCCTATTAGTTATTGTGCTTATGTTTAAAATTCATTTTTTATTTATTCTTTCAATGGAAAGAGTGAAGACCCTTAAGAACATTATGTACAAATGAAGTGATAAGAGCTTTTAATAATCGTTTTTGGTGGTCATAGTGCTCTCCAGGAAGTTCTGGATTTTTACAATTGATAACTTCAACCCTATTTTTAGACATTAAACAACGTCTTTAAATTATTTCCCTATTTATTCTTTTATTAGAAAAAGTGAATAACCTTCAGAATAAAATGTATAAATGAAGTGAGATTAAACTTTAATATTGATTTTTGGTGGTTTTAGTGCTCTCCGGGAGTTCTCGAATATTTTTCGGTAGATAACGTCAACCCTATTTTTAGAAATTAAATAACCCTTCAATATATTTTTTAAATTTTTAGCTACTAAAAAATATTAGTATTCTTCATAAAAAATTTTAAAGTTAGTAATTGACACCTAATTTGATTAAAAAAAAAAACCAAATGCTTCAAGATCGCAAGACTCTACTTTTTGCCTCTAACCCATTTCACTATGCGCTTAAACCCTAAAAAGTTCATTTTAAGCAGACAACAACCAAGTCTTGAGACATTTGTTATTACGTGATAAAATAGTATGGATTGTATATATTTTATGGAGATTAGTTCATTTTTTGAAAAAAAAAATTCATACTGACTTTCGAACAAATACATTTACCTCCTATTAGTTATTGTGCTTATGTTTAAAATTCATTTTTTATTTATTCTTTCAATGGAAAGAGTGAAGACCCTTAAGAACATTATGTACAAATGAAGTGATAAGAGCTTTTAATAATTGTTTTCGGTGGTCATAGTGCTCTCCGGAAGTTCCTGGATATTTTACAATTGATAACTTCAACCCTATTTTTAGACATTAAACAACGTCTTTAAATTATTTCCCTATTTATTCTTTTATTAGAAAAAGTGAATAACCTTCAGAATAAAATGTATAAATGAAGTGAGATTAAACTTTAATATTGATTTTTGGTGGTTTTAGTGCTCTCCGGGAGTTCTCGAATATTTTTCGGTAGATAACGTCAACCCTATTTTTAGAGATTAAATAACCCTTTAATATATTTTTTTAAATTTTTAGCTACTAAAAAAATTAGTATTCTTCATAAAAAATTTTAAAGTTAGTAATTGACACCTAATTTGATTAAAAAAAAAACAAAAGCTTCAAGATCACAAGACTCTACTTTTTGCCTCTGACCCATTTCACTATGCCCTTAAACCCTAAAAAGTTCATTTTAAGTAGACAACAACCAAGTCTTGAGACATTTGTTATTATGTGATAAAATAGTATGGATTGTATATATTTTATGGAGATTAGTTCATTTTTTGAAAAAAAAAATTCATACGACTTTTCAAACAAATACATTTACCTCCTATTAGTTATTGTGCTTATGTTTAAAATTCATTTTTTATTTATTCTTTCAATGGAAAGAGTGAAGACCCTTAAGAACATTATGTACAAATGAAGTGATAAGAGCTTTTAATAATCGTTTTCGGTGGTCATAGTGCTCTCCGGAAGTTCCTGGATATTTTACAATTGATAACTTCAACCCTATTTTTAGACATTAAACAACGTCTTTAAATTATTTCCCTATTTATTCTTTTATTGGAAAAAGTGAATAACCTTCAGAATAAAATGTATAAATGAAGTGAGATTAAACTTTAATATTTATTTTTGGTGGTTTAAGTGCTCTCCATGAGTTCGCGAATATTTTTCGGTAGATAACGTCAACCCTATTTTTAGAGATTAAATAACCCTTTAATATATTTTTTTAAATTTTTAGCTACTAAAAAATATTAGTATTCTTCATAAAAAATTTTAAAGTTAGTAATTGACACCTAATTTGATTAAAAAAAAAATAAAAGCTTCAAGATCACAAGACTCTACTTTTTGCCTCTAACCCATTTTACTATCCTCTTAAACCCTAAAAAGTTCATTTTAAGCAGACAACAACCAAGTCTTGAGACGTTAGCTATTAGGTGATAAAAAAGTGTGGATTGATGAATTTTTATGGAGATTAGTTCATTTTTGAATAAAAAAAAAATTCATACGACTTTTCGAACAAATACATTTACCTCCTATTAGTTAATTTGTTTATGTTTAAAATTCAATTTCTATTTATTCTTTCAATGGAAAAAGTGAAGACACTTAAGAACGTTATGTACAAATAAAGTGAGAAGAGCTTTTAATAATCGTTTTCGGTGGTCATAGTGCTCTCCGGAAATTTTCGGATATTTTACAATTGATAACTTCAACCCTATTTTTAGAGATTAAACAACCTCTTTAAATTATTTCCCTTTTTATTCTTTTATTGGAAAAAGTGAAGAACCTTCAGAACAAAATGTATAAATGAAGTGAGATTAAATTTTAATAATGATTTTTGGTGGTTTTAGTTACCTCTGGAAGTTCTCGAATATTTTTCGGTAGATAACGTCAACCCTATTTTTAGAGATTAAATAACCTTTTAATATATATTTTTTTAAAATTTTTAGCAACTAGAAACTATAAGTATTCTTCATAAAAAAATTTAATGTTAGTAATTGACCCCTAATTTGATTATAAAAAAAACCCAAAAGCTTCAAGATCACAAACTCCACTTTTAGTGTCTCCGGAAGTTCTCGAATATTTTTCAGTAGATAACGTCAACCCTATTTTTAGAGATTAAATAACCTTTTAATATATTTTTTAAAATTTTTAGCTACTAGAAAATATTAGTATTCTTCATAAAAAATTTTAAAGTTAGTAATTGACACCAAATTTGATTAAAAAAAAAACCAAAATCTTCAAGATCACAAGCCTCCACTTTTTGCCTCTAACCTAATTTACTATGCGCTTAAACCCTAAAATGTACATTTGAGCAGACAAGAACCAAGTTTCTAGTTCTTCGTTATTACGTGATAAAATAGTGTGGATTGAAGATTTTTTATGGAGATTAGTTCATTTTTTGAATAAAAAAAAATTCATACGACTTTTCGAACAAATACATTTATACCTTCTATTAGTTACTTTGTTTATGTTTGAAATTCATTTTCTATTTATTCTTTCAATGGAAAAAGTGAAGACCCTTCAGAACATTATGGACAAATGAAGAGAGAAAAGCTTTTAATAATGGTTTTCGGTGGTCATAGTGCTCTCCGGAAGTTCCCGGATATTTTACAAACGATAACTTCAACCCTATTTTTAGAGATTAACCAACCTTTTTAAATTATTTCCCTATTTATTCTTTTATTGGAAAAAGTGAAGAACCTTCCGAATAAAATGTATAAATGAAGTGAGATTAAATTTTAATAATCGTTTTCGGTGGCTTTATTTACCTCCAGAAGTTCTCGAATATTTTTCGGTAGATAACGTCAACCCTATTTTTAGAGATTAAATAACCTTTTAATATATTTTTTAAAATTTTTAGCTACTAGAAAATATTAGTATTCTTCATTAAAAAATTTAAAGTTAATAATTGACACCTAATTTGATTATAAAAAAAAACCAAAATTTTCAAGATCACAAACCTCCACTTTTTGCCTCTAACCCAATTTACTATGCGCTTAAACCCTAAAAGTACATTATCGTGAGACAACAACCAAGTCTTGAGATCTTCGTTATTACGTGATAAAATAGTGTGGATTGAAGATTTTTTATGGAGATTAGTTTATTTTTTGAATAAAAAAAAATTCATACGAATTTTCGAACAAATACATTTACCTTCTATTAGTTACTTTGTTTATGTTTGAAATTCATTTTCCATTTATTCTTTCAATGGAAAAAGTGAAGACCCTTAAGAACATTATGTACAAATGAAGTGAGAAGAGATTTTAATAATCGTTTTCGGTGGTCATAGTGCTCTCCGGAAGTTCCGGATATTGATATTTTTTAAATTTTTAGCTACTAAAAATATTAGTATTCTTCATAAAAATTTTAAAGTTAGTAATTGACACCTAATTTGATTAAAAAAAAAAACCAAATGCTTCAAGATCACAAGACTCTACTTTTTGCCTCTGACCCATTTCACTATGCCCTTAAACCCTAAAAAGTTCATTTTAAGTAGACAACAACCAAGTCTTGAGACATTTGTTATTATGTGATAAAATAGTATGGATTGTATATATTTTATGGAGATTAGTTCATTTTTTGAAAAAAAAAATTCATACGACTTTTCAAACAAATACATTTACCTCCTATTAGTTATTGTGCTTATGTTTAAAATTCATTTTTTATTTATTCTTTCAATGGAAAGAGTGAAGACCCTTAAGAACATTATGTACAAATGAAGTGATAAGAGCTTTTAATAATCGTTTTCGGTGGGTCATAGTGCTCTCGGGAAGTTCTGGATATTTTACAATTGATAACTTCAACCCTATTTTTAGACATTAAACAACGTCTTTAAATTATTTCCCTATTTATTCTTTTATTGGAAAAAGTGAATAACCTTCAGAATAAAATGTATAAATGAAGTGAGATTAAACTTTAATATTTATTTTTGGTGGTTTAAGTGCTCTCCATGAGTTCGCGAATATTTTTCGGTAGATAACGTCAACCCTATTTTTAGAGATTAAATAACCCTTTAATATATTTTTTTAAATTTTTAGCTACTAAAAAAATTAGTATTCTTCATAAAAAATTTTAAAGTTAGTAATTGACACCTAATTTGATTAAAAAAAAAACAAAAGCTTCAAGATCACAAGACTCTACTTTTTGCCTCTAACCCATTTTAAGCAACCAACAACCAAGTCTTGAGACGTTAGCTATTAGGTGATAAAAAAGTGTGGATTGAAGAATTTTTATGGAGATAAGTTCATTTTTTGAAAAAAAAAAATTCATACGACTTTTCGAACAAATACATTTACCTCCTATTAGTTAATTTGTTTATGTTTAAAATTCAATTTCTATTTATTCTTTCAATGGAAAAAGTGAAGACACTTAAGAACATTATGTACAAATAAAGTGAGAAGAGCTTTTAATAATCGTTTTCGGTGGTAAAAGTCCTCTCCGAAAATTTTCGGATATTTTACAATTGATAACTTCAACCCTATTTTTAGAGATTAAACAACCTCTTTAAATTATTTCCCTTTTTATTCTTTTATTGGAAAAAGTGAAGAACCTTCAGAATAAAATGTATAAATGAAGTGAGATTAAATTTTAATAATGATTTTTGGTGGTTTTAGTTACCTCTGGAAGTTCTCGAATATTTTTCGGTAGATAACGTCAACCCTATTTTTAGAGATTAAATAACCTTTTAATATATATTTTTTTAAAATTTTTAGCAACTAGAAACTATAAGTATTCTTCATAAAAAATTTTAATGTTAGTAATTGACCCCTAATTTGATTATAAAAAAAACCCAAAAGCTTCAAGATCACAAACTCCACTTTTAGTGTCTCCGGAAGTTCTCGAATATTTTTCAGTAGATAACGTCAACCCTATTTTTAGAGATTAAATAACCTTTTAATATATTTTTTAAAATTTTTAGCTACTAGAAAATATTAGTATTCTTCATAAAAAATTTTAAAGTTAGTAATTGACACCAAATTTGATTAAAAAAAAAACCAAAATCTTCAAGATCACAAGCCTCCACTTTTTGCCTCTAACCCAATTTACTATGCGCTTAAACCCTAAAATGTACATTTGAGCAGACAAGAACCAAGTCTCTAGTTCTTCGTTATTACGTGATAAAATAGTGTGGATTGAAGATTTTTTATGGAGATTAGTTCATTTTTTGAATAAAAAAAAATTCATACGACTTTTCGAACAAATACATTTATACCTTCTATTAGTTACTTTGTTTATGTTTGAAATTCATTTTCTATTTATTCTTTCAATGGAAAAAGTGAAGACCCTTCAGAACATTATGGACAAATGAAGGGAGAAAAGCTTTTAATAATGGTTTTCGGTGGTCATAGTGCTCTCCGGAAGTTCCCGGATATTTTACAAACGATAACTTCAACCCTATTTTTAGAGATTAACCAACCTTTTTAAATTATTTCCCTATTTATTCTTTTATTGGAAAAAGTGAAGAACCTTCCGAATAAAATGTATAAATGAAGTGAGATTAAATTTTAATAATCGTTTTCGGTGGCTTTATTTACCTCTTGGAAGTTCTCGAATATTTTTCGGTAGATAACGTCAACCCTATTTTTAGAGATTAAATAACCTTTTAATATATTTTTTAAAATTTTTAGCTACTAGAAAATATTAGTATTCTTCATTAAAAAAATTTAAAGTTAATAATTGACACCTAATTTGATTATAAAAAAAAACCAAAATTTTCAAGATCACAAACCTCCACTTTTTGCCTCTAACCCAATTTACTATGCGCTTAAACCCTAAAAAGTACATTATCAGTAGACAACAACCAAGTCTTGAGATCTTCAAGTATTATTACGTGATAAAATAGTGTGGATTGAAGATTTTTTATGGAGATTAGTTTATTTTTTGAATAAAAAAAATTCATACGAATTTTCGAACAAATACATTTACCTTCTATTAGTTACTTTGTTTATGTTTGAAATTCATTTTCCATTTATTCTTTCAATGGAAAAAGTGAAGACCCTTAAGAACATTATGTACAAATGAAGTGAGAAGAGATTTTAATAATCGTTTTTTGGTGGTCATAGTGCTCTCAGGAAGTTCCGGATATTGATATTTTTAAATTTTTAGCTACTAAAAAATTAGTATTCTTCATAAAAATTTTAAAGTTAGTAATTGACACCTAATTTGATTAAAAAAAAAAACAAAAGCTTCAAGATCACAAGACTCTACTTTTTGCCTCTAACCCAATTTACTATGCGCTTAAACCCTAAAAAGTTCATTTTAAGCAGACAACAACCAAGTCTTGAGACATTTGTTATTACGTGATAAAATAGTATGGATTGTATATATTTTATGGAGATTAGTTCATTTTTTTGAAAAAAATTCATACGACTTTTCGAACAAATACATTTACCTCCTATTAGTTATTGTGCTTATGTTTAAAATTCATTTTTATTTATTCTTTCAATGGAAAGAGTGAAGACCCTTAAGAACATTATGTACAAATGAAGTGATAAGAGCTTTTAATAATTGTTTTTGGTGGTCATAGTGCTCTCCTAGGAAGTTCTGGATATTTTACAATTGATAACTTCAACCCTATTTTTAGACATTAAACAACGTCTTTAAATTATTTCCTATTTATTCTTTTATTAGAAAAAGTGAATAACCTTCAGAATAAAATGTATAAATGAAGTGAGATTAAACTTTAATATTGATTTTTGGTGGTTTTAGTTATATAGGGAGTTCTCGAATATTTTTCTGTGAGATAACGTCAACCCTATTTTTAGAAATTAAATAACCCTTTAATATATTTTTTAAAATTTTTAGCTACTAAAAAATATTAGTATTCTTCATAAAAAATTTTAAAGTTAGTAATTAACACCTAATTTGATTAAAAAAAAAACCAAATGCTTCAAGATCGCAAGACTCTACTTTTTGCCTCTAACCCATTTCACTATGCGCTTAAAACCTAAAAAGTTCATTTTAAGCAGACAACAACCAAGTCTTGAGACATTTGTTATTACGTGATAAAATAGTATGGATTGTATATATTTTATGGAGATTAGTTCATTTTTTGAAAAAAAAAATTCATACGACTTTTCGAACAAATACATTTACCTCCTATTAGTTATTGTGCTTATGTTTAAAATTCATTTTTTATTTATTCTTTCAATGGAAAGAGTGAATACCCTTAAGAACATTATGTACAAATGAAGTGATAAGAGCTTTTAATAATCGTTTTCGGTGGTCATAGTGCTCTCCGGAAGTTCCTGGATATTTTACAATTGATAACTTCAACCCTATTTTTAGACATTAAACAACGTCTTTAAATTATTTCCCTATTTATTCTTTTATTAGAAAAAGTGAATAACCTTCAGAATAAAATGTATAAATGAAGTGAGATTAAACTTTAATATTGATTTTTGGTGGTTTTAGTGCTCTCCGGGAGTTCTCGAATATTTTCGGTTAGATAACGTCAACCCTATTTTTAGAAATTAAATAACCCTTTAATATATTTTTTTAAATTTTTAGCTACTAAAAAATATTAGTATTCTTCATAAAAAATTTTAAAGTTAGTAATTGACACCTAATTTGATTAAAAAAAAAAACCAAATGCTTCAAGATCGCAAGACTCTACTTTTTGCCTCTAACCCATTTCACTATGCGCTTAAACCCTAAAAAGTTCATTTTAAGCAGACAACAACCAAGTCTTGAGACATTTGTTATTACGTGATAAAATAGTATGGATTGTATATATTTTATGGAGATTAGTTCATTTTTTGAAAAAAAAAATTCATACGACTTTTCGAACAAATACATTTACCTCCTATTAGTTATTGTGCTTATGTTTAAAATTCATTTTTTATTTATTCTTTCAATGGAAAGAGTGAAGACCCTTAAGAACATCATGTACAAATGAAGTGATAAGAGCTTTTAATAATCGTTTTTGGTGGTCATAGTGCTCTCCGGAAGTTCCTGGATATTTTACAATTGATAACTTCAACCCTATTTTTAGACATTAAACAACGTCTTTAAATTATTTCCCTATTTATTCTTTTATTAGAAAAAGTGAATAACCTTCAGAATAAAATGTATAAATGAAGTGAGATTAAACTTTAATATTGATTTTTTGTGGTTTTAGTGCTCTCTGGGAGTTCTCGAATATTTTTCGGTAGATAACGTCAACCCTATTTTTAGAGATTAAATAACCCTTTAATATATTTTTTTAAATTTTTAGCTACTAAAAAATATTAGTATTCTTCATAAAAAATTTTAAAGTTAGTAATTGACACCTAATTTGATTAAAAAAAAAAAACCAAATGCTTCAAGATCGCAAGACTCTACTTTTGCCTCGACCCATTTCACTATGCGCTTAAACCCTAAAAGTTCATTTTAAGCGAGACAACAACCAAGTCTTGAGACATTTGTTATTACGTGATAAAATAGTATGGATTGTATATATTTTATGGAGATTAGTTCATTTTGAAAAAAAAATTCATACGACTTTCGAACAAATACATTTACCTCCTATTAGTTATTGTGCTTATGTTTAAAATTCATTTTTTATTTATTCTTTCAATGGAAAGAGTGAAGACCCTTAAGAACATTATGTACAAATGAAGTGATAAGAGCTTTTAATAATTGTTTTCGGTGGTCATAGTGCTCTCCGGAAGTTCCTGGATATTTTACAATTGATAACTTCAACCCTATTTTTAGACATTAAACAACCTCTTTAAATTATTTCCTATTTATTCTTTTATTAGAAAAAGTGAATAACCTTCAGAATAAAATGTATAAATGAAGTGAGATTAAACTTTAATATTGATTTTTGGTGGTTTTAGTGCTCTCCGGGAGTTCTCGAATATTTTTCGGTAGATAACGTCAACCCTATTTTTAGAAATTAAATAACCCTTTAATATATTTTTTAAAATTTTTAGCTACTAAAAAATATTAGTATTCTTCATAAAAAATTTTAAAGTTAGTAATTAACACCTAATTTGAAAAAAAACCAAATGCTTCAAGATCGCAAGACTCTACTTTTTGCCTCTAACCCATTTCACTATGCGCTTAAAACCTAAAAAGTTCATTTTAAGCAGACAACAACCAAGTCTTGAGACATTTGTTATTACGTGATAAAATAGTATGGATTGTATATATTTTATGGAGATTAGTTCATTTTTTGAAAAAAAAAATTCATACGACTTTTCGAACAAATACATTTACCTCCTATTAGTTATTGTGCTTATGTTTAAAATTCATTTTTTATTTATTCTTTCAATGGAAAGAGTGAAGACCCTTAAGAACATTATGTACAAATGAAGTGATAAGAGCTTTTAATAATTGTTTTCGGTTGTCATAGTGCTCTCCGGAAGTTCCTGGATATTTTACAATTGATAACTTCAACCCTATTTTTAGACATTAAACAACGTCTTTAAATTATTTCCTATTTATTCTTTTATTAGAAAAAGTGAATAACCTTCAGAATAAAATGTATAAATGAAGTGAGATTAAACTTTAATATTGATTTTTGGTGGTTTTAGTGCTCTCCTGGGAGTTCTCGAATATTTTCTAGTGAGATAACGTCAACCCTATTTTTAGAAATTAAATAACCCTTTAATATATTTTTTTAAATTTTTAGCTACTAAAAATATTAGTATTCTTCATAAAAAATTTTAAAGTTAGTAATTGACACCTAATTTGATTAAAAAAAAACCAAATGCTTCAAGATCGCAAGACTCTACTTTTTGCCTCTAACCCATTTCACTATGCGCTTAAACCCTAAAAAGTTCATTTTAAGCAGACAACAACCAAGTCTTGAGACATTTGTTATTACGTGATAAAATAGTATGGATTGTATATATTTTATGGAGATTAGTTCATTTTTGAAAAAAAATTCATCGACTTTTCGAACAAATACATTTACCTCCTATTAGTTATTGTGCTTATGTTTAAAATTCATTTTTTATTTATTCTTTCAATGGAAAGAGTGAAGACCCTTAAGAACATCATGTACAAATGAAGTGATAAGAGCTTTTAATAATCGTTTTTGGTGGTCATAGTGCTCTCCGGAAGTTCCTGGATATTTTACAATTGATAACTTCAACCCTATTTTTAGACATTAAACAACGTCTTTAAATTATTTCCTATTTATTCTTTTATTAGAAAAGTGAATAACCTTCAGAATAAAATGTATAAATGAAGTGAGATTAAACTTTAATATTGATTTTTGGTGGTTTTAGTGCTCTCCGGGAGTTCTCGAATATTTTTCGGTAGATAACGTCAATCCTATTTTTAGAGATTAAATAACCCTTTAATATATTTTTTTAAATTTTTAGCTACTAAAAAATATTAGTATTCTTCATAAAAAATTTTAAAGTTAGTAATTGACACCTAATTTGATTAAAAAAAAAAACCAAATGCTTCAAGATCGCAAGACTCTACTTTTTGCCTCTGACCCATTTCACTATGCGCTTAAACCCTAAAAAGTTCATTTTAAGCAGACAACAACCAAGTCTTGAGACATTTGTTATTACGTGATAAAATAGTATGGATTGTATATATTTTATGGAGATTAGTTCATTTTTTGAAAAAAAAAATTCATACGACTTTTCGAACAAATACATTTACCTCCTATTAGTTATTGTGCTTATGTTTAAAATTCATTTTTTATTTATTCTTTCAATGGAAAAAGTGAAGACCCTTAAGAACATTATGTACAAATGAAGTGATAAGAGCTTTTAATAATCGTTTTCGGTGGTCATAGTGCGCTCCGGAAGTTTCCGAATATTTTACAATTGATAACTTCAACCTTATTTTTAAAGATTAAACAACCTCTTTAAATTATTTCCCTATTTATTCTTTTATTGGAAAAAGTGAAGAACCTTCCGAATAAAATGTATAAATGAAGTGAGATTAAATTTTAATAATCGTTTTCGGTGGCTTTATTTACCTCCAGAAGTTCTCGAATATTTTTCGGTAGATAACGTCAACCCTATTTTTAGAGATTAAATAACCTTTTAATATATTTTTTAAAATTTTTAGCTACTAGAAAATATTAGTATTCTTCATTAAAAAAATTTAAAGTTAATAATTCACACCTAATTTGATTATAAAAAAAAACCAAAATTTTCAAGATCACAAACCTCCACTTTTTGCCTCTAACCCAATTTACTATGCGCTTAAACCCTAAAAAGTACATTATCAGTAGACAACAACCAAGTCTTGAGATCTTCGTTATTACGTGATAAAATAGTGTGGATTGAAGATTTTTTATGGAGATTAGTTTATTTTTTGAATAAAAAAAAAATTCATACGAATTTTCGAACAAATACATTTACCTTCTATTAGTTACTTTGTTTATGTTTGAAATTCATTTTCCATTTATTCTTTCAATGGAAAAAGTGAAGACCCTTAAGAACATTATGTACAAATGAAGTGAGAAGAGATTTTAATAATCGTTTTCGGTGGTCATAGTGCTCTCCGGAAGTTCCCGGATATTGATATTTTTTTAAATTTTTAGCTACTAAAAAAATTAGTATTCTTCATAAAAAATTTTAAAGTTAGTAATTGACACCTAATTTGATTAAAAAAAAAAAACAAAAGCTTCAAGATCACAAGACTCTACTTTTTGCCTCTAACCCAATTTATTATGCGCTTAAACCCTAAAAAGTTCATTTTAAGCAGACAACAACCAAGTCTTGAGACATTTGTTATTACGTGATAAAATAGTATGGATTGTATATATTTTATGGAGATTAGTTCATTTTTTGAAAAAAAAAATTCATACGACTTTTCGAACAAATACATTTACCTCCTATTAGTTATTGTGCTTATGTTTAAAATTCATTTTTTATTTATTCTTTCAATGGAAAGAGTGAAGACCCTTAAGAACATTATGTACAAATGAAGTGATAAGAGCTTTTAATAATTGTTTTCGGTTGTCATAGTGCTCTCCGGAAGTTCCTGGATATTTTACAATTGATAATTTCAACCCTATTTTTAGACATTAAACAACGTCTTTAAATTATTTCCCTATTTATTCTTTTATTAGAAAAAGTGAATAACCTTCAGAATAAAATGTATAAATGAAGTGAGATTAAACTTTAATATTGATTTTTGGTGGTTTTAGTGCTCTCCGGGAGTTCTCGAATATTTTTCGGTAGATAACGTCAACCCTATTTTTAGAAATTAAATAACCCTTTAATATATTTTTTTAAATTTTTAGCTACTAAAAAATATTAGTATTCTTCATAAAAAATTTTAAAGTTAGTAATTGACACCTAATTTGATTAAAAAAAAAACCAAATGCTTCAAGATCGCAAGACTCTACTTTTTGCCTCTAACCCATTTCACTATGCGCTTAAAACCTAAAAAGTTCATTTTAAGCAGACAACAACCAAGTCTTGAGACATTTGTTATTACGTGATAAAATAGTATGGATTGTATATATTTTATGGAGATTAGTTCATTTTTTGAAAAAAAAAATTCATACGACTTTTCGAACAAATACATTTACCTCCTATTAGTTATTGTGCTTATGTTTAAAATTCATTTTTTATTTATTCTTTCAATGGAAAGAGTGAAGACCCTTAAGAACATTATGTACAAATGAAGTGATAAGAGCTTTTAATAATCGTTTTCGGTGGTCATAGTGCTCTCCGGAAGTTCCTGGATATTTTACAATTGATAACTTCAACCCTATTTTTAGACATTAAACAACGTCTTTAAATTATTTCCCTATTTATTCTTTTATTAGAAAAAGTGAATAACCTTCAGAATAAAATGTATAAATGAAGTGAGATTAAACTTTAATATTGATTTTTGGTGGTTTTAGTGCTCTCCGGGAGTTCTCGAATATTTTTCGGTAGATAACGTCAACCCTATTTTTAGAAATTAAATAACCCTTTAATATATTTTTTAAATTTTTAGCTACTAAAAATATTAGTATTCTTCATAAAAATTTTAAAGTTAGTAATTGACACCTAATTTGATTAAAAAAAAACCAAATGCTTCAAGATCGCAAGACTCTACTTTTTGCCTCTAACCCATTTTTCACTATGCGCTTAAACCCTAAAAGTTCATTTTAAGCGGACAACAACCAAGTCTTGAGACATTTGTTATTACGTGATAAAATAGTATGGATTGTATATATTTTATGGAGATTAGTTCATTTTTTGAAAAAAAAAAATTCATACGACTTTTCGAACAAATACATTTACCTCCTATTAGTTATTGTGCTTATGTTTAAAATTCATTTTTTATTTATTCTTTCAATGGAAAGAGTGAAGACCCTTAAGAACATTATGTACGAATGAAGTGATAAGAGCTTTTAATAATCGTTTTGGTGGTCATAGTGCTCTCAGGAAGTTCTGGATATTTTACAATGGATAACTTCAACCCTATTTTTAGACATTAAACAACGTCTTTAAATTATTTCCCTATTTATTCTTTTATTAGAAAAAGTGAATAACCTTCAGAATAAAATGTATAAATGAAGTGAGATTAAACTTTAATATTGATTTTTGGTGGTTTTAGTGCTCTCCGGGAGTTCTCGAATATTTTTCGGTAGATAACGTCAACCCTATTTTTAGAGATTAAATAACCCTTTAATATATTTTTTAAATTTTTAGCTACTAAAAATATTAGTATTCTTCATAAAAAATTTTAAAGTTAGTAATTGACACCTAATTTGATTAAAAAAAACCAAATGCTTCAAGATCGCAAGACTCTACTTTTTGCTCTCGACCCATTTCACTATGCGCTTAAACCTAAAAAGTTCATTTTAAAGTGGATAACAACCAAGTCTTGAGACATTTGTTATTACGTGATAAAATAGTATGGATTGTATATATTTTATGGAGATTAGTTCATTTTTTGAAAAAAAAAATTCATACGACTTTTCGAACAAATACATTTACCTCCTATTAGTTATTGTGCTTATGTTTAAAATTCATTTTTTATTTATTCTTTCAATGGAAAAAGTGAAGACCCTTTAGAACATTATGTACAAATGAAGTGATAAGAGCTTTTAATAATCGTTTTCGGTGGTCATAGTGCTCTCCGGAAGTTTCCGGATATTTTACAATTGATAACTTCAACCTTATTTTTAGAGATTAAACAACCTCTTTAAATTATTTCCCTATTTATTCTTTTATTGGAAAAAGTGAAGAACCTTCCGAATAAAATGTATAAATGAAGTGAGATTAAATTTTAATAATCGTTTTCGGTGGCTTTATTTACCTCTCGAAGTTCTCGAATATTTTTGGTGAGATAACGTCAACCCTATTTTTAGAGATTAAATAACCTTTTAATATATTTTTTAAAATTTTTAGCTACTAGAAAATATTAGTTGTAACGCCCCAGAACATCAAGCACCTTCTAATTTGTGACTAGGATTAAGTTATTGGAGATTAAATTAATTGGGCAATGAAACTTTGTAATTTAATTTTAAAATGTATGCAAGTGGAGAGTTTTTGTGTAATTAAAGGACTTTTTGAAGCATTTAATTATGGTGAAGGACACACTTGTGATTTATGAGAAGAAGGAGGGGCATTTTGGTAAATTAAAAGAGAGAATAGCTAGGGTTTTATCCCCTTGAGGCACGCAAATCGAGGGAGTCTTCTTCCACCTCAACCTCCTTCATGTTAGGTGCCGTGGCGACTCACGTGGTTCAACTTCAAGCCTTGGTCGACCTCCACCGCACGCCCTTCTCACGGACAAAGGACCTCCTCGCGCACATCGGCTCACGGGTCGAGAGTCCACCACGGAGACCTCATCAAGCCGCCAACCTCCATGCCGTGTCGTCGTTCACCTAGTCAAGCCGCGCTCTTCTGCGGTGGAGAAAGAACAGATTGCGAGCCACGGACGGTCTTTCATTTGAAGAAGTCGCGCCGAAGCTTGCCGTCGTCCGTTGAAGTCGCAACCCCAACCGATGCTGCGCCGCCGCCGCGCATGGCCGCGCGGAAAAAGTCGCTTCTTTCTGCGCAGTCCTGAAGCTCGTTGGTCCGATTTTGGTTCGGTTTTTGAGGGAGTTTGCGATCGGTTTTGGACTTTTCGTGACCGGTTCTGTGTAGATCGGAGAGTGGGCATCTCAAATCTGACCTCAACGCCTCGAAACACGCCGCCACGCGCCGCCACACGCGCCGCCGTGCTCCGGCCACGCGCCGCCACTCCCCAGTTCTCGCCAATTGCCTCCGTTTCGCGTCCCGAGTTCGTTTTAAGCGTTCGTCTGTGGTAATGTAGCCTAACTATGATGGGATTCAAAATAAGTTTCTAATTATGAAATTTAATTAAGGAATTGATGAATTTGATTTAGGGGATTCGACTATCGAGCTCGACTAAGCGAAACCTTGAGTTAAAAACGGAATGTAAGGAGCTCAGAGAGCTAAGGTAAGGGACTTTGTGCGAATCTTTTAAATGGGATTAAAGAAAACGAACTTCAATATTTTATGTGAAATTAGTACGATATTTTACTTAAAAGGATTTAATGATTTTTATACGAGAATATTCCGAGATTTTATGTGAAAATACTTTGATATTCTATGAGAAGATATCTCAATATTTTATGCGAGAACGTCTTTGTATTTTATGTAAGGATATTCCAGCATTTCATGTGAGGATAGTACAAGATTATCTATGAGAATATTGCATGATTTTGTACGCGAGTATTACGCCCTATCTGATGTGAAAAGTCATGGTTTGCATATCAATGATAATGGTTGTGGCATGTACACTATAGTTATGATGAATGATGGGACCTCATGCATGTTATGTATGTCATGAAATGAATTAATGAAAAGTGTGGACATTGGTCTCCACGAGAGCATTATGTGCATGGTCAAACATGCAACAGAGACCCTATGGGTCAAATTGTGGTCCGTGAGGGACTCAAATTATTACAGGGAGTGTGAGAGACTCAAATTATTACAGGGTCCGTGAGGGACTCAAATGAAATGACTCGGGATGACCAATCGGCCACACAAATAAAAAAAGGAAGTCATGGATTAAAGACCGACAATATGAGAAAGTTTTAGGTCCCGTGATATGTACATTTCGAACAAGTTTAAAAGTCATGATTGTATGTGTATGCATATCCCAAACCCCTGTGAGCGAGGTCACTTTATCAGGTATTGTCTTTACAATACTCACCCTTTCTTTTCAAAATGTTTTTGTGTAAGGCTAAGGGCGTGCGAGGGCGAGTGACGGAGGCGCGTTGCGTGACCATGGGATTAGACATGTTTTTCCGCATATTTCTTTTATAATAGAAATTTGTTCCCTTATGTTTTGGAGGTTTAAATTTACTTTACTGATTTTAAATAGGCCATGCTAAACCTGCTCCTTTTATACATTTTGAATGTTTTATTTGGGATCCCTAAAGACAAATTATTTCAGATTGGAGGTTTTCTTTTAAGATCTTTTATCTCTTGGCCTATAAATGCATGCATGTGTAGTAATGTCCCTAAGAGTTTAGTCGTAGAAAAAATACAGGCGTTACGAGTTGTATTCTTCATTAAAAAAATTTAAAGTTAATAATTGACACCTAATTTGATTATAAAAAAAAAAAACCAAAATTTTCAAGATCACAAACCTCCACTTTTGCCTCTAACCCAATTTACTATATGCTTAAACCCTAAAAAGTACATTATGAGTAGACAACAACCAAGTCTTGAGATCTTCGTTATTACGTGATAAAATAGTGTGGATTGAAGATTTTTATGGAGATTAGTTTATTTTTTGAATAAAAAAAAAAAAATTCATACTTAATTTTGAACAAATACATTTACCTTCTATTAGTTACTTTGTTTATGTTTGAAATTCATTTTCCATTTATTCTTTCAATGGAAAAAGTGAAGACCCTTAAGAACATTATGTACAAATGAAGTGAGAAGAGATTTTAATAATCGTTTTTTTTTTTAATCAAATTAGGTGTCAATTACTAACTTTAAAATTTTTTTTATGAAGAATACTAATATTTTCTAGTAGCTAAAAATTTTAAAAAATATATTAAAAGGTTATTTAATCTCTAAAAACAGGGTTGACGTTATCTACCGAAAAATATTCGAGAACTTCTGGAGGTAAATAAAACCACCTAAAATGATTATTAAACTTTAATCTCACTTCATTTATACATTTCATTCTAAAGGTTCTTCACTTTTTCCAATAAAAGAATAAATAGGGAAATAATTTAAAGAGGTTGTTTAATCTCTAAAAATAGGGTTGAAGTTATCAATTGTAAAATATCCGGAAACTTTCGGAGAGCACTATGACCACCGAAAACGATTATTAAAAGCTCTTCTCACTTCATTTGTACATAATGTTCTTAAGGGTCTTCACTTTTTCCATTGAAAGAATAAATTGAAAATGAATTACAAACATAAACAAAGTAACTAATAGAAGGTAAATGTATTTGTTCGAAAATTCGTATGAATTTTTTTTTATTCAAAAAATAAACTAATCTCCATAAAAAATCTTCAATCCACACTATTTTATCACGTAATAACGAAGATCTCAAGACTTGGTTGTTGTCTACTCATAATGTACTTTTTAGGGTTTAAGCGCATAGTAAATTGGGTTAGAGGCAAAAAGTGGAGGTTTGTGATCTTGAAAATTTTGGTTTTTTTTTTATAATCAAATTAGGTGTCAATTGTTAACTTTAAAATTTTTTATGAAGAATACTAATATTTTCTAGTAGCTAAAAATTTTAAAAAATATATTAAAAGGTTATTTAATCTCTAAAAATAGGGTTGACGTTATCTACCGAAAAATATTCGAGAACTTCTGGAGGTAAATAATGCCACCTAAAATGATTATTAAACTTTAATCTCACTTCATTTATACATTTTATTCTGAAGGTTCTTCACTTTTTCCAATAAAAGAATAAATAAGGAAATAATTTAAAAAGGTTGGTTAATCTCTAAAAATATGGTTGAAGTTATCAATTGTAAAATATCCAGGAACTTCCTGAGAGCACTATGACCACCAAAAACGATTATTAAAATCTCTTCTCACTTCATTTGTACATAATGTTCTTAAGGGTCTTCACTTTTTCCATTGAAAGAATAAATGGAAAATGAATTTCAAACATAAACAAAGTAACTAATAGAAGGTAAATGTATTTGTTCGAAAATTCGTATGAATTTTTTTTTATTCAAAAAATAAACTAATCTCCATAAAAAATCTTCAATCCACACTATTTTATCACGTAATAACGAAGATCTCAAGACTTGGTTGTTGTCTACTCATAATGTACTTTTTAGGGTTTAAGCGCATAGTAAATTGGGTTAGAGGCAAAAAGTGGAGGTTTGTGATCTTGAAAATTTTGGTTTTTTTATAATCAAATTAGGTGTCAATTATTAACTTTAAATTTTTTAATGAAGAATACTAATATTTTCTAGTAGCTAAAAATTTTAAAAAATATATTAAAAGGTTATTTAATCTCTAAAAATAGGGTTGACGTTATCTACCGAAAAATATTCGAGAACTTCTGGAGGTAAATAAAGCCACCTAAAATGATTATTAAACTTTAATCTCACTTCATTTATACATTTTATTCTGAAGGTTCTTCACTTTTTCCAATAAAAGAATAAATAGGGAAATAATTTAAAGAGGTTGTTTAATCTCTAAAAATAGGGTTGAAGTTATCAATTGTAATATATCCGGAAACTTTCGGAGAGCACTATGACCACCGAAAACGATTATTAAAAGCTCTTCTCACTTCATTTGTATATAATGTTCTTAAGGGTCTTCACTTTTTCCATTGAAAGAATAAATTGAAAATGAATTTTAAACATAAACACAGTAACTAATAGGAGGTAAATGTATTTGTTCGAAAAGTCGTATGAATTTTTTTTATTCAAAAAATGAACTAATCTCCATAAAAAATCTACAATCCACACTAGTTTATCACGTAATAATGAACGTCTCAAGACATGTTTGTTGTCTGCTTAAAATGAAATTTTTAGGGTTTAAGCGCATAGTAAATTGGGTTAGAGGCATAAAGTAGAGTCTTGTGATCTTGAATCTTTTGGTTTTTTTTTTTTAATCAAATTAGGTGTCAATTACTAACTTTAAAATTTTTTGATGAAGAATACTAATATTTTCTAGTAGCTAAAAATTTTAAAAAATATATTATAAGGTTATTTAATCTCTAAAAATAGGGTTGACGTTATCTACCAAAAAATATTCGAGAACTTCTAGAGGTAACTAAAACCACAAAAAATCATTATTAAAATTTAATCTCACTTCATTTATACATTTTATTCTGAAGGTTCTTCCCTTTTTCCCATAAAAGAATAAATAGGGAAATAATTTAAAGAGGTTGTTTAATCTCTAAAAATAGGGTTGAATTTATCAATTGTAAAATATCCGGAAACTTCCGGAGAGCACTATGACCACCGAAAACGATTATTAAAAGCTCTTCTCACTTCATTTGTACATAATGTTCTTAAGGGTCTTCACTTTTTCCATTGAAAGAATAAATAGAAAATAAATTTTAAACATAAACACAGTAACTAATAGGAGGTAAATGTATTTGTTCGAAAAGTCGTATGAATTTTTTTATTCAAAAATGAACTAATCTCCATAAAAATCTACAATCCACACTATTTTATCACGTAATAATGAACGCCTCAAGACTTAGTTGTTATCCGCTTAAAATGAACTTTTTAGGGTTTAAGCGCATAGTGAAATGGGTTAGAGGCATAAAGTAGAGTCTTGTGATCTTGAAGCTTTTTTTTTTTTTAATCAAATTAGGTGTCAATTACTAACTTTAAAATTTTTTATGAAGAATACTAATATTTTCTAGTAGCTAAAAATTTTAAAAATATATTAAAAGGTTATTTAATCTCTAAAAATAGGGTTGACGTTATTCTACCAAAAATATTCGAGAACTTAGGAGCTCACTAAAACCACAAAAAATCATTATTAAATTTAATCTCACTTCATTTATACATTTTATTTTGAAGGTTCTTCACTTTTTCCATAAAAGAATAAATAGGGAAATAATTTAAAGAGGTTGTTTAATCTCTAAAAATAGGGTTGAATTTATCAATTGTATAATATCCAGAAACTTCCAGGAGAGCACTATGACCACCAAAACGATTATTAAAAGCTCTTCTCACTTCATTTGTACATAATGTTCTTAAGGGTCTTCACTTTCTCCATTGAAAGAATAAATAGAAAATAAATTTTAAACATAAACACAGTAACTAACAGGAGGTAAATATATGTGTTCGAAAAGTCGTATGAATTTTTTTTATTCAAAAAATGAACTAATCTCCATAAAAAATCTACAATCCACACTATTTTATCACGTAATAATGAACGTCTCAAGACTTGGTTGTTGTCTGCTTAAAATGAACTTTTTAGGGTTTAAGCGCATAGTGAAATGGGTTAGAGGCATAAAGTAGAGTCTTGTGATCTTGAAGCTTTTGTTTTTTTTTTTTTAATCAAATTAGGTGTCAATTACTAACTTTAAAATTTTTTTATGAAGAATACTAGTACTTTCTAGTAGCTAAAAATTTTAAAGAATATATTAAAAGGTTATTTAATCTCTAAAAATAGGGTTGACGTTATCTACCGAAAAATTTTCAAGAACTTCCGGAGCTCACTAAAACCACAAAAAATCATTATGAAAATTTAATCTCACTTCATTTATACATTTTATTCTTAAGGTTCTTCACTTTTTCCAATAAAAGAATAAATAGGGAAATAATTTAAAGAGGTTGTTTAATCTCTAAAAATAGGGTTGAATTTATCAATTGTAAAATATCCAGGAAACTTAGGAGAGCACTATGACCACCAAAACGATTATTAAAAGCTCTTCTCACTTCATTTGTACATAATGTTCTTAAGGGTCTTCACTTTTTCTATTGAAAGAATAAATAGAAAATAAATTTTAAACATAAACACAGTAACTAATAGGAGGTAAATGTATTTGTTCGAAAAGTCGTATGAATTTTTTTATTCAAAAAATGAACTAATTTCCATAAAAATCTACAATCCACACTATTTTATCACGTAATAACGAACGTCTCAAGACTTGGTTGTTATCCGCTTAAAATGAACTTTTTAGGTTTAAGCGCATAGTAAATTGGGTTAGAGGCATAAAGTCGAGTCTTGTGATCTTCAAGCTTTTGGTTTTTTTAATCAAATTAGGTGTCAATTACTAACTTTAAAATTTTTTATGAAGAATACTAATATTTTCTTGTAGCTAAAAATTTTAAAAATATATTAAAAGGTTATTTAATCTCTAAAAATAGGTTGACGTTTACCTACAAAAAAATATTCGAGAACTTCCGGAGCTCACTAAAACCACCAAAAATCATTATTAAAATTTAATCTCACTTCATTTATACATTTTATTCTGAAGGTTCTTCACTTTTTCCAATAAAAGAATAAATAGGGAAATAATTTAAAGAGGTTGTTTAATCTCTAAAAATAGGGTTGAATTTATCAATTGTAAAATATCCGGAAACTTCCGGAGAGCACTATGACCACCGAAAACGATTATTAAAAGCTCTTCTCACTTCATTTGTACATAATGTTCTTAAGGGTCTTCACTTTTTCCATTGAAAGAATAAATAGAAAATAAATTTTAAACATAAACACAGTAACTAATAGGAGGTAAATGTATTTGTTCGAAAAGTCGTATGAATTTTTTTTATTCAAAAAATTAACTAATCTCCATAAAAAATCTACAATCCACACTATTTTATCACGTAATAATGAATGTCTCAAGACTTGGTTGTTGTCTGCTTAAAATGAACTTTTTAGGGTTTAAGCGCATAGTAAATTGGGTTAGAGTTATAAAGTAGAGTCTTGTGATCTTGAAGCTTTTGGTTTTTTTATTAATCAAATTAGGTGTCAACTACTAACTTTAAAATTTTTTTATGAAGAATATAATAGTTTCTAGTAGCTAAAAATTTTAAAAAATATATTATAAGGTTATTTAATCTCTAAAAATAGGGTTGACGTTATCTACCGAAAAATATTCGAGAACTTCCGGAGCGCACTAAAACCACCAAAAATCATTATGTTTAAAATTTATTTTCTATTTATTGTTTCAATGGAAAAAGTGAAGACCCTTAAGAACATTATGTACAAATGAAGTGAGAAGAGCTTTTAATAATCGTTTTCGGTGGTCATAGTGCTCTCCGGAAGTTTCCGGATATTTTACAATTGATAAATTCAACCCTATTTTTAGAGATTAAACAACCTCTTTAAATTATTTCCCTATTTATTCTTTTATTGGAAAAAGTGAAGAACCTTCAGAATAAAATGTATAAATGAAGTGAGATTAAATTTTAATAATGATTTTTGGTGGTTTTAGTGAGCTCCGGAAGTTCTCGAATATTTTTCGGTAGATAACGTCAACCCTATTTTTAGAGATTAAATAACCTTTTAATATATTTTTTAAAATTTTTAGCTACTAGAAAATACTAGTATTCTTCATAAAAAAATTTTAAAGTTAGTAATTGACACCTAATTTGATTAAAAAAAAACAAAAGCTTCAAGATCACAAGACTCTACTTTATGCCTCTAACCCATTTCACTATGCGCTTAAACCCTAAAAAGTTCATTTTAAGCAGACAACAACCAAGTCTTGAGACGTTCATTATTACGTGATAAAATAGTGTAGATTGTAGATTTTTTATGGAGATTAGTTCATTTTTTGAATAAAAAAAATTCATACGACTTTCGAACAAATACATTTACCTCCTATTAGTTACTGTGTTTATGTTTAAAATTTATTTTCTATTTATTCTTTCAATGGAAAAGGTGAAGACCCTTAAGAACATTATGTACAAATGAAGTGAGATGAGCTTTTAATAATCGTTTTCGGTGGTCATATTGCTCTCCGGAAGTTTTCGGATATTTTACAATTGATAACTTCAACCTTATTTTTAGAGATTAAACAACCTCTTTAAATTATTTCCCTATTTATTCTTTTATTGAAAAAAGTGAAGAACCTTAAGAATAAAATGTATAAATGAAGTGAGATTAAATTTTAATTGTGACGACCACAACCACAGGTACTGACTGGTTATCTTAGTGTTCGTTCTAACGGTCTTTATGTCAAGTCGGATTAGTAAATTCTATCAGGCTCGGTGTGGGTGAAACCTTAATTTCGTGTGGGTTTAAGTGAATTGTTTCTCTTTAAGATGAAATCACTTATAATTTTAAAAGAAGAGGAAGTGACAATGGCACTTTAGTTAATAATACCTAAATGAGGGTTACATAGGACTTTTGGATGTTGACCTAATTTTGTAGTATTTAACCTCCTTAAGTTGCAACCTAAAGAAAACCCTAACCCTACAATCATCTTCATCTTCTCCTTCTTCTCCTAACCCTAGCCTCCTCCCTGAGTTTCCAGTCGGCCGCCGCAAGGAAAAAACACTCCCCAGCCGTGCACACTCTCAGCCACGAACGAAGACGCCGATTGGAGCCTCTTCACCTCGTGCCGCCGCCGTTCGCGAGCCTCTCAGCTCGCCGTCGAGTGCCCCCAACCGTCTGCAAGCCGGAGCTTCGATCACGCCTCCAACCGCGTCCACGTCTGCTGCTGCCGCTGTCCCCTGGACGTCGAGTCTTCACCGCCGGAGCCTCGGGACGACGTTCGGTGATCCGGCGCTGCGATTTGCATTTCTTCTGCCGCAATGCCCGAGCTCGTGGAGACTCCTTCAAACACTGCTGCGGCCGCTGTTGAACGTCGACGACAACCACGAGCCACCAGCGTTCTTCACGCGTCCGCCGTCGAGAGCATCCAACCGTTTGTCGGCAGCCGGAGTTCGTCGTCGTTTGCTCAGCTCAAGCTACGATCGCTTACTCCTCGCCGTCCCACCATCCGACCAGCAGCCTTTGGTTTCTTTGTTACGCTGCAATCAAGAATTATTCGAGGTCAAGGTTGTGGATTAGGTGAGCCACGCGAAACCCTCTTCGATTTTAGAGCGTAGGATTATTTAGATCTGATTCGCGTGAAAATATTGTAGGAACGAGCCAAATTTCGGTATCAAGACTTCCAAGTTTTGGAGCAAATAAATTAACGTTCGGTTTATTCTTCGGAGTCGAGGTAATTGGAGCAAAGTAAGAATCATAGACACTTTTGTACTTAGACTCTTTATATTGGATGAGTTATGTAGTAGGATGACGAATTTGAAGAATTTTTGGCTTACAGGTTATTTGGGAAGGGACCGTTAACTTAAGAATTAGAAGGAAAGGGTGAGATCAAAGCTCGAGGTAAGGGACCTTGTGCCGGACTTTTCTAAAAGGGATGAAAGAAAATGAATTTCACTATTTCATGCGAATTTAGTTTGTTATTTTTTCATGGGAATATTACAATATTTTATGTGAGATTACTTGAATATTTTGTGTGAGGATATCTTAATATTTTATGTGAGCATATTCTGTATTTTATGTGAGAATATATTAGTATTCTATGTAAGGATATCCCAGTATCTCATGTGATAATATTGCCGTATTTAATATGAGAATATTTCGTGGTTTCATACGAAAGTAGTACCTTCAAACTGTTGTGAAAAGTTATGATTTGTACATCGGTGATTATGTTTCATGACATGTGCACTATAGCCATGTTAGATGATGGGACCTCATGCATGTTATGTATGCCATAAAATGATTTGAAGTAAAATGTGGAAATTGGTCTCCTGAGTGCATTGTATGCATGGTCAAACATGCATTAGAGACCCTATGGGTCAAGTTTCGAGTGAGTCTGTGAGGACTCAATCCATACAGAGTGCGTGAGGACTCAAATAATTACAGAGTGCGTGAGGGACTCAAAATGAAATGACTCAGGATGACCAATTAACCACTTAAAGAAAAAAGAAAGTCATGTATTACAGTCATGTTGATACGAGAAAGTTTTAGGTCCCACATATGTACATTTTGACCAAGTTTAAAAGTCATGATTGTATGTGTTTGCATATCCCAAAAACCTCGGTAGCGAGGTCACTTACTCAGGTATTGTATTGCAATACTCACCCTTTCGTTTTAAAATGTTTTTGAGGTAAGGCCAAGGGCGTGCGGGGCGAGTGAGCGGGCGCGTTGTCGAGAACCATGGGAATAGTCATACTTTCCGCATATTTTCTTTAAATAAGCGATGTCGCTGTTTTATGATTTCAAAGTTTAAGTTTAAATTTCCAGATTTTAAGTAGGCCAAGTCTAAACTGTTTCTTTTACATGTTTTGAATGTTTTTACCGGGATCCCTAAAGATATTTTGATTACAGTGGAGATTTAAAGATTGTTTTATGTCCTTTGGCTTAATAATTCATGCATGTGTAGTAATGTCCCTAAGAGTTGTAGTTATAAAAAATAGGGGCGTTACACGCTTAAACCCTAAAAAGTTCATTTTAAGCAGACAACAACCAAGTCTTGAGACGTTCATTATTACGTGATAAAATAGTGTGGATTGTATATTTTTTATGGAGATTAGTTCATTTTTTGAATAAAAAAAATTCATGCGACTTTTCGAACAATAACATTTACCTCCTATTTAGTTACTGTGTTTATGTTTAAAATTTATTTTCTATTATTCTTTCAATGGAAAAAGTGAAGACCCTTAAGAACATTATGTACAAATGAAGTGAGAAGAGCTTTTAATAATCGTTTTCGGTGGTCATAGTGCGCTCCGGAAGTTTCCGGATATTTTACAATTGATAACTTCAACCCTATTTTTAGAGATTAAACAACCTCTTTAAATTATTTCCCTATTTATTCTTTTATTGGAAAAAGTGAAGAACCTTCAGAATAAAATGTATAAATGAAGTGAGATTAAATTTTAATAATGATTTTTTATCGTTTTAGTTACCTCTGGAAGTTCTCGAATATTTTTCGGTAGATAACGTCAACCCTATTTTTAGAGATTAAATAACCTTATAATATATTTTTTAAAATTTTTAGCTACTAGAAAATATTAGTATTCTTCATCAAAAAATTTTAAAGTTAGTAATTGACACCTAATTTGATTAAAAAAAAAAACCAAAAGATTCAAGATCACAAGACTCTACTTTATGCCTCTAACCCAATTTACTATGCGCTTAAACCCTAAAAAGTTCATTTTAAGCAGACAACAACCAAGTCTTGAGACGTTCATTATTACGTGATAAAATAGTGTGGATTGTAGATTTTTTATGGAGATTAGTTCATTTTTTGAATAAAAAAAATTCATACGACTTTTCGAACAAATACATTTACCTCCTATTTAGTTACTGTGTTTATGTTTAAAATTTATTTTCTATTATTCTTTCCATGGAAAAAGTGAAGACCCTTAAGAACATTATGTACAAATGAAGTGAGAAGAGCTTTTAATAATCGTTTTCGGTGGTCATAGTGCTCTCCAGAAGTTTCCGGATATTTTACAATTGATAAATTCAACCCTATTTTTAGAGATTAAACAACCTCTTTAAATTATTTCCCTATTTATTCTTTTATTGGAAAAAGGGAAGAACCTTCAGAATAAAATGTATAAATGAAGTGAGATTAAATTTTAAAAATGATTTTTTGTGGTTTTAGTGAGCTCCGGAAGTTCTCGAATATTTTTAGGTGAATAACGTCAACCCTATTTTTAGAGATTCAATAACCTTATAATATATTTTTTAAAATTTTTAGCTACTAGAAAATATTAGTATTCTTCATCAAAAAATTTTAAAGTTAGTAATTGACACCTAATTTGATTAAAAAAAAAAAAACAAAAGCTTCAAGATCACAAGACTCTACTTTATGCATCTAACCCAATTCACTATGCGCTTAAACCCTAAAAAGTTCATTTTAAGCAGACAACAACCAAGTCTTGAGACGTTCATTATTACGTGATAAAATAGTGTGGATTGTAGATTTTTATGGAGATTAGTTCATTTTTGAATAAAAAAATTCATCGACTTTTCGAACAAATACATTTACCTCCTATTAGTTCTTTGTGTTTATGTTTAAAATTTATTTTCTATTTATTCTTTCAATGGAAAAAGTGAAGACCCTTAAGAACATTATGTACAAATGAAGTGAGAAGAGCTTTTAATAATCGTTTTCGGTGGTCATAGTGCGCTCCGGAAGTTTCCGGATATTTTACAATTGATAACTTCAACCCTATTTTTAGAGATTAAACAATCTCTTTAAATTATTTTCCTATTTATTCTTTTATTGGAAAAAGTGAAGAACCTTCAGAATAAAATGTATAAATGAAGTGAGATTAAATTTTAATAATGATTTTTTGTTGTTTTAGTGCGCTCCGGAAGTTCTCGAATATTTTTCGGTAGATAACGTCAACCCTATTTTTAGAGATTAAATAACCTTATAATACATTTTTAAAATTTTAAGCTACTAGAAAATATTAGTATTCTTCATAAAAAAATTTTAAAGTTAGTAATTGACACCTAATTTGATTAAAAAAAAACCAAAAGTTTGAAGATCACAAGACTCGACTTTATGCCTCTAACCCAATTTACTATGCGCTTAAACCCTAAAAGTTCATTTTAAGCGGAGACAACAACCAAGTCTTGAGGCGTTCATTATTACGTGATAAAATAGTGTGGATTGTAGATTTTTATGGAGATTAGTTCATTTTTGAATAAAAAAAATTCATACGACTTTTCGAACAAATACATTTACATCCTATTAGTTACTGTGTTTATGTTTAAAATTTATTTTCTATTTATTCTTTCAATGGAAAAAGTGAAGACCCTTAAGAACATTATGTACAAATGAAGTTAGAAGAGCTTTTAATAATCGTTTTTTTAGGTGGTCATAGTGCTCTCAGGAAGTTTAGGATATTTTATAATTGATAAATTCAACCCTATTTTTAGAGATTAAACAACCTCTTTAAATTATTTCCCTATTTATTCTTTTATTGGAAAAAGTGAAGAACCTTCAGAATAAAATGTATAAATGAAGTGAGATTAAATTTTAATAATGATTTTTGGTGGTTTTAGTGAGCTCCGGAAGTTCTCGAATATTTTTAGGTGAGATAACGTCAACCCTATTTTTAGAGATTAAATAACCTTTTAATATATTTTTAAAATTTTTAGCTACTAGAAAATATTAGTATTCTTCATAAAAAATTTTAAAGTTAGTAATTGACACCTAATTTGATTAAAAAAAAATAAAAGCTTCAAGATCACAAGACTCTACTTTATGCCTCTAACCCATTTTCACTATGCGCTTAAACCCTAAAAGTTCGGTTTAAGCGGACAACAACCAAGTCTTGAGGCGTTCATTATTACGTGATAAAATAGTGTGGATTGTAGATTTTTATGGAGATTAGTTCATTTTTGAATAAAAAAAAATTCATACGACTTTTGAACAAATACATTTACATCCTATTAGTTCTTGTGTGTTTATGTTTAAAATTTATTTTCTATTTATTCTTTCAATGGAAAAAGTGAAGACCCTTAAGAACATTATGTACAAATGAAGTTAGAAGAGCTTTTAATAATCGTTTTCGGTGGTCATAGTGCTCTCTAGGAAGTTTAGGATATTTTATAATTGATAAATTCAACCCTATTTTTAGAGATTAAACAACCTCTTTAAATTATTTCCCTATTTATTCTTTTATTGGAAAAAGTGAAGAACCTTCAGAATAAAATGTATAAATGAAGTGAGATTAAATTTTAATAATGATTTTTGGTGGTTTTAGTGAGCTCAGGAAGTTCTCGAATATTTTTGGTGAGATAACGTCAACCCTATTTTTAGAGATTAAATAACCTTTTAATATATTTTTAAAATTTTTAGCTACTAGAAAATATTAGTATTCTTCATAAAAAATTTTAAAGTTAGTAATTGACACCTAATTTGAAAAAAAAAAAAAAGCTTCAAGATCACAAGACTCTACTTTATGCCTCTAACCCATTTCACTATGCGCTTAAACCCTAAAAAGTTCGGTTTAAGCGAGACAACAACCAAGTCTTGAGGCGTTTATTATTACGTAATAAAATAGTGTGGATTGTAGATTTTTATGGAGATTAGTTCATTTTTGAATAAAAAAATTCATCGACTTTTGAACAAATACATTTACCTCCTATTAGTTCTTGTGTTTATGTTTAAAATTTATTTTCTATTTATTCTTTCAATGGAAAAAGTGAAGACCCTTAAGAACATTATGTACAAATGAAGTGAGAAGAGCTTTTAATAATCGTTTTGTGGTCATAGTGCTCTCAGAGAAGTTTAGGATATTTTACAATTGATAAATTCAACCCTATTTTTAGAGATTAAACAACCTCTTTAAATTATTTCCCTATTTATTCTTTTATTGGAAAAAGGGAAGAACCTTCAGAATAAAATGTATAAATGAAGTAAGATTAAATTTTAATAATGTTTTTTTGTGGTTTTAGTGAGCTCCGGAAGTTCTCGAATATTTTTCGGTAGATAACGTCAACCCTATTTTTAGAGATTAAATAACCTTATAATATATTTCTTAAAATTTTTAGCTACTAGAAAATATTAGTATTCTTCATCAAAAAATTTTAAAGTTAGTAATTGACACCTAATTTGATTAAAAAAAAAAAACAAAAGCTTCAAGATCACAAGACTCTACTTTATGCCTCTTACCCAATTTACTATGCGCTTAAACCCTAAAAAGTTCATTTTAAGCAGACAACCAAGTCTTGAGACGTTCATTATTACGTGATAAAATAGTGTGGATTGTAGATTTTTTATGGAGATTAGTTCAATTTTTGAATAAAAAAAATTCATACGACTTTTCGAACAAATACATTTACCTCCTATTAGTTACTGTGTTTATGTTTAAAATTTATTTTCTATTTATTCTTTCAATGGAAAAAGTGAAGACCCTTAATGTAATGCCCCTACTTTTCTATGACTAAACTCTTAGGGACATTACTACACATGCATGCAGTTATAGGCCAAAAGCTGTAAAACGATCTTTAAATTTCTAATGCAAGTAAATCGTCTTTAGGGATCCCAAACAAAACATTCAAAACAAGTAAAAGGAGCAGTTTAACATGGCCTGTTAAAATAAAAAAAATAAACTTAACTTTAAAACCATAAAACGACGACATTAGTTATCAAAGAGAATATCACGGAAAAACATGACTATTCCCATGGTTTTGGCAACGTATCTCCGTCACTCGCATGCACGTCCTTGGCCTTACGAAAAACATTTTTAAAAGAAAGGGTGAGTATTGCAAAACAATACCAGATAAGTGACCTCGCTCACTGAGGTTTGGGATATCATACACATACAATCATGACTTTTAAACACATTCGAAATGTACATATCACGGGACCTAAAACTTTCTCATATCGTCATGACTATAATAAATGACTTCCTTTTTCTTTTAAGTGGCCAACTGGTCATCCTGAGTCATTTCATTTTGAGTCCCTCACGGACCCCTGTAATAATTTGAGTCCCTCACAGACCCCTGTATGGTTTGAGTCCCTCACAGACCCTGTATAGATTGAGTCCCTCACGGACCTACTGTAATATGACCCATAGGGTCTCTAATGCATGTTTGACCATGCACACAATGCTTCGGGAGACCAATTTCCACATTTTTCATTAAATCATTTCATGACATACATGACATGCATGAGGTCCCATCATTCAACATAACAATAGTGTACATGCCACAAACATCATCATTAATATGCAAATCATCATTTCCTCATAGACAGTTTGGAGATACTACTTTTGTAGGTAATCATGAAATATTCTCATACGAGAATCTTTGTAATATCCTCACATAGAATAATTGGATTTTCTTACGTAAAATACAAGGATATTCTCACATAAAATTTGCAACATACTCACATAAAATATTAAGTATTCTCACAAAATATCAATATATTCTCATATAAGAGTATAAACTAAATTCGCATGAAATAATGAGAAATCATTTTTCTTCAATCCCATTAGAAAGTTCGGCACAAGGTCCCTTACCTTAATTCGATTTCTACTCCAAAACTTAACGAGCTTACGGACTACTCTTCTTTTAGTGGAACTGATTCACACCCAAAATTCCAAGTTCATTCTCCACGCATTCACTAAATCCATAAGCGTAAGGGTACTTAAATTACGTTCTTAAGATTTCATGCCCCGCTTACCTCAAGTTTAATGCGGATACTCAATACTCCTTAATCCGTCTTGGCGTTTGACCTTCAATTCCGCTCCAATCTTGACTCCTACAATTAGCGTCAAAGCGATAGCCTAAGTTCTCAATCAAGCGCTTAAATATTTTATAGGTCACAAATAAATCTCCAACGAATTCGAAACTAAATCGGATCGCTCACGGTTTGTAATCTAAGTGGTAGTGGAGTCGTCTTTGGCGGCGTTAATGAATCCGTGGGGAGTCGCGGCTTGGGAGGAGAGCGAGCTCGCGTGTGGGCTGCTTTGTTTTGTGAAGTCCGTGCGCGAGACCTGCTTTGTTCGTGATCGTGATCGGCGAGCGGCTTCGGGGCGGCGTCAACTAACGGTGGCGTGCGTGGCGGGTGAGATGCCGGTGAAGCGAGCCTGGCGGTGGTGGATGGTGGGGCGTCTCGGCGTGCTTTCGTCACGTGGGCGCGGTGTTCGCGGTGGTGGAGTCCTCGAGCGCGGCGGCACAAGTGACTTGCGATGTGGGCTACCGGTGAATGGCGTGGCCGGTGGTTGAAGACTCGCGGCAAGAAATTTGGCGCGCGCGTCCGAACCCACCGGTCTTCTTTGAGTCTTCTTGGTTGCATTTGGTTGGTTAGGCAGCGCGACTTCTCTTCGTGGTTGTGAGCTTGGTGGCGGGAGGCTGGCGAGCGTGATCCTCTTGTCGGCGGCTAGGGCATGGAAAGGATGAAGAAGAAGCTTGTTAGGTTTAGGGTTAGGGTTTTCAGCTAGGGCAACACTAGGAGGAGAAGAAAGATGATTATCAATGTAGGCTAGGGTTTCCCTTTTGAATTTTCAATGATAAGGAGCTTAAATACCAACAATTAGGTAAAATTCTAAGTGCCAAATATAACCCTCCTTAGGCATTATTAACCAAAACGCCATCGGTACTTCCTCTTCTTTTAATTTTATAACTAAATCCCATCTCAAGGAGAAACAATAATTAATGATAGAACGTCAAATACAATAAATAATTGGTATCTGTGGTTGTGGTCGTCACAATCTTCCCTCCTTACGAACTTTCGTCCTCGAAAGTTCCTATTCTTGAAATAGTTCTGGATATTTAGCTCGCACTTCTTCTTCTCGCTCCCAGGTAGCTTCTTCCGCGCGGTGATTTTGCCACAACACTTTAACTAAGTTGATTTCACGGTTACGGAGGGTCTTTTGATCTCTTGCGATAATCTGTACAGGTCGCTCGCCATAACTCAAATCTTCTGCTAGCTGTAGTGGTTCGAAGTCTACGACATGAGTCGGGTCTGGAACGTATTTTCTCAACATGGAGACATGAAACACGTTATGAACTGCTGATAGGGAAGGCGGCAATGCTAGCCTGTAGGCCACCACGCCAACCCTCTCTAGAATTTCAAATGGCCCTATAAAACGCGGACTCAACTTCCCTTTTCGACCAAACCTTAGAATTCCTTTCAGTGGGGCCACCTTAAGGAATACGTGGTCCCCAACTTCGAATTCTAGGTCCGCCGTCTCAAATCGACATAACTCTTTTATGCGCTTTGGTGATGCGCGTCGCACCCTAATCTTTTGTATCGCACTATTTGTGACTGTCTTAACTCTGGACCCAATAAGCGGCGTTCACCAACCTCTTCCCGTAAAACGGGAGTTACGCAAGCGTTTCCCATAGAGAGCTTCAAATGGGGCCATTCGATGGTCATTGTAAGCTTTGTTATTGTAAGCAAACTCCATCAAATGCAAATGTGTGTCCCAACTACACAGGAAGTCTAAAGTGCAAGCTCGTAACATGTCTTCTAAGATCGGTTCAAGCGTTAAAATCTGCCGATCCGTGCGTGGATGAAAAGTCGTACTAAAGTTCAGCTGTGAACCTAACGCTTTACGTAAACTCCTCCAAAAGTTGGAGGTGAAACGTGGATCCACATGCGAAATAATCACATTTGGAATCCCATGCAGCCGGACTATCTCTTCCAGGTAAAGCTGCGCCCACTTATCCGTAGAATAGGTGGGTTTCACACAGTATGAAATGTCTTTGACTTGGTTAATCTATCCACAATGACCCAAATTCTTGAGTAACCTCGTAAGGTCCTGGCGATCGACTATGAAATCCATAGAGATCTCCTCCCATTTCCACTGGGGCACATGTAAAGGTTGTAGTAATCCTGCGGGTCTCTGCCTAGGTGCCTTCACCTGCTGACAAGTCAGACACTTGCTAACAAATTCTGCCACGTCGCGCTTCATGTTACGCCACCGAGCAGTGTTTCAAATCCGATACATCTTGGTACTACCATGATGCATAGAAAATGGCGAGTTATGGGCCTCGCTCAAGATTTCGATTTTGAGTTTGTCGTCGTCGCGGCGCACATAATCGACCTTGAAATAGTAATCCTCCATCCGTGGATAGTGAAAACTCGCCAACTCACACACGTGAGTTCTAGTAAGCTTCTCTACTAAGCGAGGGTCCCCTTGCCGAGACTCAACTATCGTTGCCTCAAAGTTGGTTGTACAGATTAAGCCGAGCTAAGCGGTAGTGGTCTTTCCTACTAGTCTGCAATTTCAGCTCGTGCAAACTCTGCACTGCTGTAACTCTGCTCATCGGTAACTCGTCTTTGAAGTATGGCGGCTTTCTCACGAGGGCATCGGCCACGACATTTGCCTTTACAGGGGTGGTATTGAATGTCTATGTCGTAATCCTTCACTAATTCCAACCATCTGCGTTGCCTCATATTGACTCTTTTCGGGTGAACAAGTACTTGGACTTTTATGATCTGTAAAAATCTGAATTTTCTCGCCATAAAGGTAATGTCTCGGATCTTTAATGCAAAGACCACTCTTTGCTAGTTCCAAGTCATGAGTCGGATAATTCCTCTCGTGCGTCTTCAATTGTCGGGATGCATAGGCTATTACTTTACCATCTTTGCATTAGCACACTGACCCCAAACCTTTCTTAGAAGCATCACTTTGTAAACCACAAAGCTCCTGTTCCCTCGGGGGATTTGTAAGAATCGGGGTGACACTAATCTACACTTGAGCTCCACAGAAACTCGCCTCGCAAGCATCATCCCAAACAAATGAGTTACCCTTGCGCGTCGGTGAGTCATGGGCATGGCTATCTTGGCGAAGTCACCTGCACGAAAGCGTCTATAGTAACTGCAAGACCAGAAAACTACGTACCTCTGTAGCGGTGGTCGGACGGGGCCCACTGTGTGACGGCCTCCACTTATTTGGGTCAACGGAGACTCGGCCGGACACCACATGCCCTAAGAAGGATACATGCGAGCGAATTCACACTTGGAAAATTTTGCATATAACTTATTCTCTCTCGGCGTGAGTAAAACTTTTCTCGGTGCCTTTCGTGATCTTCATCACACGGAGTATATCGATTATATCGTCAATAAATACTATCACGAGCGTATCAAGAAACTCTTTGAATAAAGCGGTTCATCAAGTCCATGAAAGCGGCGGGGTGTTGGTCAAACCAAAGCGGCATCACCGTGAACTCGTAATGCCCATAACGTGATCTCGAATCTTTGTCTTAGGAATATCCTCTTCACCGATTCTCAAGCGATGGTAGCTTTGATCTCGGATCAATCTTGGAAACACTCTTGTTGCTCACCAATCGATCGAACAAATCGTCTATCCTAGGAAGAGGGTATTTATTCTTGATCGTAACTTTATTCAACTCCCTGTAATCTATACACAGGCGCATGGACCCGTCTTTCTTTTTCACGAATAACACTGGGGCTCCCCAAGGCGAAACGCTAGGGCGTTTGAATCCCTTGTCTAGTAAGTCTTGTAACTGTAGTTTCAGTTCTTTCAGCTCTGCCGGTGCCATTGCATCACGGTGCCTTGGATATCGAGTCGTCCCTAACTCCAATCCTATGTTAAAATCCACCTCCACGGCCGGAGGTACTCAGGGAGGTCCTCGAGAAAACGTCTGGAAATTCATTCACTGCTGGTGCAGAATAACACCGAGATCTCGTACACCTTGCATCTAGTATGCAAGCTAAGACGCCCTAAGCTCCCCGATGTAATAACTTCCTGGCCTCAAGGGCAGTAATTACCTTAGGCCTACTTCCTGCTAACGTGCCTCTGAACCTGTAGCCAGGTTGGTCAGGAGGAGTAAACACTACCTCCTTCCTGAAGCAATCAATGCAAGCATGGTTCTGCGCTAACCAGTCCATACCCAATATCACATCAAAGTCAAACATGTCTAAGACTACTAGATTTCTTTGTTAACTCATGGTCTCTGCGATAATTACACTACCATCCTTGACTTTCATAGTGGCTAACAAGTTTATCCCGCAGGAGTGGAGAGCAGACAAAGCATCATGGCTCAGAATCGTTCTAATTCTAACTTCGACTTGACTTACGAAGGATGCGAGAAATAAAAGTGTGTAGAACCGAGAATCAAATAATACAAAGGCAAGGTGCCCAAGTAATGGAAGTGTGCACCAGTAACCACCGATGCGTGCCATGGATGCTTTTACTCGTGCTTGCATAAGCTCTTCCCTTGGTGTATATACGGGCTTGCAAAGCGGCCCCACTATTGATAACACGAGGTTGGCTAGCCTTTGGTTTGACTTCGGATGATTATTAGCTCTGTGCCCTTCTTTCCCACATCCGAAACACACTCCGGACCGGGCCAAACACTTACCCCAATGATGTTTACCACAGTCCTTGCATTGTGGCTTATCTCTGATGCGGAAAATATCGAGTGCCCTAAACTAATGCAAATTAGAATAAAACCCCGACACTTTTACGACGTGCAAGTATACACGGTCGAGAGCAACAAGTGATAAGTTAAAAGTATCGATCCCACGAGGACTAGTTAGACCTAAATTAGTGAGTGTTCTAGCAAATTTTCCTTATTTTAGTGCAATGCATGAGTGTGCAAATTATTGTTGTAAATAAATAAATTGATAAGTAAGAAAGATAAGATAAGACAGAAGAAAATAAATGAATTTAAATGTGGGGAGAGGAGAGTGCAAACAAGAAGGCAGATACAAGAGATGAGATTTGTAATGAAAAATAGGCTCAAGGTTAGGTTAGAGTTCTAATGTTCAATTGGAATAAATTTTTAGTGATGCCTTGAATTTACCTACACATGCATTCAAATGATTCTTTCCAAAATCACTAAGTTTTAAAACCTACAATTTCCCAATTGTGATCTAAATTATGCCCATGATTTTAGGTTCTAGGTGGGTTAATTATCCTAATCAACTCAATGATCCTAGAATGAAATTTTAGTTTTCTAATTCATTAGCTTTCCCAAGTTTATGAATTATAGAGAAGTTAAAAGGCCAATTTTAATTCTCATGCAACGTTAAATTTAATAAAATTTCATAAATTCAATCAATGACATCAACCATAAATTTAATCCAAAATTACATTAAAACAACCTAACCCTTGCTTAAGAAAATTTAGTTCATGTAAATCAACTCACAAATCTCTAATTTATGCATGCTTGTGTTGTTTAATAAATTCAAATATGTGTTGTAACAATGTCACAAAACAACCCAAATTAATCAACAATTTCAGCCCAAAAACAGTCATGAATTTAGCCTAAAACAGTGAGTCAAAAGAGCACGATAAACGCCCAAAATTGGAGTAACAACAAGCCAACATTATTAAGGAATAGGAGAAGTTTACTGGAGGCAATTGACATGTGTTTTGCTTCAGCAAAACGCCAAGATCCCATAGAAAGCAAAGCAGGACAATAGCAGCAGATTTCAGTATTCTGTAGCTTCTGTCCGATATCAATATCTAATGAACCAGGGCTCTGAATGATGATCCAACCGTTGAATACTACGGTCTATGAGTCTCAACACGCTGCCAAAATTTCAGCACAATCCAACGGTTCAAACTCCCACAAACGACAACTTTGTGACTGTCGTGTGGGAAAAACCGAACTACAGTGGACGTACAATGTGACAGCAATATCGGACAGCACAAAGCTCCAAACGACGATCCAACCGTTGAAACCGGAGCTCTATGAGTCCTTAATATGCTGACAAAATTGTAGCAAAATCCAACGGTTGGATAGCCGGTAATTGCAAATTTCGTAAACGATGTCTGTGAAAACCGAACTTTCCGATGCCCTCGATTTTGCCCGGCCAAAGATGGGTAAATCACGGTGGACAAACTCCTACTATCGGTTTTGCTTCAGCAAAGTTTGGTCGATTCCAGCAGATGGTCAACCCTCTACTCCACGGTTTGCTTCAGCAATACCTCCCTCTCGTGATTTGTTCTTCTCTCACCCAATTGCTTCAAAGAAACAAAGACCTCACCGCCAAGCACAACTACACTTTGCTTCAAAGAAAAGGGCTTTCTCGGATGTGTGCAACAACATTTGCTATAGCAAAGGGTCAGAGATTTTTTCCTTCCAACGCAGGCCCTTTGCTTGGCAATCTCACGAGTTCTTTTTCTCCCTCTCGATCTCTTCCTCTTGTCACAACTCCAACTCCCCCTTTCACTTGTGAACCCTAGCCTCCTTATATAAAGATGGTGTTGCCTAATTCCACAAATTACAAAAATGCCCTTAGGAGAGAAAGACCATCTTACCCTTCGGGTAAGATGTCTAAAATGCCCTTAGGGACTCTTGTAATTTTTATAATCTCTCACATTACAGAAAAATCCCAAATAAATATATGAAGTCAATTATAAATCAAAACACGCAAGGATTTTTGGAGTTAAGAAAAATCTCAAATTTTGGTCTTCAATTAACTGTTAGCTTATTTTCCTAAATTCTTGAATTAAAACACAAAAACATCAAAATTAATTCTTTTTGCACCTAATGCTTAAATTCAAGATATTAAAGCTAACACACATAATTTAGGGATAAAATAACATGAGGATAACTAAATTAAATGCAATTCAAGTGGATTAAACACTAAAATTCTAGTAAAATAACTCACTTATGGTGAGTTATCAAACCCCCAAACTTGAACTACTCATTGTCCTCAATGAGTTCTATTCCCCAAAGACTTAAAAGACCTTTAAAGACTCAGATCATTTGGGTAACTAAACAAGAGTTGAATATTTATGTTCTAAGCTACAAGTCACCATTTAATCAATGCTCTATAAGTGGCTCACCTAGGGTTTTTTAGCTACACTTATGCATCAATAACCAAGAGCAAATCAACTAGGATTCAACATCTACCCTCAAGCTCAACCACTAGAATCCTAATCATTCAAATCAAGCAACCCAGTAGTTAAAAATAAGTCATACTCCAAAACTCGCATGACTACAATTTAATGATCATTCCTTTTATTTTTGTATATATATATATATTTTTTAAAAAAATAGATATGTGCATTATTCCCCTCAATTTCCTAAAACTCACTACTTAGGGCTAGTTTTTTTTTTTACTTTTTTTTTTTTTATTTTATTTTTGACTCTCCGTAGTTCTTAGAATGGCACACGTGTTTAGTGTGACACACACCTAAGCAATGGGACTTCCCGTAGTTCTTAGAATGGCACACGTGTTTAGCGCAAAGACACCTAAGCAATGGGACTTCCCGTAGTTCTTAGAATGGCACACGTGGTTAGCGCAGCGCACCTAAGCAATGGGAATAGGCTTCTTGCTTGATACCTTCGCTCCAAGAGGCCAACATGGTTAGTGCCCAGACCCCCTGACATCGAGCACCAAGTTGCCTGAACTGACTCTAAATAACAAAATAAGTAGCATATTTTTTCTAGCCCAATGGAGTTTTAGGAAAATGAAAGGTTTGCATACTCTTTCTTTATTTTTTTCTTAAAAATAAACACGAAGAATTTACCTTTCCCCCAAACTTAGAGTATTCAATGTCCTCATTAAGTTAGGGAGGTCGGGTAACTCCCCAAACTTGAAATGATCACAAATTTGAAGTTTACTAATTTTGGAGTGCTCTAAAAATATATGGGTTACCTAACTTGTCATGGCTTCTAGTTTTCGAACTTTTGGCCTAGGAGTTGAATCCTAACTACTTTGATTGACACACTAACCATAAGCGCACTAGAGAACCCTAATGACAAGCTTGACTCGAGAAACACCAAATAAGATAACATACTCTTGCCTCAAACATAAGCAACAACTCTTATTTTTATTAACCTTGAGATTTGACCTTAACTTTTTATTTTCAAGGAGATGCATATCAAGTTTCTACCAATGACAACACACTTTTACCATTAAAAAAACTTGCAGAAACTTAATTTTTCAACAAGGAACAACAACCATCTTTCTATTTTTACTTGCTTAAACATAATGAATCAACTACCTACATCATGCATATCAAAGACCATGAAACCAACAACTAACATGGAATCAGTGAGTCAAAATAGATCATTTTGAAGTCCTAAAGCAAGTAAATAACTTTATAAACACAAAGGCTTGCAACACCCTATAAACTCTAGCGACACCACAGTCTCATCGGTAGAAAAATTTTCAATTAAGCCCAAACTCAGATTGAGAACAACACATACACCCCCTCATGGTTAAAGCACACATTGCCCTTAATGTATAATCTACTCACTTAAGCATGCTTAAGGACAACTAATAAAGATGGAAGGAGAACAATCTTTACTGAATCGAAGAGACCTCTACTACAGTAGCATATCAATCATCAAACCCAAAAGGGAGTGCAAAATAGGTGAGGTTATTTATTTAAAAATAAAAACAACTAAAAAGCGAAACAAAAGCAAAAATTAAAAAAAATTAAAAGCGAAACAAACAAAATAAACTTTGGGTTGCCTCCCAAGAAGCGCTTGTTTTACGTCATTAGCTTGACGTAGTATATCGTGGGCTCGTCAAGGTGCGTAAAAATTCTCCCACTTCTTGGGCCTCTCTTTCTTGAATCTACAAAACAAATCGAGCTAGCAAGAATACTAGCTTCTCGTGAGAGCCAGAAACAAATATATTTTTGATTTTTCATATATTAAAAGAAAAGAAGGAACAACAACAAAGTAAACATTTTTGGTTTTTATTTGGTAAAAGAAAAGAAGGAAAAACAGGAAAATGAAACAGGACTCACAAAAAGACAACGACTCGAGAGCATAGAAAGAAAAACATTCACCAATAAGAGAAAAATGAGAAGATAGAAGCATGTCATAGACTCAAAAGCCTCAAACTCTACCTCCTGGCCTAACTCAACAGGTTTGACTTCTTCGACACTCTCACTAACTCTATCCTGGTGTGTGTTAAAAGGTTCTAGTTCTTTTACATCTCAAGCACAATCCTCTAAATGCCCGTACTCGGAAAAATGTGAAAGATTAGGATCATGAAAGTCTATTAGTGGGTCGGTGATCAAGTGACTCACCGAACTATCTAAGAGGTGTGGGTCCTCCTTCACTATCTTCCCTAGGGTGCTCAACCTCAGATGAGTTTAAATACATTTGTTCTCTAATGGAGGCAATTGTACCTGTTAGGCGTTGAATTGACTCCCCTATTTGACTATTCATCTCTTCTATTTGCCTATTCCTCTCTTCTGTGGTTCTCATATATTCTAATAATAACATTTTAAGGGAAGATTCCTCTTCTACCTGGTTTCTTGAATATAGGAAGAATATGACTCAAAACCCTTGGGATATGGTTCATAGCCCCAATTGCTCGATTATTATCATACATATGGTTCCCATAAGTCATAGGGTTAATATGATAGTTATTAGGCATTTGGTAGCCATAAGATTCATACCCCTCACTAGAGAAGACGCTAAATTGGCATAGGGATAATCATAAGAAAAGGAACTATATTGTGGTTGCTCATTGGGCACAGAAGACCACCCAAATTTATCATAAGCCATAATAAAATAATAAATCAATTATAAGAGGCTCAACAAACACAATATGCACCAACACAACCAGAAAGAATAACAAAGACTCAACAAATATAAAAATACTGAAACAAAGATAACAAGACACACCCAACAAGAAAAACAAGGATAAAATGCTAAAATCAACTCAAACAAAATAAGAATCAAAACAAGTCCCAACAGCGGCGCCAAAAACTTGATGCGGAAAATATCGAGTGCCCTAAACTAATGCAAATTAGAATAAAACCCCGACACTTTTACGGCGTGCAAGTATACACGGTCGAGAAGCGACAAGTGATAAGTTAAAAAGTATCGATCCCACGAGGACTAGTTAGACCTAAATTAGTGAGTGTTCTAGCAAATTTTCCTTATTTTAGTGCAATGCATGAGTGTGCAAATTATTGTTGTAAATAAATAAATTGATAAGTAAGAAAGATAAGATAAGACAGAAGAAAATAAATGAATTTAAATGTGGGGAGAGGAGAGTGCAAACAAGAAGGCAGATACAAGAGATGAAATTTGTAATGAAAAATAGGCTCGGGTTAGGTTAGAGTTCTAATGTTCAATTGGAATAAATTTTTAGTGATGCCTTGAATTTACCTACACATGCATTCAAATGATTCTTTCCAAAATCACTAAGTTTTAAAACCTACAATTTCCCAATTGTGATCTAAATTATGCCCATGATTTTAGGTTCTAGGTGGGTTAATTATCCCTAATCAACTCAATGATCCTAGAATGAAATTTTAGTTTTCTAATTCATTAGCTTTCCCAAGTTTATGAATTATAGAGAAGTTAAAAGGCCAATTTTAATTCTCATGCAACGTTAAATTTAATAAAATTTCATAAATTCAATCAATGACATCAACCATAAATTTAATCCAAAATTACATTAAAACAACCTAACCCTTGCTTAAGAAAATTTAGTTCATGTAAATCAACTCACAAATCTCTAATTTATGCATGCTTGTGTTGTTTAATAAATTCAAATATGTGTTGTAACAATGTCACAAAACAACCCAAATTAATCAACAATTTCAGCCCAAAAACAGTCATGAATTTAGCCTAAAGCAGTGAGTCAAAAAGAGCACGATAAACGCCCAAAATTGGAGTAACAACAAGCCAACATTATTAAGGAATAGGAGAAGTTTACTGGAGGCAATTGACATGTGTTTTGCTTGACAAAACGCCAAGATCCCATAAGCGATGGACAATAGCAGCAGATTTCAGTATTCTGTAGCTTCTGTCCGATATCAATATCTAATGAACCAGGGCTCTGAATGATGATCCAACCGTTGAATACTACGGTCTATGAGTCTCAACACGCTGCCAAAATTTCAGCACAATCCAACGGTTCAAACTCCCACAAACGACAACTTTGTGACTGTCGTGTGGGAAAAACCGAACTGCAGTGGACGTACAATGTGACAGCAATATCGGACAGCACAAAGCTCCAAACGACGATCCAACCGTTGAAACCGGAGCTCTATGAGTCCTTAATATGCTGACAAAATTGTAGCAAAATCCAACGGTTGGATAGCCGATAATTGCAAATTTCGTAAACGATGTCTGTGAAAACCGAACTTCACTGATGCCCTCGATTTTGCTTCAGCAAAGATGGGTAAATCACAGTGGACAAACTCCTACTCTCGGTTTTGCTTCAGCAAAGTTTGGTCGATTCCAGCAGATGGTCAACCCTCTACTCCACGGTTTGCTTCAAGCAATACCTCCCTCTCGTGATTTGTTCTTCTCTCACCCAATTGCTTTAAAGAAAAAGCAAAGATGACCTACTGCCAAGCACAACTACACTTTGCTTCAAAGCAAAGGGCTTTTTCTCGGATGTGTGCAACAACATTTGCTATAGCAAAGGGTGTAGATTTTTTCCTTCCAACGCAGGCCCTTTGCAAAGCAATCTCACGAGTTCTTTTTCTCCCTCTCGATCTCTTCCTCTTGTCACAACTCCAACTCCCCCCTTTCACTTGTGAACCCTAGCCTCCTTATATAAAGATGGTGTTGCCCTAATTCCACAAATTACAAAAATGCCCTTAGGGAGAGAAAGACCATCTTACCCTTCGGGTAAGATGTCTAAAATGCCCTTAGGGACTCTTGTAATTTTATAATCTCTGCACACACTGCAGAAAAATCCCAAATAAATATATGAAGTCAATTATAAATCAAAACACGCAAGGATTTTTGGAGTTAAGAAAAATCTCAAATTTTGGTCTTCAATTAACTGTTAGCTTATTTTCCTAAATTCTTGAATTAAAACACAAAAACATCAAAATTAATTCTTTTTGCACCTAATGCTTAAATTCAAGATATTAAAGCTAACACACATAATTTAGGGATAAAATAACATGAGGATAACTAAATTAAATGCAATTCAAGTGGATTAAACACTAAAATTCTAGTAAAATAACTCACTTAAACGGGTGAATTCTTTGATCGTTTCCCCGCTGGCAACTATGGTTCCCTGGGCGGACTCCCACCATAAATAGGCGTCGTCTCTCAACATGAAGGTAGCACAGGACACCTACGGTCCTCGGGGCGGTTCATCAATCGAAGATGGTCTCAATGGAGGACAACCATAATTCGACCACGGTGGGGTCACTAGAAGACCCATCAAAAGATGCGGGATCATATTTCACGAAGTCGCCGGATATCGTGACTCGAGTTGCATCGTTCGCCACGACTTGCTTGGGCGGTGAGTGGCTCTGTGGCTCGCCAAGAGTGCGCATAGCCTCTACCATCATAGTCATGACATTGGGTTTCCTTGATCCGCCATTTGGAGCGTGCGCAGTGCATTCTCTGGCGATCTGGTTGGTCTGGGGAGAGTGCAGCGCGGGTGGAGTAATCTCTTCTTCTGTTCGGTGGTAATTCGGGTTGGGTGTCAGCGTTTTCTCTTGCCTCTCCACCCCTACCACGTCCTCTACCTCCCCGGCCTCTAGGTGGCATTTTTGTCGATCTTACAATGCGAGAGAATTTCTAGCTTAGTTTTCATTACTTTCTAACTATAAGATAGGATCACCCTTAGGGTTTAAATTCATTTACATTCACAAAGCAGTAATTACATCATAATCATTTACTTCAGTATATAAATTACCAAAAGCGTACTGACGGTGACCGGACGCGTTACTCAACCATGGGAACTACTGCGTGCTTACTGCGTAAGCAAGTCTCTGAACCCTTAAACCTAGGGCTCACGATACCAGCTATAACGCCCTAATTTTCTATGACTAAACTCTTAGGGACATTACTACACATGCATGCGATTTATAGGCCAAAAGTCGTAAAAGCGATCTTTAAATTTCTAATGCAAGTAAATCGTCTTTAGGGATCTCAAACAAAACATTCAAAACAAGTAAAAGGAGCGGTTTAACATGGCACTGTTAAAATCAAAAAAATAAACTTAACTTTAAAACCATAAAACAGCGACATTAGTTATCAAAGAGAATATGCGGAAAACATGACTATTCCCATGGTTTTGGCAGCGTATCTCCGTCATTCGCAGCCGCACGTCCTTGGCCTTACGAAAAACATTTTTAAAAGAAAGGGTGAGTATTGCAAAACAATACCCGAGTAAGTGACCTCGCTCACAGGAGGTTTGGGATATGCATACACATACAATCATGACTTTTAAAACTGTTGAAATGTACATATCACGGGACCTAAAACTTTCTCATATCGTCATGACTATAATACATGACTTCCTTTTTTCTTTTAAGTGGCCAACTGGTCATCCTGAGTCATTTCATTTTGAGTCCCTCACAGACCCCTGTAATAATTTGAGTCCCTCACAGGCCCCTGTATGGTTTGAGTCCCTCATAGACCCCTGTATAGATTGAGTCCCTCACAGGACCTCACGTAATATGACCCATAGGGTCTCTAATGCATGTTTGACCATGCACACAATGCACTCGAGGAGACCAATTTCCACATTTTTCATTAAATCATTTCATGACATACATGACATGCATGAGGTCCCATCATTCAACATAACAATAGTGTACATGCCACAAACATCATCATTAATATGCAAATCATCATTTCCTCATAGACAGTTTGGAGATACTACTTTTGTAGGTAATCATGAAATATTCTCATACGAGATCTTTGTAATATCCTCACATAGAATCTTTGGATTTTTCTTACGTAAAATACAAGGATATTCTCACATAAAATCTTTGCAACATACTCACATAAAATATTAAGTATTTTCACAAAATATCAATATATTCTCATATAAGAGTATAAACTAAATTCGCATGAAATAATGAGAAATCATTTTCTTCAATCCCATTAGAAAGTTCGGCAGACAAGGTCCCTTACCTTAATTCGATTTCTACTCCAAAACTTAACTTGGAGCTTACGGACTACTCTTCTTTTAGTGGAACTGATTCACACCCAAAATTCCAAGTTCATTCTCCACGCATTCACTAAATCCATAAGCGTAAAGGGTACTTAAATTACGTTCTTAAGATTTCATGCCCCGCTTACCTCAAGTTTAATGCGGATACTCAATACTCTTAATCCGTCTTGGCGTTTGACCTTCAATTCGCTCCAATCTTGACTCCTACAATTAGCGTTCAAAGCGAGTAGCCTAAGTTCTCAATCAAGCGCTTAAATATTTTATAGGTCACAAATAAATCTCCAACGAATTCGAAACTAAATCGGATCGCTCACCGTTTGTAATCTAAGTGGTACGTGGAGTCGTCTTTGGCGGCGTTAATGAATCCGGCGGGAGTCGCTGTTTGAGGAGCGGGAGTCGCGTGTGGCTCTTTGTTTTGTGAAGTCCGCGCGAGACTCTTTGTTCGTGATCGTGATCGACGGCGGCTTGAGGGACGGCGTCAACTAACGGGTGGCGTGCGTGGCGGGTGAGATGCTGCCGGTGAAGCGAGCCTGCGGCGGCGGTGGATGGTTGGGGCGTCTCGGCGTGCTTTCGTCGTGGGCGCGAGTTAACTCGTTTGGTGGAGTCCTCGGCGCGGCGGCGCAAGTGACTTGCGATGTGGGCTCTCGGTGAATGGGCGTGACCGGGTTGAAGACTCGCGGCAAAGGTGGCGCGACGCGTCCGAACCCTCGGTCTTTGCCGGACTCAGCGGTGAAGGCTCTTTGCTTGAATGCTCCTCACGCACGGGCGGTGAGTCTTCTTCGATTTGTAGGTTGGTTGGTCGGACGTGCGACTTTCTCTTCGTGGTTGTGAGCTTGGTGGCGGGAGGCTGGCGAGCGTGATCCTCTTTGCCGTGGCTAGGGCATGGAAAGGATGAAGAAGAAGCTTGTTAGGTTTAGGGTTAGGGTTTTCAGCTAGGGCAACACTTGGAGGAGAAGAAAGATGATTATCAATGTAAGCTAGGGTTTCCCTTTTGAATTTTCAATGATAAGGAGCTTAAATACCAACAATTAGGTCAAATTCTAAGTGCCAAATATAACCCTCCTTAGGCATTATTAACCAAAACGCCATCGGTACTTCCTCTTCCTTTAATTTTATAACTAAATCCCATCTCAAGGAGAAACAATAATTAATGATAGAACGTCAAATACAATAAATAATTGGTACCTGTGGTTGTGGTCGTCACACTTAAGAACATTATGTACAAATGAAGTGAGAAGAGCTTTTAATAATCGTTTTCGGTGGTCATAGTGCTCTCCAGATATTTTCGGATTACAATTGATAACTTCAACCCTATTTTTAGAGATTAAACAACCTCTTTAAATTATTTCCCTTTTTATTCTTTTATTGGAAAAAGTGAAAGAACTTCAGAATAAAATGTATAAATGAAGTGAGATTAAATTTTAATAATGATTTTTGGTGGTTTTAGTTACCTCTGGAAGTTCTCGAATATTTTTCTGTAGATAACGTCAACCCTATTTTTAGAGATTAAATAACCTTTTAATATATATATTTTTTAAATTTTTAGCAACTAGAAAATATAAGTATTCTTCATAAAAAATTTTAAAGTTAGTAATTGACCCCTAATTTGATTATAAAAAAAACCCAAAAGCTTGAGATCACAAACTCCACATTTTGCCTCTATCCCAATTTACTATGCGCTTAAACCCTAAAAAGTTCATTTTAAGCAGACAACAACCAAGTCTTGAGACGTTAGTTATTACGTGTTAAAAAAGTTTGGATTGTAGATTTTTTATGGAGATTAGTTCATTTTTTGAATAAAAAAAATTCATACAACTTTTCGAACAAATACATTTACCTCCTATTAGTTACTGTGTTTATGTTTAAAATTCATTTTCTATTTATTCTTTCAATGGAAAAAGTGAAGACCCTTAAGAACATTATGTACAAATGAAGTGAGAAGAGCTTTTAATAATCGTTTTCGGTGGTCATAGTGCTCTCCGGAAATTTCCGGATATTTTACAATTGATAACTTCAACCCTATTTTTAGAGATTAAACAACCTCTTTAAATTATTTCCCTTTTTATTCTTTTATTGGAAAAAGTGAAGAACCATCAGAATAAAATGTATAAATGAAGTGAGATTAAATTTTAATAATGATTTTTGGTGGTTTTAGTTACCTCTGGAAGTTCTTGAATATTTTTCGGTAGATAACGTCAACCCTATTTTTAAAGATTAAATAACCTTTTAATATATATTTTTTTTAAATTTTTAGCTACTAAAAAATATTAGTATTCTTCATAAAAAATTTTAAAGTTAGTAATTGACACCTAATTTGATTATAAAAAAAAACCAAAAGCTTTGAGATCACAAGACTCTACTTTTGCCTCTAACCCATTTCATTATGCGCTTAAACCCTAAAAATTTCATTTTAAGCAGACAACAACCAAGTCTTGAGACGTTAGTTATTATGTGATAAAAAAGTATGGATTGTAGATTTCTTATGGAGATTAGTTTATTTTTTGAATTAAAAAAAATTCATACGACTTTTCAAACAAATACATTTAACTCCTATTAGTTACTGTGTTTATGTTTTAAATTCATTTTCTATTTATTCTTTCAATGGAAAAAGTGAAGACCCTTAAGAACATTATGTACAAATGAAGTGAGAAGAGCTTTTAATAATCATTTTCGGCCGTCATAGTGCTCTCCGAAAGTTTTCGGATATTTTACAATTGAAAATTTCAACCCTATTTTTAGACATTAAACAACCTCTTTAAATTATTTCCCTATTTATTCTTTTATTAGAAAAAAGTGAAGAACCTTCAGAATAAAATGTATAAATGAAGTGAGATTAAAGTTAAATAATCATTTTAGGTGGTTTTATTTAATTCCGGAAGTTCTCGAATATTTTTCGGTAAATAACATCAACCCTATTTTTAGAGATTAAATAACCTTATAATATATTTTTAAAAATTTTTAGCTACTAGAAAATATTAGTATTCTTCATAAAAAAATTTTAAAGTTAGTAATTGACACCTAATTTGATTAAAAAAAAACCAAAAGCTTCAAGATCACAAGACTTCTACTTTATGCCTCTAACCCAATTTACTATGCGCTTAAACCCTAAAAGTTCATTTTAATGGACAACAACCAAGTCTTGAGGCGTTCATTATTACGTGATAAAAAAGTGTGGATTGTAGATTTTTATGGAGATTAGTTCATTTTTGAATAAAAAAATTCATATCGACTTTTCGAACAAATACATTTACCTCTATTAGTTCTTTGTTTATGTTTAAAATTTATTTTCTATTTATTCTTTCAATGGAAAAAGTAAAGACCCTTAAGAACATTATGTACAAATGAAGTGAGAAGAGCTTTTAATAATCGTTTTAGGTGGTCATAGTGCTCTCAGGAAGTTTAGGATATTTTACAATTGATAAATTCAACCCAATTTTTAGAGATTAAACAACCTCTTTAAATTATTTCCCTATTTATTCTTTTATTGGAAAAAGTGAAGAACCTTCAGAATAAAATGTATAAATGAAGTGAGATTAAATTTTAATAATGATTTTTGTGGTTTTAGTGCGCTCAGGAAGTTCTCGAATATTTTTAAAATTTTTAGGTAGATAACGTCAAACCTATTTTTAGAGATTAAATAACCCTTAAATAATATATTTTTAAATTTTTAGCTACTAAAAAAATTAGTATTCTTAATAAAAATTTTAAAGTTAGTAATTGACACCTAATTTGATTAAAAAAAAATACCAAAATTTTCAAGATCACAAGATTCTACTTTTTGCCTCTAACCCATTTTACTATGCTCTTAAACCCTAAAAAGTTCATTTTAAGCAGACAACAACCAAGTCTTGAGACGTTAGCTATTAGGTGATAAAAAAGTGTGGATTGAAGAATTTTTATGGAGATTAGTTCATTTTTTGAATAAAAAAACAATTCATACGACTTTTCGAACAAATAAATTTACCTCCTATTAGTTAATTTGTTTATGTTTAAAATTCAATTTCTATTTATTCTTTCAATGGAAAAAGTGAAGACACTTAAGAACATTATGTACAAATAAAGTGAGAAGAGCTTTTAATAATCGTTTTCGGTGGTCATAGTGCTCTCCGGAAATTTCCGGATATTTTACAATTGATAACTTCAACCCTATTTTTAGAGATTAAACAACCTCTTTAAATTATTTCTCTTTTTATTCTTTTATTGGAAAAAGTGAAGAACCTTCAGAATAAAATGTATAAATGAAGTGAGATTAAATTTTAATAATGATTTTTGGTGGTTTTAGTTACCTCTGGAAGTTCTCGAATATTTTTCGGTAGATAACGTCAACCATATTTTTAGAGATTAAATAACCTTTTAATATATATTTTTTTAAAATTTTTAGCAACTATAAAATATAAGTATTCTTCATAAAAAATTTTAAAGTTAGTAATTGACCCCTAATTTGATTATAAAAAAAACCCAAAAGCTTCAAGATCACAAAACTCCACTTTTAGTGTCTCAAGAGTTCTCATAAAGTAAATAACGTCAACCTACTTTTAGAGATTAAATAACCTTTTAATATATTTTTAAAATTTTTAGCTACTAGAAAATATTAATATTCTTCATAAAAATTTTAAAGTTAGTAATTGGCAAATTTGAAAAAAAAACCAAAATTTTCAAGATCACAAGCCTCACTTTTTGCCTCTAACCCAATTTACGTGCGTAAACCCTAAAATGTACAAGTTCTTCGTTATTGTGATAAAATAGTGTCGATTGAAGATTTTTATGGAGATTAGTTCATTTTTTGAATAAAAAAAAATTCATACGACTTTTCGAACAAATACATTTATACCTTCTATTAGTTACTTTGTTTATGTTTGAAATTCATTTTCTATTTATTCTTTCAATGGAAAAGTGAAGACCCTTCAGAACATTATGGACAAATGAAGTGAGAAAAGCTTTTAATAATCGTTTTCGGTGGTCATAGTGCTCTCCGGAAGTTCCCGGATATTTTACAATTGATAACTTCAACCCTATTTTTAGAGATTAACCAACCTTTTTAAATTATTTCCTATTTATTCTTTTATTGGAAAAAAGTGAAGAACCTTCAGAATAAAATGTATAAATGAAGTAAGATTAAATTTTAATAATCGTTTTTAGGTGGTTTTAGTGCTCTTTGAGTTCTCGAATTTTTTGGTGAGATAACGTCAACCATATTTTTAGAGATTAAATAACCAATTTAATATATTTTTAAAAATTTTTAGCTACCAAAAAATATTAGTATTCTTCATAAAAAATTTTAAAGTTAGTAATTGACACCTAATTTGATAAAAAAAAAAAAAAAAACCAAAAGCTTCAAGATCACAACACTCTACTTTATGCCTCTATCCCAATTTACTATGCGCTTAAACACTAAAACGTTCATTTTAAGCAGACAACAACCAAGTCTTGAGACGTTCGTTATTACGTGATAAAATAGTGTGGATTGTAGATTTTTATGGAGATTAGTTCATTTTTTGAATAAAAAAATTCATACGACTTTTTGAACAAATACATTTACCTTCTATTAGTTATTTTGTTTATGTTTAAAATTCATTTTCTATTTATTCTTTCAATGGAAAAAGTGAAGACCCTTAAGAACATTATGTACAAATGAAGTGAGAAGAGCTTTTAATAATCGCTTTTTGGTGATCATAGTGCTTTATGTTTAAAAAGTTTCTGGATATTTTACAATTGATAACTTCAATCCTATTTTTAGAGATTAAACAACCTCTTTAAATTATTTCCTATTTATTCTTTTATTGGAAAAAGTGAAGAACCTTGAGAATAAAATGTATAAATGAAGTGAGATTAAAGTTTAATAATCATTTTAGGTGGCATTATTTACCTCTAAAAAATAAGTTCTCGAATATTTTTAAAAAAACCAAGGTGAGATAACGTCAACCCTATTTTTAGAGATTAAATAACCTTTTAATATATTTTTAAAATTTTTAGCTACTAGAAAATATTAGTATTCTTCATAAAAAACTTTTAAAGTTAATAATTGACACCTAATTTGATTATAAAAAAAAAACCAAAATTTTCAAGATCACAAACCTCCACTTTTTGCCTCTAACCCAATTTACTATCATTTTAGGTGGCTTTAACCCTAAAAAGTACATTATGAGTAGACAATAACCAAGTCTTGAGATCTTCATTATTATGTGATAAAATTGTAACGCCCCTACTTTTCTATGACCAACTCCTAGGGACATTACTACACATGCATGCATTTATAGGCCAAGAGATAAAAGAACTTAAAAGAAATTTTCATCCAATATAAATAGTTTGAGGATCCCAAAAACAAAACATTAAAATCAGATAAAAGCATCGCTTTTAGCATGGCCTATTAAAACGTAAATAAGTTTAATTCAAATAAAAGCATAGAGATAACATCGATTTAAAACATAAATAAATGCGGAATAACATGTCTGGTCCCCATGGTTTTAGTGACGCTCCCCGTCACTCGCATACGCACGTCCTTTCTCTTTACACGAAAACATTTTTAAAAGAAAGGGTGAGTATTGCAAACAATACCAAAGTAAGTAACCTCGCTACTGAGGTTTGGGATATGCATACACATACAATCATGATCTCTAAACTCATTTCGTAACATACATATATGGGACCTAAAACTTTCTAGTATTGTCGAGTCTTTAATCCACGCATCGCTTATTTAGTTGTCAGGCCTTTAATCCATGACTGCTTATTTAGTTGTCAGGTCTTTAATCCATGACTGCTCATTTAGTGGTCAGGTCTTTAATCCATGACTGCTCATTTAATTGTCAGGTCTTTAATCCATGACTGCTCATTTAATTGTCAGTCTTTAATCCATGATCGCTTATTTAATTGTGGGGCCGATCGTCATCCCGAGTCATTTCGTTCGAGTCCTCACGGACCTGCACTTTGACCCATAGGTCTCTATTGCATGTTTGACCATGCACATAATGATCTCAGGATAACCAATGTCCACACTATTCACTAATTCATTTCGTGGCATACAAAACATGCATGAGGTCCCATCAGTCACATAATAATAGAGTACATGTCACAAACATCATCATCAATATATCAATCATACTTTCTCGTGGACAGTTTGAAGATCATACTTTTGTAAGAAAACATGTACCATTCTCATACAAACTACTGTCCTATTCTCACATGCAATAATGAAATACTTTTACATAGCATACGAGAATAATCTCACATAAAATAATGGGTTATTTCCACTTGAAGCATCGAAGTATTTGCACATAAAATATTACGTATTCTCACATGAATATCTGTATATTTTCGTATAGAAAATTATAAAGTATTTTCGCATGAAATCATAAAATCGTTTTCATTTAATCCCATTAAAAAATATTCGGCACAAGGTCCCTTACCTTAATTCGAGTTCCACTCCAAGACTTAACCCGAACTCCTTGATCACTCCTCTTTTGGTGGAACCTGACTCACACAACAAATCTAACATTACTCACCGAACCTTCACTAAATCCATAATTGTAGAAGTACCTACATCAAGCCCTTACAATTTCACGCCCCGCTTACTTCGGGTTCAATGCGAGGACTTAATATTCCTTGGTTTGCTTTGGTGTTTGATCTCCAAATTCCGCTCCAAGTTTAATCCCTACAAGTCGTGTTCGAACAATAATTCGATTCCTCACGTAAACGTCATAATAATTCAGGGTCATTGTATAACTCATTCCGATTTGGATCGTAATAAAGAAATTTGCTCACCAAGTCGAAAACCGGCCGCCGCAAGAACGGTGTCGCCGCGCTTGCTGTGGTCGTGGACGGATCCGGACGGCGACGCAGACGTGTATGAGTAGTAGTCGGTGTGATCGATCCTCCGCGGCGGCGGTGGCGGTGAAGTTTATGAGTAGCGGCAATCCGTCGAGGGTTTCGACTCTCACGAGAGGCGTCGCGTGACTTCACCTGCTCGTGAGCTCCCGCCGCAAGACGCTTTCTTCAAAGCAGATAGCCGCTGCCGGAGAGAGAAGCTCCCGATCGCATTGTCTTGCGGCTTGGAGCTTCGACCAAGGCGACCGGCGCGCTGCGCAGGGGCTCGTTAACGCCGAGCTCGTGGAGACCGGAGTTCGGCGGGCGCAACACTTATCTTCGTTCGGGCGGTTCGCCGGCGTATGTACTTAGAGGCTCGTGAGCCGGTCGTGTGTTCCTCGAAGACGGCGGTGGTGTTCGACTCTGGGTTGCGGATGGTAGACCAAAACGAGACCACGATTTGATGGCTGCGCGCGCCTCGTTCGATGGTGGTCGCGCCGCTGGGGATGTGAGATGCGGCGAGGACTCGCGGTTGGAAGCGGATCGGACGGCGAGAAGGCTCGCACTAGGGCTTCGTGGTTAGTCAGTAATCTCAGGTTGGCTGGCGCGTCGGCGGTGGCGGTGGCACTAAGAGACGCCGTCTATTTGGGCAAGCAAGGATGGAAACAAGGGTTTAGGGTTAGGGTTTTGCTTCAATGGGTTTAGGGTTAAGGTTTTGCTTCAATTTGTAACTTTAGAAGCTTAAATACTCTTAAAATTAGGTCAATAATCAAAGGTCTTATGTAACCCTCGTTTAAGGATTAATAACCAAAGTGTCATCGTTCCTTCATTTCCCTTTAATTTACCCATCATTATTTAGGGGAATATTTCGCTTTAAGCTAAGTAAAATCAAAGGCTCCCTAACACCGAGATTGATGGAATTCACTAGTCCGACTCGACACTCACACACAGGTTGATAGCACACTAAAGTAATATAAATAATCAGTACCTGTGATCGTGGTCGTCACAAAAATAGTGTGGATTGGAGATTTTTTGTGGAGATTAGTTCATTTTTTGAATAAAAAAAAATTCATACGACTTTTAAAACAAATACATTTACCTTCTATTAGTTACTTTGTTTATGTTTGTAATTCATTTTCTATTTATTCTTTCAATAGAAAAAAGAAGACCCTTCAGAACATTATGTACAAATGAAGGGATAAAAGCTTTTAATAATCGTTTTCGGTGGTCATAGTGCTCTCCGGAAGTTCCCGAATATTTTACAAAAGATAACTTCAACCCTAATTTTAGAGATTAACCAACCTTTTTAAATTATTTCCCTATTTATTCTTTTATTGAAAAAAGTGAAGAACCTTTAGAATAAAATGTATAAATGAAGTGATATTAAATTTTAATAATCGTTTTCGGTGGTTTTAGTGCTCTTCGGAAGTTCTCGAATATTTTTCGGTAGATAACGTCAACCCTATTTTTAGAGATTAAATAACCATTTAATATATTTTTTTAAATTTTTAGCTACTAAAAAATATTAGTATTCTTCATAAAAAATTTTAAAGTTAGTAATTGACACCTAATTTGATTAAAAAAAAAAATCGAAAGTTTCAAGATCATAAGACCCTACTTTATGACTCTAACCCAATTTACTAAGCGCTTAAACCCTAAAAAGTTCATTTTAAGCAGACAACAACCAAGTCTTGAGACGTTAATTATTACGTGATAAAATAGAGTGGATTGTAGATTTTTTATGGAGATTAGTTCATTTTTTGAATAAAAAAAATTCATACGACTTTTCGAACAAATACATTTACCTCCTATTAGTTACTGTGTTTATGTTTAAAATTCATTTTTTATTTATTCTTTCAATGGAAAAAGTGAAGACCCTTAAGAACATTATGTACAAATGAAGTGAGAAGAGCTTTTAATAATCATTTTTAGTAAAGTCATCATAGTGCTCTCCAGAAAGTTTTCGGATATTTTACAATTGAAAATTTCAACCCTATTTTTAGACATTAAACAACCTCTTTAAATTATTTCCCTATTTATCCTTTTATTAGAAAAAAGTGAAGAACCTTCAGAATAAAATGTATAAATGAAGTGAGATTAAAGTTAAATAATCATTTTAGGTGGTTTTATTTAATTCCGGAAGTTCTCGACTATTTTTCGGTAAATAACATCAACCCTATTTTTAGAGATTAAATAACCTTATAATATATTTTTTAAAATTTTTAGCTACTAGAAAATATTAGTATTCTTCATAAAAAAATTTTAAAGTTAGTAATTGACACCTAATTTGATTAAAAAAAAAAACAAAAGCTTCAAGATCACAAGACTTTACTTTATGCCTCTAACCCAATTTACTATGCGCTTAAACCCTAAAAAGTTCATTTTAAGCAGACAACAACCAAGTCTTGATACGTTCATTATTACGTGATAAAATAGTGTGGATTGTAGATTTTTTATGGAGATTAGTTCATTTTTTGAATAAAAAAAATTCATACGACTTTTCGAACAAATACATTTACCTCCTATTAGTTACTGTGTTTATGTTTAAAATTTATTTTCTATTTATTCTTTCAATGGAAAAAGTGAAGACCCTTAAGAACATTATGTACAAATGAATTGAGAAGAGCTTTTAATAATCATTTTTTTAGGTGGTCATAGTGCTCTCAGGAAGTTTCCGAATATTTTACAATTAATAACTTCAACCCTATTTTTAGACATTAAACAACGTCTTTAAATTATTTCCATATTTATTCTTTTATTAGAAAAAGTGAATAACCTTCATAATAAAATGTATATATGAAGTGAGATTAAATTTTAATAATGATTTTTTGTGGTTTTAGTGCGCTCCGGGAGTTCTCGAATATTTTTCGGTAGATAACGTCAACCCTATTTTTAGAGATTAAATAACCCTTTAATATATTTTTTTAAATTTTTAGCTACTAAAAAAATTAGTATTCTTCATAAAAAATTTTAAAGTTAGTAATTGACACCTAATTTGATTAAAAATAAAATAAAAGCTTCAAGATCACAAGACTCTACTTTTTGCCTCTAACCCATTTTACTATGCTCTTAAACCCTAAAAAGTTCATTTTAAGCAGACAACAACCAAGTCTTGAGACATTTGTTATTACGTGATAAAATAGTATGGATTGTAGATATTTTATGGAGATTAGTTCATTTTTTGAAAAAAAAAATTCATACGACTTTTCGAACAAATACATTTACCTCCTATTAGTTATTGTGCTTATGTTTAAAATTCATTTTTTATTTATTCTTTCAATGGAAAAAGTGAAGACCCTTAAGAACATTATGTACAAATGAAGTGATAAGAGCTTTTAATAATCGTTTTCGGTGGTCATAGTGCTCTCCGGAAGTTCCTGGATATTTTAAAATTGATAACTTCAACACTATTTTTAGACATTAAACAACGTCTTTAAATTATTTCCCTATTTATTCTTTTATTAGAAAAAGTGAATAACCTTCAGAATAAAATGTATAAATGAAGTGAGATTAAACTTTAATATTGATTTTTTGTGGTTTTAGTGCTCTCCGGGAGTTCTCGAATATTTTTCGGTAGATAACGTCAACCCTATTTTTGGAGATTAAATAACCCTTTAATATATTTTTTAAATTTTTAGCTACTAAAAAATTTAGTATTCTTCATAAAAAATTTGAAAGTTAGTAATTGACACCTAATTTGATTAAAAAAAAAATAAAAGCTTCAAGATCACAAGACTCTACTTTTTGCCTCTAACCCATTTTACTATGCTCTTAAACCCGAAAAAGTTCATTTTAAGCAGACAACAATCAAGTCTTGAGACGTTAGCTATTAGGTGATAAAAAAGTGTGGATTGAAGAATTTTTATGGAGATTAGTTCATTTTTTGAATAAAAAAAATTCATACGACTTTTCGAACAAATACATTTACCTCCTATTAGTTACTGTGTTTATGTTTAAAATTTATTTTCTATTTATTCTTTCAATGGAAAAAGTGAAGACCCTTAAGAACATTATGTACAAATGAATTGAGAAGAGCTTTTAATAATCGTTTTCGGTGGTCATAGTGCTCTCCGGAAGTTTCCGAATATTTTACAATTAATAACTTCAACCCTATTTTTAGACATTAAACAACGTCTTTAAATTATTTCCATATTTATTCTTTTATTAGAAAAAGTGAATAACCTTCATAATAAAATGTATATATGAAGTGAGATTAAATTTTAATAATGATTTTTTGTGGTTTTAGTGCGCTCCGGGAGTTCTCGAATATTTTTCGGTAGATAACGTCAACCCTATTTTTAGAGATTAAATAACCCTTTAATATATTTTTTTAAATTTTTAGCTACTAAAAAAATTAGTATTCTTCATAAAAAATTTTAAAGTTAGTAATTGACACCTAATTTGATTAAAAATAAAATAAAAGCTTCAAGATCACAAGACTCTACTTTTTGCCTCTAACCGATTTTACTATGCTCTTAAACCCTAAAAGTTCATTTTAATGCATAACAACCAAGTCTTGAGACATTTGTTATTACGTGATAAAATAGTATGGATTGTAGATATTTTATGGAGATTAGTTCATTTTTTGAAAAAAAAAATTCATACGACTTTTCGAACAAATACATTTACCTCCTATTAGTTATTGTGCTTATGTTTAAAATTCATTTTTTATTTATTCTTTCAATGGAAAAAGTGAAGACCCTTAAGAACATTATGTACAAATGAAGTGATAAGAGCTTTTAATAATCGTTTTCGGTGGTCATAGTGCTCTCCGGAAGTTCCTGGATATTTTAAAATTGATAACTTCAACACTATTTTTAGACATTAAACAACGTCTTTAAATTATTTCCCTATTTATTCTTTTATTAGAAAAAGTGAATAACCTTCAGAATAAAATGTATAAATGAAGTGAGATTAAACTTTAATATTGATTTTTGGTGGTTTTAGTGCTCTCCGGGAGTTCTCGAATATTTTTCGGTAGATAACGTCAACCCTATTTTTTAGAGATTAAATAACCCTTTAATATATTTTTTTAAATTTTTAGCTACTAAAAAATTTAGTATTCTTCATAAAAAATTTGAAAGTTAGTAATTGACACCTAATTTGATTAAAAAAAAAATAAAAGCTTCAAGATCACAAGACTCTACTTTTTGCCTCTAACCCATTTTACTATGCTCTTAAACCCGAAAAAGTTCATTTTAAGCAGACAACAATCAAGTCTTGAGACGTTAGCTATTAGGTGATAAAAAAGTGTGGATTAAAAAATTTTTATGGAGATTAGTTCATTTTTTGAATAAAAAAAAAATTATACGACTTTTCGACAAATGCATTTACCTCCTATTAGTTAATTTGTTTATGTTTAAAATTCAATTTCTATTTATTCTTTCAATGGAAAAAGTGAAGACACTTAAGAACATTATGTCCAAATAAAGTGAGAAGAGCTTTTAATAATCGTTTTCGGTGGTCATAGTGCTCTCCGGAAATTTCCGGATATTTTACAATTGATAACTTCAACCCTATTTTTGGAGATTAAACAACCTCTTTAAATTATTTCCCTATTTATTTTTTTATTGGAAAAAGTGAAGAACCTTCAGAATAAAATGTATAAATGAAGTGAGATTAAATGTTAATAATGATTTTTGGTGGTTTTAGTTACCTCTGGAAGTTCTGGAATATTTTTCGGTAGATAACGTCAACTCTATTTTTAGAGATTAAATAACCTTTTAATATATATTTTTTTAAAATTTTTAGCACTAGAAAATATAAGTATTCTTCATAAAAAATTTTAAAGTTAGTAATTGACCCCTAATTTGATTATAAAAACCCAAAAGCTTCAAGATCACAAACTCCACTTTTATGTCTCTAAGTTCTCGAATATTTTTCGGTAGATAACGTCAACCCTATTTTTAGAGATTAAATAACCTTTTAATATATTTTTTAAAATTTTTAGCTACTAGAAAATATTAGTATTCTTCATAAAAAATTTTAAAGTTAGTAATTGACACCAAATTTGATTAAAAAAAAAAACCAAAATTTTCAAGATCACAAGCCTCCACTTTTTGCCTCTAACCCAATTTACTATGCGCTTAAACCCTAAAATGTACATTTTGAGCAGACAAGAACCAAGTCTCTAGTTCTTCGTTATTACGTGATAAAATAGTGTGGATTGAAGATTTTTTATGGAGATTAGTTCATATTTTGAATAAAAAAAAATTCATACGACTTTTCGAACAAGTACATTTATACCTTCTATTAGTTACTTTGTTTTTGTTTGAAATTCATTTTCTATTTATTCTTTCAATGGAAAAAGTGAAGACCCTTCAGAACATTATGGACAAATGAAGGGAGAAGAGATTTTAATAATCGTTTTCGGTGGTCATAGTGCTCTCCGGAAGTTCCCGGATATTTTACAAACGATAACTTCAACCCTATTTTTAGAGATTAACCAACTTTTTTAAATTATTTCCCTATTTATTCTTTTATTGGAAAAAGTGAAGAACCTTCTTAATAAAATGTATAAATGAAGTGAGATTAAATTTTAATAATCGTTTTCGGTGGTTTTAGTGCTCTTCGGAAGTTCTCGAATATTTTTCGATAGATAACGTCAACCCAATTTTTAGAGATTAAATAACAATTTAATATATTTTTATAAATTTTTAGCAACTAAAAAATATTAGTATTCTTCATAAAAAATTTTAAAGTTAGTAATTGACACCTAATTTGATTAAAAAAAAAAACCAAAAGCTTCAAGATCATAAGACTCTACTTTATGCCTCTAACCCAATTTACTAAGCGCTTAAACCCTAAAAAGTTCATTTTAAGCAGAACACAACCAAGTCTTGAGACGTTCATTATTACGTGATAAAATAGTGTGGATTGTAGATTTTTTATGGAGATTAGTTCATTTTTTGAATAAAAAAAATTCATACGACTTTTCGAACAAATACATTTACCTCCTATTAGTTACTTTGTTTATGTTTGAAATTCATTTTCTATTTATTCTTTCAATGGAAAAAGTGAAGACCCTTCAGAAGATTATGGACAAATGAAGGGAGAAGAGATTTTAATAATCGTTTTTCTGAAGAGGGAGAGAAGAGAGATTTTATGGTGGTCATAATGCTCTCCAGGAAGTTCTGATATTTTACAAACGATAACTTCAACCCTATTTTTAGAGATTAACCAACCTTTTTAAATTATTTCCCTATTTATTCTTTTATTCGAAAAAGTGAAGAACCTTCTTAATAAAATGTATAAATGAAGTGAGATTAAATTTTAATAATCATTTTAGTGTGGTTTTAGTGCTCTTGGAAGTTCTCGAATATTTTTGGTGTAGATAACGTCAACCCTATTTTTAGAGATTAAATAACCCTTTAATATATTTTTTAAAATTTTTAGCTACTAAAAATATTAGTATTCTTCATAAAAAATTTTAAAGTTAGTAATTGACACCTAATTTGATTAAAAAAAAAACCAAAGCTTCAAGATCACAACACTCTACTTTATGCCTCTAACCCAATTTACTATGCGCTTAAACCCTAAAAAGTTCATTTTAAGCAGACAACCACCAAGTCTTGAGACGTTCGTTATTACGTGATAAAATAGTGTGGATTGTAGATTTTTTATTGAGATTAGTTCATTTTTTGAATAAAAAAAAATTCATACGACTTTTCGAACAAATACATTTACCTCCTATTAGTTATTGTGTTTATGTTTAAAATTTATTTTCTATTTATTCTTTCAATGGAAAAAGTGAAGACCCTTAAGAACATTATGTACAAATGAAATGAGAAGAGCTTTTAATAATCGTTTTCGGTGATCATAGTGCTTTCCGAAAGTTTCCGGATATTTTACAATTGATAACTTCAATCCTATTTTTAGAGATTAAACAACCTCTTTAAATTATTTCCCTATTTATTCTTTTATTGGAAAAAGTGAAGAACCTTCAGAATAAAATGTATAAATGAAGTGAGATTAAAGTTTAATAATCATTTTAGGTGGCATTATTTACCTCCAGAAGTTCTCGAATATTTTTCGGTAGATAACGTCAACCCTATTTTTAGAGATTAAATAACCTTTTAACATATTTTTTAAAATTTTTAGCTACTAGAAAATATTAGTATTCTTCATAAAAAATTTTATAGTTAATAATTGACACCTAATTTGATTATAAAAAAAAAACTAAAATTTTCAAGATCACAAACCTCCACTTTTTGCCTCTAACCCAATTTACTATGCGCTTAAACCTTAAAAAGTACATTATGAGTTGACAATAACCAAGTCTTGAGATCTTCATTATTACATGATAAAATAGTGTGGATTGAAGATTTTTTATGGAGATTAGTTCATTTTTTGAATAAAAAAAAATTCATACGACTTTTCGAACAAATACATTTACCTTCTATTAGTTACTTTGTTTATGTTTGTAATTCATTTTCTATTTATTCTTTCAAGAGAAAAAGTGAAGACCCTTCAGAGCATTATGTACAAATGAAGTGAGAATAGCTTTTAATAATCGTTTTCGGTGGTCATAGTGCTCTCCAGAAGTTCCCGGATATTTTACAATTGATCACTTCAACCCTGTTTTTAGAGATTAACCAACCTTTTAAAATTATTTCCCTATTTATTCTTTTATTGGCAAAAGTGAAGAACCTTCAGAATAAATGTATAAATGAAGTAAGATTAAATTTTAATAATCATTTTCGGTGGTTTTAGTGCTCTCCAGAAGTTCTCGAATATTTTTCGGTAGATAACGTCAACCCTATTTTTAGAGATTAAATAACCCTTTAATATATTTTTTTAAATTTTTAGCTACTAAAAAATATTAGTATTCTTCATAAAAAATTTTAAAGTTAGTAATTGACACCTAATTTGATTAAAAAAAAAACCAAAAGCTTCAAGATCACAAGACCCTACTTTTTGCCTCTAACCCATTTTACAATGCTCTTAAACCCTAAAAAGTTCATTTTAAGTAGACAACAACTAAGTCTTGAGACGTTAGGTATTAGGTGATAAAAAAGTGTGGATTGAAGAATTTTTATGGAGATTAGTTCATTTTTTGAATAAAAAAAAAAATTATACGACTTTTCGAACAAATACATTTACCTCCTATTAGTTAATTTGTTTATGTTTAAAATTCAATTTCTATTTATTCTTTCAATGGAAAAAGTGAAGACACTTAAGAACATTATGTACAAATAAAGTGAGAAGACCTTTTAATAATCGTTTTTGGTGGTCATAGAGCTCTCCGGAAATTTCCGGATATTTTACAATTGATAACTTCAACCCTATTTTTAGAGATTAAACAACCTCTTTAAATTATTTCCCTTTTTATTCTTTTATTGGAAAAAGTGAAGAACCTTCAGATTAAAATGTATAAATGAAGTGAGATTAAATTTTAATAATGATTTTTGGTGGTTTTAGTTACCTCTGGAAGTTCTCGAATATTTTTCGGTAGATAACGTCAACCCTATTTTTAGAGATTAAATAACCTTTTAATATATATTTTTTAAAATTTTTAGCAACTAGAAAATATAAGTATTCTTCATAAAAAATTTTAAAGTTAGTAATTGACCCCTAATTTGATTATAAAAAAACCCAAAAGCTTCAAGATCACAAACTCCACTTTTAGTGTCTCCGGAAGTTCTCGAATATTTTTCGGTAGATAACGTCAACCCTATTTTTAGAGATTAAATAACCTTTTAATATATTTTTTAAAATTTTTAGCTACTAGAAAATATTAGTATTCTTCATAAAAAATTTTAAAGTTAGTAATTAACACCAACTTTGATTAAAAAAAAAACCAAAATTTTCAAGATCACAAGCCTCCACTTTTTGCCTCTAACCCAATTTACTATGCGCTTAAACCCTAAAATGTACATTTTGAGCAGACAAGAACCAAGTCTCTAGTTCTTCGTTATTACGTGATAAAATAGTGTGGCTTGAAGATTTTTTATGGAGATTAGTTCATTTTTTGAATAAAAAAAAATTCATACGACTTTTCGAACAAGTACATTTATACCTTCTATTAGTTACTTTGTGTATGTTTGAAATTCATTTTCTATTTATTCTTTCAATGGAAAAAGTGAAGATCCTTCAGAAGATTATGGACAAATGAAGGGAGAAGAGATTTTAATAATCGTTTTCGGTGGTCATAATGCTCTCCGGAAGTTCCCGGATATTTTACAAACGATAACTTCAACCCTATTTTTAGAGATTAACCAACCTTTTTAAATTATTTCCCTATTTATTCTTTTATTGGAAAAAGTGAAGAACCTTCAGAATAAAATGTATAAATGAAGTGAGATTAAATTTTAATAATCGTTTTCGGTGGTTTTAGTGCTCTTCGGAAGTTCTCGAATATTTTTCGGTAGATAACGTCAACCCTATTTTTAGAGATTAAATAACAATTTAATATATTTTTATAAATTTTTAGCTACTAAAAAATATTAGTATTGTTCATAAAAAATTTTAAAGTTAGTAATTGACACCTAATTTGATAAAAAAAAAAACCAAAAGCTTCAAGATCATAAGACTCTACTTTATGCCTCTAACCCAATTTACTAAGCGCTTAAACCCTAAAAAGTTCATTTTAAGCAGACAACAACCAAGTCTTGAGACGTTCATTATTACGTGATAAAATAGTGTGGATTGTAGATTTTTTATGGAGATTAATTCATTTTTTGAATAAAAAAAATTCATACGACTTTTCGAACAAATACATTTACCTCCTATTAGTTACTTTTTTTATGTTTGAAATTCATTTTCTATTTATTCTTTCAATGGAAAAAGTGAAGACCCTTAGGAACATTATGTACAAATGAAGTGAGAAAAGCTTTTAATAATCGTTTTCGGTGGTAATAGTGCTCTCCGGAAGTTCCTGATATTTTACAATTGATAACTTCAACCCTTTTTTAGAGATTAACCTACCTTTTAAATTATTTCCTATTTATTCTTTTATTGGCAAAAGTGAAGAACCTTCAGTAATAAAATGTATAAATGAAGTAAGATTAAATTTTAATAATCATTTTAGGTGGTTTTAGTGCTCTCAGAAGTTCTCGAATATTTTTCAGAGATAACATCAACCCTATTTTTAGAGATTAAATAACCCTTTAATATATTTTTTAAAATTTTTAGCTACTAAAAATATTAGTATTCTTCATAAAAAATTTAAAGTTAGTAATTGACACCTAATTTGATTAAAAAAAAAAAAAAACCAAAGCTTCAAGATCACAACACTCTACTTTATGCCTCTAACCCAGTTTACTATGCGCTTAAACCCTAAAAAGTTTATTTTAACAAGACAACAACCAAGTCTTGAGACGTTCGTTATTACGTGATAAAATAGTGTGGATTGTAGATTTTTATTGAGATTAGTTCATTTTTTGAATAAAAAAATTCATACGACTTTTTTCGAACAAATACATTTACCTCCTATTAGTTCTTTGTGTTTATGTTTAAAATTTATTTTCTATTTATTCTTTCAATGGAAAAAGTGAAGACCCTTAAGAACATTATGTACAAATGAAGTGAGAAGAGCTTTTAATAATCGTTTTCGGTGGTCATATTGCTCTCCGGAAGTTTCCGGATATTTTACAATTGATAACTTCAACCCTATTTTTAGAGATTAGACAACCTCTTTAAATTATTTTCCTATTAATTCTTTTATTGGAAAAATGAAGAACCTCAGTAATAAAATGTATAAATGAAGTGAGATTAAATTTTAATAATGATTTTTTGTGGTTTTAGTGCGCTCCGGAAGTTCTCGAATATTTTTCGGTAGATAACGTCAACCCTATTTTTAGAGATTAAATAACCTTATAATATATTTTTTAAAATTTTTAGCTACTAGAAAATATTAGTATTCTTCATAAAAGAATTTTAAAGTTAGTAATTGACACCTAATTTGATTAAAAAAAAAACCAAAAGCTTCAAGATCACAAGACTCTACTTTATGCCTCTAACCCAATTTACTATGCGCTTAAACCCTAAAAAGTTCATTTTAAGAAGACAACAACCAAGTCTTGAGACGTTCGTTATTACGTGATAAAATAGTGTGGATTGTAGATTTTTTATGGAGATTAGTTCATTTTTTGAATAAAAAAAATTTATACGACTTTTCGAACAAATACATTTACCTCCTATTAGTTACTGTGTTTATGTTTAAAATTTATTTTCTATTTATTCTTTCAATGGAAAAAGTGAAGACCCTTAAGAACATTATGTACAAATGAAGTGAGAAGAGCTTTTAATAATCGTTTTCGGTGGTCATATTGCTCTCCGGAAGTTTCCGGATATTTTACAATTGATAACTTCAACCTTATTTTTAGAGATTAAACAACCTTTTTAAATTATTTCCCTATTTATTCTTTTATTGGAAAAAGTGAAGAACCTTCAGAATAAAATGTATAAATGAAGTGAGATTAAATTTTAATAATGATTTTTGGTGGTTTTAGTGCGCTCCGGAAGTTCTCGAATATTTTTCGGTAGATAACGTCAACCCTATTTTTAGAGATTAAATAACCTTATAATATATTTTTTAAAATTTTTAGCTACTAGAAAATATTAGTATTCTTCATAAAAAAACTTTAAAAGTTAGTAATTGACACCTAATTTGATTAAAAAAAAAAACCAAAAGCTTCAAGATCACAAGACTCTACTTTATGCCTCTAACCCAATTTACTATGCGCTTAAACCCTAAAAAGTTCATTTTAAGCAGACAACAACCAAGTCTTGAGACGTTCGTTATTACGTGATAAAAAAGTGTGGATTGTAGATTTTTTATGGAGATTAGTTCATTTTTTGAATAAAAAAAATTCATACGACTTTTCGAACAAATACATTTACCTCCTATTAGTTACTGTGTTTATGTTTAAAATTTATTTTCTATTTATTCTTTCAATGGAAAAAGTGAAGACCCTTAAGAACATTATTTACAAATGAAGTGAGAAGAGCTTTTAATAATCGTTTTCGGTGGTCATAGTGCTCTTCGGATCTTTTCGGATATTTTACAATTGATAACTTCAACCCTATTTTTAGAGATTAAAGAACCTCTTTAAATTATTTCCCTATTTATTCTTTTATTGGAAAAAGTGAAGAACCTTCAGAATAAAATGTATAAATGAAGTGAGATTAAATTTTAATAATGATTTTTGGTGGTTTTAGTGCGCTACGGAAGTTCTCTAATATTTTTCGGTAGATAACGTCAACCCTATTTTTAGAGATTAAATAACCTTATAATATATTTTTTAAAACTTTTAGCTACTAGAAAATATTAGTATTCTTCATAAAAGAATTTTAAAGTTAGTAATTGACACCTAATTTGATTAAAAAAAAAACCAAAAGCTTCAAGATCACAAGACTCTACTTTATGCCTCTAACCCAATTTACTATGCGCTTAAACCCTAAAAAGTTCATTTTAAGCAGACAACAACGAAGTCTTGAGACGTTCGTTATTACGTGATAAAATAGTGTGGATTGTAGATTTTTTATGGAGATTAGTTCATTTTTTGAATAAAAAAAATTCATACGACTTTTCGAACAAATACATTTACCTCCTATTAGTTACTGTGTTTATGTTTAAAATTTATTTTCTATTTATTCTTTCAATGGAAAAAGTGAAGACCCTTAAGAAAATTATGTACAAATGAAGTGAGAAGAGCTTTTAATAATCGTTTTCGGTGGTCATAGTGCTCTTCGGATGTTTTCGGATATTTTACAATTGATAACTTCAACCCTATTTTTAGAGATTAAACAACCTCTTTAAATTATTTCCCTATTTATTCTTTTATTGGAAAAAGTGAAGAACCTTCAGAATAAAATGTATAAATGAAGTGAGATTAAATTTTAATAATCATTTTCGGTTGTTTTAGTTACTTCCGGAAGTTCTCGAATATTTTTCGGTAGATAACGTCAACCCTATTTTTAGAGATTAAATAACCCTTTAATATATTTTTTAAAATTTTTAGTTACTAGAAAATATTAGTTTTCTTCATAAAAAAATTTTAAAGTTAGTAATTGACACAAAATTTGATTAAAAAAAAAAACCAAAAGCTTCAAGATCACAAGACTCTACTTTATGTCTCTAACTCAATTTACTATGCGCTTAAACCCTAAAAAGTTCATTTTAAGCAGACAACAACCAAGTCTTGAGACGTTCATTATTACGAGATAAAATAGTGTGGATTGTAGATTTTTTATGGAGATTAGTTCATTTTTTGAATAAAAAAATTCATACGACTTTTCGAAAAAATACATTTACCTCCTATTAGTTACTGTATTTATGTTTAAAATTTATTTTCTATTTATCCTTTCAATGGAAAAAGTGAAGACCCTTAAGAACATTATGTACAAATGAAGTGAGAAGAGCTTTTAATAATCGTTTTCGGTGGTCATAGTGCTCTTCGGATGTTTTCGGATATTTTAAAATTGATAACTTCAACCCTATTTTTAGAGATTAAACAACCGCTTTAAATTATTTCCCTATTTATTCTTTTATTGGAAAAAGTGAAGAACCTTCAGAATAAAATGTATAAATGAAGTGAGATTAAATTTTAATAATGATTTTTGGTGGTTTTAGTGAGCTCCGGAAGTTCTCGAATATTTTTCGGTAGACAACGTCAACCCTATTTTTAGAGATTAAATAACCTTTTAATATATTTTTTAAATTTTTAGCTACTAGAAAATATTAGTATTCTTCATAAAAAAACTTTAAAAGTTAGTAATTGACACCTAATTTGATTAAAAAAAAAAACAAAAGCTTCAAGATCACAAGACTCTACTTTATGCCTCTAATCCATTTCACTATGCGCTTAAACCCTAAAAAGTTCATTTTAAGCAGACAACAACCAAGTCTTGAGACGTTCATTATTACGTGATAAAATAGTGTGGATTGTAGATTTTTTATGGAGATTAGTTCATTTTTTCAATAAAAAAAATTCATACGACTTTTCGAACGAATACATTTACCTCCTATTAGTTACTGTGTTTATGTTTAAAATTTATTTTCTATTTATTCTTTCAATGGAAAAAGTGAAGACCCTTAATAACATTATGTACAAATGAAGTGAGAAGAGCTTTTAATAATCGTTTTCGGTGGTCATAGTGCTCTCCGGAAGTTTCCGGATATTTTACAATTGATAAATTCAACCCTATTTTTAGAGATTAAACAACCTCTTTAAATTATTTCCCTATTTATTCTTTTATTGGAAAAAGTGAAGAACCTTCAGAATAAAATGTATAAATGAAGTGAGATTAAATTTTAATTATGATTTTTGGTGGTTTTAGTTACCTCTGGAAGTTCTCGAATATTTTTCGGTAGATAACGTCAACCCTATTTTTAGACATTAAATAACCTTATAATATATTTTTAAAACTTTTAGCTACTAGAAAATATTAGTATTCTTCATAAAAAAAATTTAAAGTTAGTAATTGACACCTAATTTGATTTAAAAAAAAAAACAAAAGCTTCAAGATCACAAGACTCGACTTTATGCCCCTAACCCAATTTACTATGCGCTTAAACCCTAGAAAGTTCATTTTAAGCAGACAACAACCAAGTCTTGAGACGTTCATTATTACGTGATAAAATAGTGTGGATTGTAGATTTTTTATGGAGATTAGTTCATTTTTTGAATAAAAAAAATTCATACGACTTTTCGAACAAATACATTTACCTCCTATTAGTTACTGTGTTTATGTTTAAAATTTATTTTCTATTTATTCTTTCAATGGAAAAAGTGAAGACCCTTAAGAACATTATGTACAAATGAAGTGAGAAGAGCTTTTAATGATCGTTTTCGGTGGTCATAGTGCGCTCTGGAAGTTTCCGGATATTTTACAATTGATAAATTCAACCCTATTTTTAGAGATTAAACAACCTCTTTAAATTATTTCCCTATTTATTCTTTTATTGGAAAAAGTGAAGAACCTTCAGAATAAAATGTATAAATGAAGTGAGATTAAATTTTAATAATGATTTTTGGTGGTTTTAGTTACCTCTGGAAGTTCAAGAATATTTTTCGGTAGATAACGTCAATCCTATTTTTAGAAATTAAATAACCTTTTAATATATTTTTTAAAATTTTTAGCTACTAAAAAATATTAGTATTCTTCATAAAAAAATTTTAAAGTTAGTAATTGACACCTAATTTGATTAAAAAAAAACCAAAAGCTTCAAGATCACAAGACTCTACTTTTTGCCTCTAACCCATTTCACTATGCACTTAAACCCTAAAAAGTTCATTTTAAGCAGACAACAACCAAGTCTTGAGTCGTTCGTTATTACGTGATAAAATAGTGTGGATTGTAGATTTTTTATGGAGATTAGTTCATTTTTTGAATAAAAAAAATTCATACGACTTTTCGAACAAATACATTTACCTCCTATTAGTTACTGTGTTTATGTTTAAAATTTATTTTCTATTTATTCTTTCAATGGAAAAAGTGAAGACCCTTAAGAACATTATGTACAAATGAAGTGAGAAGAGCTTTTAATAATCGTTTTCGGTGGTCATAGTGCTCTCCGAAAGTTTCCGGATATTTTACAATTGATAAATTCAACCCTATTTTTAGAGATTAAACAACCTCTTTAAATTATTTCCCTATTTATTCTTTTATTGAAAAAAGTGAAGAACCTTCAGAATAAAATGTATAAATGAAGTGAGATTAAATTTTAATAATGATTTTTGGTGGTTAAACTAAGGTAAGGTACCTTGTGCCGAACTTTTCTAAATGGGATTAAAGAAAACGACTTTCATTATTTTATGTGAAATTAGCTCGTTATTTTACATGAAAATGTTTCATGATTTTATGTGAGAGCATATCAGTATTTTATGCAAATATAGTCTATTATTTTATGTGGGAATAATCCGAAAGTAGTCCATTATTTTATGTGAGAGTTTTTCAGTATTTTATGTGAGAATATTTCATGATTTTATACGAAAGTTTTCTATTATTGAAAGTACGAAATTGATCAAGTTTAAAGTTATTATTTTCAAAAAGTTGTGAAAAGTTATAAGTTGCATATCAGTGTCATTGCTTCATGATATGTGCATTATATAGTCACGTTAGATGATGGGACCTCATGCATGTTCTGTGTGCCATAAAATGATTTGAATTAAAATGTGGAAATTGGTCTCCTGAGTTCATTGTATGCATAGTCAAACATGCATTAGAGACCCTATGGGTCAAACTTATAGGGGTCTGTGAGGGACTCAAAACACTTATAGGGGTCTGTGAGGGACTCAAATACTTATAGGGGTCTGTGAGGGACTCAAAATGAAATGACTCAGGATGACCAATTAGCCATTCAAAGGAAAAAGGAAGTCATGTATTACAGTCACGTTTGATACGAGAAAGTGTTAGGTCCCACATATGAATATTTTAACCAAGTTTAAAAGTCATGATTGTATGTGTGTGCATGTCCCAAACCTCGGTAGCGAGGTCACTTCATCGGGTATTGTATTGCAAGTACTCACCCTTTTATTTTAAAATATTTTTCGTAAGACCAAGGACGACGGGCGAGTGAGTGAGAGGCGCGTTGCCAAAACCATGGGGATAGTCATGTTTTCCGCATTTTTCCTTAATAACTGATGTTGTCGTTTTATGATTTCGAAGTTCAAATTTTATTTTTAGGATTTTAAGTAGGCCAAGTTTAAACTGTTCTTTTAAATGTTTTGACGTTTTCATCGGGATCCCTAAGGATAATTTTGCTACAATGGAAATTTAAAGATTGTTTTATGTGTTTTGGCCTAAGAATGCATGCATGTGTAGTAGTGTCCTTAGGAGTTATAGTTACAAAATAGTAGGGGCGTTACAGTTGGTATCAGAGCCCTAGGTTTAGGGTTCTGTAGACATGCTTACAGAGTAAGCACAGAGTAGTTCCCATGGTTGAGTAACGCGTTCCGGTCACCGCCAGGTACGTTCTTGTAATTTATAAACTAAGCCAATGATTATGATGTAATTCTGTATTGTGAATATAATTGAATTTAAACCCTAAAGGTGATCCTATTTTACGGTTTAAAAATGAGGAAAACTAAGTTAGAAACTCTCTGCATTGTAAGATCGACAAAAATGCCACCAAGAGGCCGAGGAGAGGTAGAGGACGTGGTAGGGCCTGAGGACAAAGCGGAAACGTTAACACCCAACCGGAACTACCATCGAACAGGAAGAGATTACTCCACCCGTGCGGATCTCCCCAGACCAACCGGATCGCCAAGAGGATGCACTGCGGTCGCCCCAATGGCGGATCAAGGAAACCCTAGTGTCATGACCATGATGGTGGAGGCTATGCGCAGACACTAGTGCGAACTCTGAGAGCCCACCGGTGGCCCAAAGAAGTCGTTCGGAATGATGCAACTCGAGTCCCGTTATCCGAAGGATTTCAGAAATATGATCCGAGATCTTTTGATGGGTCTTCTAATGACCCCACCGTGGTCGAAAGTTATGGTTGTCCTCCATCGAGACCATTTTCGATCGATGAACCGTCCCGAGGATCGAGAGAGTGTCTTGTGCAACCTTCATGTTGAGAGACGACGCTTACTTATGGTGGGAGTCCGCAGGAACCATAGTCGCCGTGAGAGACAATTACCGGAATTTATTTAAGGAAGCATTACGCGAAAATTTTACCTTGCGCACTTCGTTATAGGAAGCGGCGGAATTCTTACTGACTTAGTAGTCGAGCAGGAGGGCGCTTGAGGTATATGAGAGGGAATTCACCCGTTTGTCACGTTTTGCCCCCGAGTTAGTAGACACTGAGGCGAAGAAAACAGAGCGTTTCGTTATGGGTCTGGATGAAAATACTCGAGGCTTCATACAGGCACTAGCACCCCCAGATTACGCCTCCGCAGTGAGAGTGGCGAGTTGATTTGAGTGCATACGCATCGTATCCATGAGGTAGTGGCTAACCCGGGGCAACCCCTGTCAAATCAGAAGAGGAAATGGGAGCAGGCAAATTCAAGCTCGCAGCGCCCCCTGATAACTCGCCATAGGAGAGTTATTTTACTAGAATTTTAGTGCTTAATCAACTTGAATTGCATAGAATTCATTGAGCTTCATGTTATTTTATCCCTAAAATTATGAATGTTAGTTGAAAATCTTGAATTTAAGCATTAGGTTCTAAAAGAATTAATTTTGATGATTTTGTGCTTTAATTTGGAGAAATTAGCTAACAAGTAATTAAAGACCGCAATTTGAGTTTTTTCTTAACTTTTACATATTTAGTTTGATTTATGATTGATAATGATGTATGAGGAATTTTTCGTAATGCAGGAGATGTGTAAAGAAAAAATTACAAAAACCCATAAGGGCATTTTAGACATTTTATCCGAAGGAAAAAATGGTCTTTATACCCTAAATGGCGTGTTTGTAATTATCAAACTAGGGCAACATCTTCTTGTGATAAAAGGAAAAAGAAGAGAGGAGCTGAAGAGGGCGTTTTTGCGAGAGGAGAGTCCTTGTGTTTGCTGAAGCAATCGCGGAAGAAGCTAGGGTGTTGCTACAGCAAGGCCGAGAGACGGGAACAAGAGGAGTAGTGAGAACACAGTGGTTGCCGTCGATTGTTGAAGCAATTGTGAGGGGAGACTGAGGTTCGGCGTTTTGCTACAGCAAACCGAGGGGAGAAAAATGGTGAAGGCATCGAGAGAGCCAACCTACCTCCTTGCTGAAGCAATCGGAAGAAGGCGCGAAAAAATTGTCAGAGTAGCAATTGCAGAGGCGACATCGGAAGAGTAGACCCATCGATTCTTTGAAAGCAATCGCGAAGGAGGGACAGAGGAGCATTGTTGTGCGCGTAGGTGCGAGGAATCGCCCAAACTTTTGCTGAAGCATTCGCGCGCATTGGTGAGTATCGGCCAAGTATTGCTGAAGCATTTGTGCGGCCTTTGCGTTGTTGTGAGGAGTCACCCGACTATTGCTGAAGCAATTGCCTGGAGTCACCCGACTATTGCTGAAGCAATTACGTGGTAAGCTGTGAAGAGCAAAACCCGATAAGCCATTTGCTGAAGCAATTTGGAAGATCAGTGTTGAGGTCAATCGAGGCGGTTCTTTGAAGCAAAGTACCTCGCCGTAGTAGACCAAAGTTGAGGTGCTTTACTAGGCTATTCTTTGAAGCAAAACAAACAAGCTACCCTGTTGTGTAACTATTCCTTACTTTGAAGTGTTATTGCTTATTATTCTTGCAAATTTGACCTCAAGTTTTGTTGAGTTGTTTTACACTCGATTAGAAGTCAAAATTGCTCAACTTTGTTTAGACAAATTGTGTGGTTGTTTTGTGTTGTTCTCTAGATATAAATCTCTTGATTAGTGAAAGCATCTTTGAACTTAAATATGTGTAATTTGACTCAATCATGAGCTAAATTCTCCTAGAGGTACGGGTTAAGTTGTTCTTCAATGTATAAATTGTAATAAATTAATGGTTGATGTCATAGTTGAATTTATGAGATTTTAATGTTTACAACGATGCATGAGGATTAAAATTTGGCCACTTTAACTTCTCTTAAAATTCACGAACTTGGAAAAGCTAGTGAATTAGGAAATTAAACTTTCATTCTAGGATCTTGAGTTAATTAGGGATAATTAACCCACCTAGAACCTTAAAATCATGAGCGTAATTTAGGTCTCAATTGGGAAATTGTTGGTTTTAAAATTTAATGATTTTGGAAAAATTCACTTGATCACATGTGTAGGTAAATTCAAGGCATCAACCACATATTTGTTATTCTAATTATACAAGAAACTTCAACTTAACCTAGCCTATCTCTTAATCTAAAAGCCCCGCTTTTTTTCTCGTTTAGTTTTTGTTTTTAATGTTTTCACATATTTTGATTTATTGCATTAGTCTTAATTATATTTAACTCATTCAAACAACAAAAAAATTCCTATTATTGCATTTATTTATTACGAACAAAAACTTGCATGCCCATGCATTGCACAAAAAAATAAGGAAAAATTTCTAGGACACTTATTGGTTTAGATTCTATTAGTCCTCGTGGGATCGATACTTTTCTTATCACTTGCTGCACTTGACCGTGTATACTTGCACGTCACAGAAGAGTCAGAGTCTCATCCTAATTTGCATTAGTTTAGGGCACTGATATTTTCGCATCAAGTTTTTGGCGCCGTTGCCGGGGACTAGCTTTGAATCTTATCTGTGAGTTCTGTAAAATTTTCTTTACTTTTGTTTTTTTTTTTTTTTTTTAGGATTAGTTTCTTTTTCATAATATTGCTTGAGTTGGGTTTTTCTGCATTTCAGGTACTTGAGGATAGTTTATGAATGTGCGTCGTCAGTTAGAGTTTGATTTTGACCCCGAAATAGATAGAACCTTTAGGAAGCGGTTGAGAGAGCAAAAATTAGCCATGGCTAACCAGAATAATCCTAGAGACCCTATAGATCCTCTAGCCCAACACCATAACCCTAGAGCACCCCAAGATGTTAGAGACAATCCACTCTTTAACCTTCAAAGCAGGGGTCCTACCAATGTGATAGAGCTAGCCAATGATCGAGAGCGAGCCATTAGGACCTATGCCAACCCCTTAGTGGATGAACTGAATCCGAGGATAATCGGACTGTTATACAAGCTACTTCTTTTGAGCTAAAAACGGTTATGTTTCAAATGCTCCAAACGATCAAGGCGGTTCCATGGCTTACCACCGAGGACCCCCATCTCCATTTGAAATCATTCACGGGAGTAAGCGATTCCTTCATCATGCAGAGTCTCTAGTGACGCCATTAGATTGAGCTTATTCCCTTATTCCTCGTGGATGCCGCAAAAAATCTGGTTGAATTCGCTTCCACAGTCTGATGAGATTCACGGAACTCCTTGGCAGAGAAATTCCTAATAAAATATTTCCCACCCACTAGGAATGCAAGATTTAGGAATGAAATTGTAGCTTTCCAACAGTTTTTGATGATGAAACCACGAAGCGAGGCTCGGGAGAGGTTTAAGGATCTTTTGCGTAAATGTCCCCACCATGGATTGCCTCATCGCATCCAAATGGAGACATTCTACCATGGTTTGAACACCTCCACTAAGCAAGTAGTGGATGCCTCTGCTAATGGAGCTTTGTTGGCCAAAACATACAATGAGGCCTACAAGATATTAGAGAGGATCTCATCCAACAATTGCCGGTGGGCGGATGTGAGGAGAGAACCTGGTAGAAAAAGCAAAAGGAGTCCTTGAGTTGGACACGTTGAACTCAATAAATGCTCAAATCTCTTCCATGGCTTCCATGTTGAAGAATTTGACTATGGGTAATGTGAACCAAATCTCTTCCAATGCTCCAACCCCATCTTTTGCACCTCAAGAGAGTTTAGAATCCTCGTGTCTCACTGTGGTGAGGACACACACTTTGAGTTCTCGCCTCCCAGTAACCTGCATCGGTCTGCATTATGTAGGAAACTCAAACCATGGTCAATCTAGGAATAACCCATATTCGAAAGCACCTATAACCCGGGATGGAGGAATCACCCAAATCTATCTTGGGAGGCCAAAGCGGCAATGCCCAAGCCCTCAAATGCAAAATAGAGTGAATCAACCACCTGGTTTTAGGAATCAAGGGTATCGAATTATGGGAATCGAGAACTCGCGCCTTCAACCACAACAAGGCTACACCCTCCCAAAGAAGTTTTGTGTGATTCTCTAGAAAGTTTGTTCAAAGAATACATAGCTCGCAATGATGCTATTCTTACTGCAATGATGCTATTATTCAGAGTCAACAAGCTTCTATAAGAAATCTTGAAATGCAAGTTGCCCAATTAGCAAATGAGCTAAAGGCAAGGCCACTGGCACGCTCCTGCGCACACGTAAATCCCAAAGAGAGATGGGAAGGAACATGTTCTAGCAAAGAGAGAATTAAGGAGTGGGAGAATTTTAAGAGAGGGTAGCCGTGAGAAAACCCGGAGAGATGAGCGAACCGACTCTGTTGATGAGGAAGGGCAAGATGAGGAAATGGTAGATCCAAAACATCGGGAACCGATGGGATTGAGGATAAACGAGAATCTCAACAAGCCTCAACTTCCAAGGAAACAACAAGAGAAAGGTTCGAGTTCAAACCACCCCACCACCCTATCCTCAAAGATCAAGAGGAAACAGAAGAAGGAAGCCCATTTGAAAAATTTCTGGATATGCTAAAGGAGGTCCATATCAACATACCAGCGATTGATGCATTGAAGCAAATGCCCAACTACTTGAAGTTTCTCAAGGACATCCGCATTCACGAAAAAGAAGTTCCAAGAGTTCAAAGTGGTATCGTTGAGTGAGGAGTGTAGTGCGGTGTTCGTAAATAGGATACCCCATAAGGAGAAGGATCCGGATCTTTTACCATACCGTGTCTATTGGTGGAAGAAAGTTAGGGAGGCGCTATGTAATTTAGGAGCTAGCATCAACTTGATGCCTCTCTCATTTATAAGGGATTAGGCATGGGGAGGCGAGGCCCACCACGGTGACCGCAGCTAGTCAGAGATAGATCCATAGCCTACCCGGAAGGAAAAATAGAGGGTATCCCTGGTCCAAGTGGATAAATTCATATTCCAGTGGATTTTATCATCCCGGATTATGAAGGTGACAAGGATGTTCCTATTATCCTAGGCGACCTTTCCCGAAAAACAGGTAGAATCGTGATAGATGTTCATGCGGGGACCATTAAGTTGAGAATGAATGATCAAGAGGTCCGGTTTAGCATCTATGATACGTTGAGGTATCCAAATGGGACAGAAAGTTGTTACGTAATTCATGTTTTAGATGGAGTTATTTTCGAAACCGCCAAAGTGAAGAATTGAAAGGAATCCATGAGATGAGATTTGGAGATCCGAGAGAAAGTGAGTTAGAGAAGTTAGGAATAGAAGAGTTGACCCGTGGTTTGGAAGAACTAGCGAAATAGCAAAAGTGAGTAAAAATCTTTGAGTCATTAGATTTGAAGGAAGGAGAGAGACCTTCTATGATACCTGGTTCAAGAACCCCAACACTAGAATCGAAACCTTTACCCCAAAGACTTAAAGTATGCATTCTTGGGTGATAAGGAAACTCTTCCCATTATCATATCGCAAGTCTACCCCCTAAGTATTTAACAATTTGTTGCTTAATGTCCTTAAGCAACACAAGAAGGCCATAGGATGGACTCTTCTGCGACATTCAAGGGATTAGTCCTTCTTATTGCATGCACAAGATTACCTTAGAGGAAGGGACTTTTAGATCCATAGAGCCCTGCAGAAGACTTAACCTGACCATGAAAGAAGTGGTGAAGAAAGAAGTCATTAAATGGGTGGATGTTTGGAATTATCTACCCCATAGCGGATAGCAATTGGGTTAGTCCATCCAATGTGTTCCCAAAAAGGGAGGGATGACAAGAATTATTAATGAAGCCAATGAAATCATTCCTTATAGGGTAGTGAGCGGTTGGAGAGTCTCAGATGGACTATAGGAGGCTAAACAAGGCCACCGGGAAAGACCATTTTCCTCTCCCGCTCATAGATCAAATGTTGGACAAACTGGCGAGTCAAGCCTTTTATTGTTTCCTTGATGGTTACAAAGTGGTTATAACCAAATAACCATTGCACCACAAGACCAAGAGAAAACAACATTTACATGTCCATATGGCACCTTTGCTTTTCAAGGATGCCATTTGGACTATGTAATGCTCCCGCGACCTTTCAAAGGTGCATGATGGCGATTTTCTCCGACTATGTAGAGGACATCATGGAGGTTTTCATGGATGACTTATCGGTCTTTGGAAACTCATTTGAGGTCCGCTTAGAGAATTTTGGGAAAGTATTTCAAACGTTGTGAAGAGACACACCTAGTTCTAAATTGGGAAAAGTGTCACTTCATGGTTAGAGAGGGGATTGTGTTAGGGCATAAGATATCATGCAGGGGATAGAAGTAGATAGGCGAAGATTGAGATTATTGAGAAATTGGAACCAGCCCACAAATGTCAAGGAGTGAGAAGTTTCCTTGGACATGCGGGGTTCTATAGAAGATTCATCAAAGATTTCTCAAAAATCTCAAAACCATTGTGCTCTCTCCTGGAAGTCAACAAACCCTTCATATTTAGTGAGGAGTGCCTCCATGCCTTTAATGTTCTCAAGACAGCCCTAGTCACTGCACCTATTATGTCTTCACCTGATTGGAAACCGCCATTCGAGTTGATGTGTGATGCAAGTGACTATACTGTGGGTGTTATGCTAGGACAAAGGCAAGAGAAGGTAATACATCCAATTTATTATGCGAGTAAAACTTTAAATGAAGCTCGGATGAACTACACAACTCATCGAAAAGGAGTTGTTAGCGATGAGTCTTTGCTTTTGAAAAGTTTAGACCATATCCGTTGGTACTAAGGTGGTGGTCTACATGGATCATGTCGCCATTAGGTATTTGTTGGCAAAGAAAGATGCCAAACCAAGATTGATTAGATGGGTATTACTTCTGCAGGAGTTTGAAGTGGAAATCAAAGATAAAAAGGGTTTAGAGAATGTGGTGGCAGACCATTTGTCTAGGATTGAGAACTCTGAGCCTTTACCCTCACACTCCCACATAAGGGATGACTTCACGATGAGCAACTCTTGTTAGTTGGTGAGGTCCAAAATACCAACCCCCTTGGTTCATGGACTATGCCAATTACTTGGCTTGCAATATCCTTCCCCACGATTTGTCAAGACAATGTAAAAGAGATTCTTGCATGACTCCAAATTTTTACGTGGGACGATCCATGTTTATATAGGCGGTGTGTAGATGGTATGATTAGGAGATGTGTGACCGAAAGCGAGATACCATCTATTCTCGAGCATTGTCATTCGTCCCCTTATGGAGGCCATTTTGGTGGCCAAAGGACTGCAGCAAAGGTGTTCCAGTCTGGCTATTATTGGCCATCTGTCTTTAAGGATGCCTATGTTTTTAGCAAGACATGTGATACATGCCAGAGGAGAGGTAATATAGGAAAGAGAGAGGAAATGCCCTTGACATACATCTTAGAGGTGGAGCTCTTTGATGTTTGGGGGATTGACTTCATGGGCCCTTTTCCTCCTCTCTGGGAATTTGTATATCTTAGTGGCAGTAGATTATGTCTCTAAGTGGGTAGAAGCCATGGCGTGCCCGAATAATGACGCCAAAACAGTGGTCAGATTCTTGCATAGGCACATATTCACGAGATTTGGGACCCCTAGAGTCTTAATCAGTGATGAGGGCTCTCATTTTGTTAATAAGGCAATGAATACCCTCCGGCCAAGTATAATGTAAAGCATGAATCTCCACCCCGTACCATCCACAAGCTAATGGACAAGCTGAAGTGTCCAATAGGGAGATTAAAGGAATCCTTGAGAAGGTTGTAAAACCTCAAAGAAAGGATTGGTCCGTCAGGCTGGATGAAGCCTTGTGGGCGTATAGGACCGCCTTTAAAACCCCCATTGGAATGTCCCCTTATAGACTTGTGTTTGGTAAGGCTTGTCACCTACCCTTAGAATTAGAGCATAAGGCATTCCGGGCCTTAAAGGAACTCAATCTAAATCTAATTGTTGCGGGAGATCTGAGGCTACTTCAATTGAATGATTTGGATGAGTTTAGAAGATTTTCTTATGAGAATGCAAAGCTTTACAAAGAAAGAACTAAAGCTTGGCATGATAGGAGACTCATTCCAAAGACTTTTGAAGCAGGCCAAAGAGTTTTATTATTCAATTCCCGCCTTAAACTTTTTCTGGTAAGCTTAGGTTCAGATGGTCGGGCCCCTTGCTGGTGGTCGAAACTCTCTCCTACGGGGCTATTAAGCTTCGATGTGAGCAGGATGGAAGAGAGTTTCTTGTTAATGGGCAACGTTTGAAACACTATTGGGGTGAAGACTTCCAAAGGAACATGTCCACATGGAAGTTGAGTGATAATGAAGTGTAGTGAATCCTTCTATAAAAAAAAAAAAAAAAAGCTTAGCTAGGTTGTTTTATTTTTCCTTTTTATTCGTTGTCTATGCATGATAGGAGATTTAGTTGTTCATATGATTCTTGATCCAGTTATTTCATGTTTTGCTCTTTGTTTTATCACATATAGTTAATCTTTGATTAAGTGTCGTTAGGATGTAGAATTGAAGCATACAAAAGGTTAGAGGTAAGAATTCCTTCTCCTCTTGCTCGATCACCAAGCATGATTGTTCATTTCAGTATATTGAATTGAATACAATTTTTTTTTTCCTTTTTCTCCCTATTGAAAATTTTCCAACATACTAGTATAGGTTAACTTGTGTTTTTAGTAGAATAAAAATCTAAAACATGTGAATTTTCATTGTAGCATGTAATCTAGGATGAATGGAAGCATGTGAAAAGCTAGGATACAACTTTCTCTATTGTTTTAGGATAATAAAATTCCTAGTTTGATGCTTCCCATTAATTTTTAATTGCATGTCTTAAAAAGAATGAGTAAATGTTGACTTTATGCTTTCCTTTTGTTTTGCAGGTTGACCTATTTTAGGTTATGTTTCTGCCCTTTAGGTTAAGTAGTTGGATAAAGGATAGGAGTTAGTGGGAAAAAAGAAAACGAAAAAAAAAGGAAGTTGCTTTGGGGATTAGTCGTTTTTTTTTTTTTTTTTTTTTTTTGGGTAAAAGGGAATCCTAGACTTAGAACCTAAAAATGACTTGAGTTAGGAGAAACTAATCTAGATCCAAATCTAGCTTAGGTAGAATCTTTCTTAGCTTAGGAAGCTTGCTGTCCATTCCTTAGAATTTTTCTAGTACCTTTCTCTCTTTTGCTTCATATTTAATCATGTGGCTACGAAGAAGCAAAAGCAAGAAAGAGGCCAAAAATTGAAGAGTGCAATGGTAGAAGTGAACCAATCCAATCCTAGATCGTCCACCCATTCCTCCTCTTCCTCGCGGAGTAAAGGAAAGCAGGTGGTTAGCGAATGACCCTTAGAGGATGCATATCCTTTGGAGGCCCCTGAACCACCGGCACCTAAGTCCAAAGAGAAGAAAGAAAAGAAGAAGAAAGGGTATACTAGGGAAAACAATCCCGAAGTGATGAAAGAGGTATTGTGTGAGGAAGATATCCCTGAGAGATTTATCAATGAAAGAGCAAGAACAAAATATGAGAAGTTGAAGAAAAGAGCTCTTTTGCTAGAGAGAGGTTTCAACCTATGCTCAAGAGAGATTCCTCCTTTCCTATCCCAAAATATAGCAAATCTAGGTTGGGAAACATTTTGTAAAGAACCTGAGGCCGCCATCCCCACCATAGTTAGGGAGTTCTATGCGAACATCTATCTAGAGGAGAGGGTATCCATAGTAAGGGGTAGATATGTTCATTGGGACACGGATACAATTAACTCCATGCTTGAATTGCCTTGCCAACTTTATGGTAGGACAAACGAGTTGTTAATGGCCCCATCCGACACTCAAATGAATGCCGCCCTAAGAACGGTAGGGATCAATGGGGCAAAATGGATGGTAAGCTCAACGGGAGCGAGGACTATGTTAGCTTCCTATTTAGCTCCTGAAGCACACATGTGGCTTCCTTTCGTGAAGTTGAATCTCATGCCCACTTCGCATGATTCAACGGTCTCGAGGAGTCGAATCATGCTTCTTTATGCCATCCTCTCAGAATTGCAAATCGATGTAGGAAACCTAGTAGCTAGGGAAATGGAAGGGTGTGCAAAGAAAAAGAGTGGAAAAATCTTCTTCCCTAGTTTAGTAACCTCTCTTTGCATTAGGGTGGGTTCCTTATTATATTTGGGAGGATAAAATCTTAGCTAGCGGGCCTTTAGACACCATTATGGACCATCACACCCAAGTTGGTTCAAATAAGGGGATGGAGTTAATGGTAGGTATGGACCAACTCATACACCAAAACAATGTGATGATGAGCATGATGCACCATATGCAAGATCAATCACATTGTTATTGGAAGTATGCCCAGGAGAGAGATTTAGCCCACCGAGCCGCTATGCAAGCCAATTTTCCAAACCCTACCCAAATTTTCTGAATTTTCCCACTCCATTTTGCACCTTGGATGCGATCGGGTGATGATGAAGAAGATGAGATGAACAACGTGGAGGAGGAGGAAGCCCAAGAAGAGGAAAACGAGGAGGATGACTACTAGAGCAAAAGAGGAGGCCACATTCCTTTTTTTCTTTAGCATTTTGATTTGTTTTGCTTGTTGTCTTTTCTTTTATAATTTGTTGTCGCCCTTTTTGCAATTTGTTGATTTAATTCCCTTTTTATAAGCATGTGTAGGTTTTGTTGGGTGTAATGGTTTTCTTTGAGAATCCTTTGTTATTTACTTGCTTTAAGACTTCTAAATATTCATTTTGACTCTATCAAATCCATATTTCGTGTTGATTGGTTATGCATGATGTAGGTAGTTGATCTACCATGTTTAAGCAAGTAGTAATAAAAAAAAAAAAAAGAAGATGGTTGTTGTCCCTTTTATAAAAACTAAGTTTCGCATGTTTTTATTGGTAGAAAGTATGTGTCTTCTGTAGAAACTTGGTGAGAAACTCGTTAGAACCTGAAAAGTTAAAACAATCTTATGGTTAATGAAAACAAGAGTTGTTGCTTGTGTTTGAGGCAAGGGTATGCTATCTTGTTTGGTGTTTTTCAAGGTGAAGCTTGTCATTAAGGTTCTTTAGTGCGCTTTTATGGTTGGTGTGTCAATCAAAGTAGTTAGGATTCAACTCCTAGACCAAAAGTTCGAAAGCTAGAGGCCATGACAAGTTAGGTAACTCATACATCGTTTAGAATGTTCCAAAATGAGTAAACTCCAAATTTGTGATCATTTCAAGTTTGGGGAGTTACCCGATTCCTCCTAACTCAATGAGGACATTGAGTACTCTAAGTTTGGGGGAAAGGTAAATTCTTCGTGTTTATTTTTAAAGAAAAAAAGAGAAAGAAAGAAAGAGTGTGCAAACTTTCCATTTCCTAAAACTTTGTTGGGCTAAAAAAAGAGATGTTATTTATTTTGTTATTTAGAGTCGATTCGGGTAACTTGGTACTCGATGTCGAAGTCCAGGCACTAACCATGCTTTGGCCTCTTGGAGCGAAGGTATCAAGCAAGTAACTGCACCCATTGCTTAGGTGTGCTACGCTAACAACGTGTGCCATTCTAAGAACAACGGAGAACCCCATTGCTTAGGTGCGCTGCGCTAACCACGTGTGCCATTCTAAGAACTACGGGAGAGTCGAAAAAAAAAAAATATATATATATATATATAAAATAAAACTAGCCCTACGTTGTGTTTAAGGAAATGGAGGAGTAATGTACATATTTGTTTTTAAAAAAATATATATGTATATAAAATAAAATAAAGAGGAATGATCATGAATTTGAGGACATGCGAGTTTTGGATTGTGACTTATCTTTAACTATTGGTTGCCCTGATTTGAATGATTAGGACTATAGTGATTGAGCTTGAGGGTAGGTGCAGGATCCTAGTTGGTTTGCTCTTGGTACTAAGAATTAAGTGTTATGTAGGAAACTACTGGATGAACCACTTAGAAAGCATTGAATGAATAGTAACTTGCAACTTAGAGCATAAGTCTTTAACTCTTGTTGATTAACATGAATTGATTTGAGTCTTGGAAGGTCTTTAAAATTTTTAGGGAATAGAACTCATTGAGGACAATGAGTAGTTCAAGTTTGGGGGTTTGATAACTCGCCATAGGAGAGTTATTTTACTAGAATTTTAGTGCTTAATCAACTTGAATTGCATAGAATTCATTGAGCTTCATGTTATTTTATCCCTAAAATTATGAATGTTAGTTGAAAATCTTGAATTTAAGCATTAGGTTCTAAAAGAATTAATTTTGATGATTTTGTGCTTTAATTTGGAGAAATTAGCTAACAAGTAATTAAAGACCGCAATTTGAGATTTTTCTTAACTTTTACATATTTAGTTTGATTTATGATTGATAATGATGTATGAGGAATTTTCTCGTATGTGCGGAGATGTGTAAAGAAAAAATTACAAAAATCCATAAGGGCATTTTAGACATTTTATCCGAAGGGCAAAATGGTCTTTATACCCTAAATGGCGTGTTTGTAATTATCAAACTAGGGCAACATCTTCTTGTGATAAAAGGAAAAAGAAGAGAGAGAGTCAAGAGGGCGTTTTTGCGAGAGGAGAGTCCTTGTGTTTGCTGAAGCAATCGCGGAAGAAGCTAGGGTGTTGCTACAGCAAGGCCGAGAGACGGGAACAAGAGGAGCAGTGAGAACACAGTGGTTGCCATCGATTGCTGAAGCAATTGTGAGGGGAGATCGAGGTTCGGCGTTTTGCTACAAAGAAAGCCGAGGAGAAAAAGCGGTGAAGGCATCGAGAGAGCCAACCTACCTCCTTCTTTGAAGCAATCGGAAGAAGGCGCGAAAAAATTGTCAGAGCAATTGCGCGGCGCGGCATCGGAAGAGCGGACCCATCGATTCTTTGAAGCAATCGCGAAGGAGGGACAGAGAAGCATTGTTGTGCGCGTAGAGGTGCGAGGAATCGCCCAAACTTTTCTTTGAAGCATTCGCGGCGCATTGGTGAGTATCGGCCAAGTATTCTTTGAAGCATTTGTGCGCCTTTGCTGCGTTCTTCGTGAGGAGTCACCCGACTATTCTTTGAAGCAATTGCCTAGAGTCACCCGACTATCTCTCGAAGCAATTACGTGGTAAGTCGTGAACAAGAAACCCGATAAGCCATTTCTTTGAAGCAATTTGGAAGATCGAGTGTTGAGGTCAATCGAGGCGGTTCTTTGAAGCAAAGTACCGCCAGTAGACCAAAGTTGAGGTGCTTTGCTAGGCTATTCTTTGAAGCAAAAACAAACAAGCTACTGTTGTGTAACTATTCCTTACTTTGAAGTGTTATTGCTTATTATTCTTGCAAATTTGATAATCGCTTTGTTGAGTTGTTTTACACCGATTAGAAGTCAAAATTGCTCACTGCTTAGACAAATTGTGTGGTTTGTTTTGTGTTGTTCTCTAGATATAAATCTCTTGATTAGTGAAAGCATCTTTGAACTTAAATATGTGTAATTTGACTTCAATCATGAGCTAAATTCTCTAGGTACAGGTTAAGTTGTTCTTCAATGTATAAATTGTAATAAATTAATGGTTGATGTCATAGTTGAATTTATGAGATTTTAATGTTTACAACGATGCATGAGGGTTAAAATTTGGCCACTTTAACTTCTCTTAAAATTCACGAACTTGGAAAAGCTAGTGAATTAGGAAATTAAACTTTCATTCTAGGATCTTGAGTTAATTAGGGATAATTAACCCACCTAGAACCTTAAAATCATGAGCGTAATTTAGGTCTCAATTGGGAAATTGTTGGTTTTAAAATTTAATGATTTTGGAAAAATTCACTTGATCACATGTGTAGGTAAATTCAAGGCATCAACCACATATTTGTTATTCTAATTATACAAGAAATTTCAACTTAACCCTAGCCTATCTCTTAATCTAAAAGCCCCAGTTTTCTCTCGTTTAGTTTTTGTTTTTAATGTTTTCACATACTTTGATTTATTGCATTAGTCTTAATTATATTTAACTCATTCAAACAACAAAAAAAATTCCTATTATTGCATTTATTTATTCTGAACAAAAACTTGCATGCCCATGCATTGCACAAAAACAATAAGGAAAAAATTTCTAGGACACTTATTGGTTTAGATTCTATTAGTCCTCGTGGGATCGATACTTTTCTTATCACTTGCTGCACTTGACCGTGTATACTTGCACGTCACAGAAGAGTCAGAGTCTCATCCTAATTTGCATTAGTTTAGGGCACTGATATTTTCGCATCACCCCCAACGTACGCGACATAGACCAGGAAACTTTCGTGCAGGTTCGGGACAGAAACCACAGTTCAACAGGACAGGAGCTAATAGTGGAGACAAGCCACAATGTAAAGACTGTGGTAGACAACATTGGGGTAAGTGTTTGGCCTTGACCGCCGGTATGTTTTGAGATGTAGAAAAGAAGGACACCGAGCTAATAGGCCATCAGAGCCAAGCTAAGTGCTAGCCAACCTCGTGTTACCAATAGTGGGGCTGCTGCCAAGCCCGTAATACACCAGGGAAGAGCTTATGCGAGCACAAGTAAGAGCGTCGAGGGCACAGACTCCGTGGTTACAGGTACACTCCCCATTACTTGGGCACCTTGCCTTTATATTATTTGATTCTGGCTCTACTCATTCTTTTATTTCTGCATCCTTCGTGAGTCAAGCTGAGTTAGAGTTAGAACAGTTACAGCATGCTTTGTCTGTTTCCACTCCTGCGGGGATAAATTTGTTAGCCACCATGAAAGTCAAAGATGGTAGTGTGACTATCACAGATCATGAGTTAGAAGTAAACCTAGTAGTCTTAGACATGACCGACTTTGATGTGATATTGGGTATGGACTGGTTAGCTCAGAACCATGCTTGCATTGGATCGACTGGGAAGGAGGTAGTGTTCACTCCTCCTGACCAACCTAGTTACAGGTTCAGAGGCACGCTAGCGGGAGGTAGGCCTAAGGTAATTACTGCCCTTAAGGCCAGGAAGTTATTACATCGGGGAGCTTGGGGCGTCTTAGCTTGTATAGTAGATGCGAGGTGTACGGAGATCTCAAAGTGTCGCTTGCATCGATGGTGAATGAATTTCCGACGTCTTCCCGAGGACCTCCCGGAGAGTAAGGGTCGAGGAGGTGGATTTTAACATAGGGTGGAGTCGGGGACAACTCCGATATCCAAGGCACCGTATCGAATGGCACCGGCAGAGTTGAAAGAACTTAAACTACAGTTACAGGACTTACTAGATAAGGGATTTATACGCCCTAGCGTTTCGCCTTGGGGAGCCCCTGTGTTGTTTGTGAAAAAGAAAGACGGATCCATGCGTCTGTGTATAGATTACCGAGAGCTGAACAAGGTTACGATCAAGAATAAGTACCCTCTTCCTAGAATAGATGATTTGTTCGACCAGTTGCAGGGAGCAGCGGTGTTTTCCAAGATTGACCTGAGATCAGGCTATCACCAGTTAAGAATCAGTGAGGAAGACATTCCCAAGACAACGTTCAGATCGCGTTATGGACATTACGAGTTCACAGTGATGCCTTTTGGTTTGACCAACGCCCCTGCCGCTTTCATGGACTTGATGAACCGACTATTCAAGGAGTTTTTAGACACGTTCGTGATTGTGTTTATTGATGACATTCTGATATACTCCAAATGTGATGAAGATCATGAAAGGCACCTGAGGAAAGTTTTATTCACGCTGAGAGAGAATAAGTTGTATGCAAAATTTTCCAAGTGCGACTCGCTCAGCGGTATCCTCTTGGGACATGTGGTGTCCGAGGCAGGAGTCTCTGTTGATCCAGCGAAAGTGGAAGCAGTCACGCAGTGGCCTCGTCCGACCACCGTCACAGAGGTATGTAGTTTTCTGGGTCTTGCAGGATACTATAGACGTTTCGTGCCGGATTTCGCCAAGATAGCCATGCCCATGACTCAGCTGACGCGCAAAGGTAACCCATTTGTTTGGGATGACACTTGTGAGGTGAGTTTCCAGGAACTCAAGCGTAGGTTGGTGTCAGCTCCGATTCTTACAGTCCCCGAGGGAACAGGAAGCTTTGTAGTCTACAGTGACGCTTCTAAGAAAGGTTTGAGCTGTGTATTAATGCAGCACGGTAAAGTAATAGCCTATGCATTCCGACAACTGAAGACGCACGAGAGAAATTATCCAACCCATGACTTAGAACTAGCAGCAGTAGTCTTTGCACTAAAGATCTGGAGACATTACTTATATGGCGAAAAAATTCAGATTTTTACAGATCATAAAAGTCTGAAGTATTTGTTCACCCAGAAAGAATTAAACATGAGGCAACAAAGATGGTTGGAATTAGTGAAGGATTACGACATAGATATTCAATACCACCCCGGTAAAGCTAATGTCGTGGTTGATGCCCTCAGTAGAAAGCCAGTTCATACTTCAGCACGAGTTACTGATAGAGTGGAACGGCAGACGGAATTTGTACGAGCTGAATTTGCAGTACTAGTAGGGAAGGTCACGACACCATTAGCTCAGTTAACTGTACAGCCAACTTTGAGACAACGCATTGTCGATTCTCAACTTTGAGATTAAATAACCCTTTAATATATTTTTTTAAATTTTTAGCTACTAAAAAATATTAGTATTCTTCATAAAAAATTTTAAAGTTAGTAATTGACACCTAATTTGATTAAAAAAAAAAACCAAAAGTTTCAAGATCATAAGACTCTACTTTATGCCTCTAATCCAATTTACTATGCGCTGAAACCCTAAAAAGTTCATTTTAAGCAGACAACAACCAAGTCTTGAGACGTTCATTATTACGTGATAAACTAGTGTGGATTGTATATTTTTTATAGAGATTAGTTCATTTTTTGAATAAAAAAAATTCATACGACTTTTCAAACAAATACATTTACCTCCTATTAGTTACTATGTTTATGTTTAAAATTCATTTTCTATTTATTCTTTCAATGGAAAAAGTGAAGACCCTTAAGAACATTATGTACAAATGAAGTGAGAAGAGCTTTTAATAATCGTTTTCGGTTGTCATAGTACTCTCTGGAAGTTCCCGGATATTTTACAATTGATAACTTCAACCCTATTTTTAGATATTAAACAACCTCTTTAAATTATTTTCCTATTTATTCTTTTATTGGAAAAAGTGAAGAACCTTCAGAATAAAATGTATAAATGAAGTGAGATTAATTTTTAATAATCATTTTTTGTGGTTTTAGTGTCTCCGGAAGTTCTCGAATATTTTTCGGTAGATAACGTCAACCCTATTTCTAGAGATTAAATAACATTTTAATATATTTTTTAAAATTTTTAGCTACTAGAAAATAATAATATTCTTCATAAAAAATTTTAAAGTAAGTAATTGACACCTAATTTGATTAAAAAAAAAACCAAAAGTTTCAAGATCACAAGCCTCCACTTTTTGCCTCTAACTCAATTTACTATACGCTTAAACCCTAAAAAGTACATTTTGAGCAGACAACAAGCAAGTCTCTAGTTCTTCGTTATTACGTGATAAAATAGTGTGGATTGAAGATTTTTTATGGGGATTAGTTCATGTTTTGAATAAAAAAAAATTCATACGACTTTTCGAACAAATACATTTACCTTCTATTAGTTACTTTGTTTATGTTTGAAATTCATTTTCTATTTATTCTTTCAATGGAAAAAGTGAAGACCCTTAGGAACATTATGTACAAATGAAGTGAGAAAAGCTTTTAATAATCGTTTTCGGTGGTCATAGTGCTCTCCGGAAGTTCCCAAATATTTTACAATTGATAACTTCAACCCTATTTTTAGAGATTAACCAACCTTTTTAAATTATTTCCTTATTTATTCTTTTATTGGAAAAAGTGAAGAAACCTTCAGAATAAAATGTCTAAATTAAGTGAGATTAATTTTTAATAATCATTTTCGGTGGTTTTAGTGTTCTCCGGAAGTTCTCGAATATTTTTCGGTAGATAACGTCAACCCTATTTTTAGAGATTAAATAACCCTTTAATATATTTTTAAAATTTTTAGCTACTAGAAAATATTAGTATTCTTCATAAAAAATTTTAAAGTTAATAATTGACACCTAATTTGATTATAAAAAAACCAAAATTTTCAAGATCACAAACCTCCACTTTTTGCCTCTAACCCAATTTACTATGCGCTTAAACCCTAAAAAGTACATTATGAGTAGACAAGAACCAAGTCTTGAGATCTTCGTTATTACGTGATAAAATATTGTTGATTGAAGATTTTTTATGGAGATTAGTTCATTTTTTGAATAAAAAAAAAATTCATACGACTTTTCGAACAAATACATTTACCTTCTATTAGTTACTTTGTTTATGTTTGAAATTCATTTTCTATTTATTCTTTCAATGGAAAAAGTGAAGACCCTTAGGAACATTATTTACAAATGAATTGAGAAAGCTTTTAATAATCGTTTTCGGTGGTCATAGTGCTCTCCGGAAGTTCCCGAATATTTTACAATTGATAACTTCAACCCTATTTTTAGAGATTAACCAACCTTTTTAAATTATTTCCTTATTTATTCTTTTATTGGAAAAAGTGAAGAACCTTCAGAATAAAATGTATAAACTAAGTGAGATTAAATTTTAAAAATCATTTTCGGTGGTTTTAGTGCTCTCCAGAAGTTCTCGAATATTTTTCGGTAGATAACGTCAACCCTATTTTTAGAGATTAAATAACCCTTTAATATATTTTTTAAATTTTTAGCTACTAAAAAATATTAGTATTCTTCATAAAATTTTTAAAGTTAGTAATTGACACCTAATTTGATTAAAAAAAAAAAACAAAATTTTCAAGATCACAAACCTCCACTTTTTGCCTCTAACCCAATTTACTATGCGCTTAAACCCTAAAAAGTACATTATGAGTAGACAAGAACCAAGTCTTGAGATCTTCGTTATTACGTGATAAAATATTGTTGATTGAAGATTTTTTATGGAGATTAGTTCATTTTTTGAATAAAAGAAAAATTCATACGACTTTTCGAACAAATACATTTACCTTCTATTAGTTACTTTGTTTATGTTTGAAATTCATTTTCTATTTATTCTTTCAATGGAAAAAGTGAAGACCCTTAGGAACATTATGTACAAATGAAGTGAGAAAAGCTTTTAATAATCGTTTTCGGTGGTCATAGTGCTCTCCGGAAGTTCCCGAATATTTTACAATTGATAACTTCAACCCTATTTTTAGAGATTAACCAACCTTTTTAAATTATTTCCTTATTTATTCTTTTATTGGAAAAAGTGAAGAACCTTCAGAATAAAATGTATAAACTAAGTGAGATTAAATTTTAATAATCATTTTCGGTGGTTTTAGTGCTCTCCGGAAGTTCTCGAATATTTTTCGGTAGATAACGTCAACCCTATTTTTAGAGATTAAATAACCCTTTAATATATTTTTTAAATTTTTAGCTACTAAAAAATATTAGTATTCTTCATAAAATTTTTAAAGTTAGTAATTGACACCTAATTTGATTAAAAAAAAAAAAACCAAAAGCTTCAAGATCACAAGACTCTACTTTTTGCCTCTAACCCATTTCACTATGCGCTTAAACTCTAAAAGGTTCATTTTAAGCAGACAACAACCAAGTCTTGAGACGTTAGTTATTACGTGATAAAAAAGTATGGATTGTTGATTTCTTATGGAGATTAGTACATTTTATGAATTAAAAAAAATTCATACGACTTTTCAAACAAACACATTTACCTCCTATTAGTTACTGTGTTTATGTTTAAAATTCATTTTCTATTTATTCTTTCAATGGAAAAAGTGAAGACCCTTAAGAACATTATGTACAAATGAAGTGAGAAAAGCTTTTAATAATCGTTTTCGGTGGTCATATTGCTCTCAGGAAGTTTAGGATATTTTACAATTGATAACTTCAACCCTATTTTTAGAGATTAAACAACCTCTTTAAAGTATTTCCCTATTTATTCTTTTATTGGAAAAAGTGAAGAACCTTCAGAATAAAATGTATAAATGAAGTGAGATTAAATTTTAATAATGATTTTTGTGGTTTTAGTGCGCTCCGGAAGTTCTCGAATATTTTTCGGTAGATAACGTCAATCCTATTTTTAGAGATTAAATAACCTTATAATATATTTTTTAAAATTTTTAGCTACTAGAAAATATTAGTATTCTTCATAAAAAAATTTTAAAGTTAGTAATTGACACCTAATTTGATTAAAAAAAAACCAAAAGCTTCAAGATCACAAGACTCTACTTTATGCCTCTAACTCATTTCACTATGCGCTTAAACCCTAAAAAGTTCATTTTAAGCAGACAACAACCAAGTCTTGAAACGTTCTTTATTACGTGATAAAATAGTGTGGATTGTAGATTTTTTATGGAGATTAGTTCATTTTTTTAATAAAAAAAATTCATACGACTTTTCGAACAAATACATTTACCTCCTTTTAGTTACTGTGTTTATGTTTAAAATTTATTTTTCTATTTATTCTTTCAATGGTAAAAGTGAAGACCCTTAAGAACATTATGTACAAATGGAATGAGACGAGCTTTTAATAATCGTTTTCGGTGGTCATAGTGCTCTCCGAAAGTTTTCGGATATTTTACAATTGATAAATTCAACCCTATTTTTAGAGATTAAACAACCTCTTTAAATTATTTCCCTATTTATTCTTTTATTGGAAAAAGTGAAGAACCTTCAGAATAAAATGTATAAATGAAGTGAGATTAAATTTTAATAATGATTTTCTGTGGTTTTCGTGCGCTCCGGAAGTTCTCGAATATTTTTCGGTAGATAACGTCAACCCTATTTTTAGAGATTAAATAACCTTATAATACATTTTTTAAAATTTTAAGCTACTAGAAAATATTAGTATTCTTCATAAAAAAATTTTAAAGTTAGTAATTGACACCTAATTTGATTAAAAAAAAAACCAAAAGCTTGAAGATCACAAGACTCGACTTTATGCCTCTAACCCAATTTATTATGCGCTTAAACCCTAAAAAGTTCATTTTAAGCAGACAACAACCAAGTCTTGAGACGTTCGTTATTACGTGATAAAATAGTGTGGATTGTAGATTTTTTATGGAGATTAGTTCATTTTTTGAATAAAAAAATTCATACGACTTTTCGAACAAATACATATACCTCCTATTAGTTACTGTGTTTATGTTTAAAATTTATTTTCTATTTATTCTTTCAATGGAAAAAGTGAAGATCCTTAAGAACATTATGTACAAATGAAGTGAGATGAGCTTTTAATAATCGTTTTCGGTGGTCATATTGCTCTCCGGAAGTTTCCGGATATTTTACAATTGATAACTTCAACCCTATTTTTAGAGATTAAACAACCTCTTTAAATTATTTCCCTATTTTTTCTTTTATTGGAAAAACTGAAGAACCTTCAGAATAAAATGTATAAATGAAGTGAGATTAAATTTTAATAATGATTTTTGGTGGTTTTAGTTACCTCTGGAAGTTCTCGAATATTTTTCGGTAGATAACGTCATACCTATTTTTAGAGATTAAATAACCTTATAATACATTTTTTAAAATTTTAAGCTACTAGAAAATATTAGTATTCTTCATAAAAAAAATTTAAAGTTAGTAATTGACACCTAATTTGATTAAAAAAAAAAAACCAAAAGCTTGAAGATCACAAGACTCGACTTTATGCCTCTAACCCAATTTACTATGCGCTTAAACCCTAAAAAGTTCATTTTGAGCAGACAACAACCAAGTCTTGAGACGTTTGTTATTACATGATAAAATAGTGTGGATTGTAGATTTTTTATGGAGATTAGTTCATTTTTTGAATAAAAAAAATTCATACGACTTTTCGAACAAATACATTTACCTCCTATTAGTTACTGTGTTTATGTTTAAAATTTATTTTTCTATTTATTCTTTCAATGGAAAAAGTGAAGACCCTTAAGAACATTATGTACAAATGGAATGAGAAGAGCTTTTAATAATCGTTTTCGGTGGTCATAGTGCTCTCCGAAAGTTTTCAGATATTTTACAATTGATAAATTCAACCCAATTTTTAGTGATTAAACAACCTCTTTAAATTATTTCCCTATTTATTCTTTTATTGGAAAAAGTGAAGAACCTTCATAATAAAATGTATAAATGATGTGAGATTAAATTTTAATAATGATTTTTGGTGGTTTTAGTTATCTCTGGAAGTTCTCGAATATTTTTCGGTAGATAACGTCAACCCTATTTTTAGAGATTAAATAACCTTATAATATAATTTCTAAAATTTTTAGCTACTAGAAAATATTAGTATTCTTCATAAAAAAATTTTAAAGTTAATAATTGACACCTAATTTGATTAAAAAAAAAAACCAAAAGTTTCAAGATCACAAGACACTACTTTATGCCTCTAACTCAATTTACTATGCGCTTAAACCCTAAAAAGTTCATTTTAAGCAGACAACAACCAAGTCTTGAGACGTTCGTTATTACGTGATAAAATAGTGTGGATTGTAGATTTTTTATGGAGATTAATTCATTTTTTGAATAAAAAAAATTCATACGACTTTTCGAACAAATACATTTACCTCCTATTAGTTACTGTGTTTATGTTTAAAATTTATTTTCTATTTATTCTTTCAATGGAAAAAGTGAAGACCCTTAAGAACATTATGTACAAATGAAGTGAGATGAGCTTTTAATAATCGTTTTCGGTGGTCATATTGCTCTCCGGAAGTTTCCGGATATTTTACAATTGATAACTTCAACCCTATTTTTAGAGATTAAACAACCTCTTTAAATTATTTCCCTATTTTTTCTTTTATTGGAAAAACTGAAGAACCTTCAGAATAAAATGTATAAATGAAGTGAGATTAAATTTTAATAATGATTTTTTGTGGTTTTAGTGCGCTCTGGAAGTTCTCGAATATTTTTCGGTAGATAACGTCATACCTATTTTTAGAGATTAAATAACCTTATAATACATTTTTTAAAATTTTAAGCTACTAGAAAATATTAGTATTCTTCATAAAAAAAATTTAAAGTTAGTAATTGACACCTAATTTGATTAAAAAAAAAAACCAAAAGCTTGAAGATCACAAGACTCGACTTTATGCCTATAACCCAATTTACTATGCCCTTAAACCCTAAAAAGTTCATTTTGAGCAGACAACAACCAAGTCTTGAGACGTTCGTTATTACGTGATAAAATAGTGTGGATTGTAGATTTTTTATGGAGATTAGTTCATTTTTTGAATAAAAAAATTCATACGACTTTTAGAACAAATACATTTACTCTCCTATTAGTTCTTGTGTTTATGTTTAAAATTTATTTTTCTATTTATTCTTTCAATGGAAAAAGTGAAGACCCTTAAGAACATTATGTACAAATGGAATGAGAAGAGCTTTTAATAATCGTTTTCGGTGGTCATAGTGCTCTCCGAAAGTTTCCGGATATTTTACAATTGATAACTTCAACCCTATTTTTAGAGATTAAACAACCTCTTTAAATTATTTCCCTTTTTATTCTTTTATTGGAAAAAGTGAAGAACTTTCAGAATAAAATGTATAAATGAAGTGAGATTAAATTTTAATAATGATTTTTGGTGGTTTTAGTTATCTCTGGAAGTTCTCGAATATTTTTCGGTAGATAACGTCAACCCTATTTTTAGAGATTAAATAACCTTTTAATATATATTTTTTTAAAATTTTTAGCTACTAAAAAATATTAGTATTCTTCATAAAAAATTTTAAAGTTAGTAATTGACACCTAATTTGATTAAAAAAAAAACCAAAAGCTTTAAGATCACAAGACTCTACTTTTGCCTCTAACCCATTTCATTATGCGCTTAAACCCTAAAAAGTTCATTTTAAGCAGACAACAACCAAGTCTTGAGACGTTAGTTATTACATGATAAAAAAGTATGGATTGTAGATTTCTTATGGAGATTAGTTCATTTTTTGAATTAAAAAAAATTCACGACTTTTCAAACAAATACATTTACCTCGTATTAGTTACTGTGTTTACGTTTAAAATTCATTTTCTATTTATTCTTTCAATGGAAAAAGTGAAGACCCTTAAGAACATTATGTACAAATGAAGTGAGAAGAGCTTTTAATAATTATTTTTTAGTTTGTCATAGTGCTCTCTAAAGTTTCCGAATATTTTACAATTGAAGATTTCAACCCTATTTTTAGACATTAAACAACCTCTTTAAATTATTTCCCTATTTGTTCTTTTATTGGAAAAAAGTGAAGAACCTTCAGAATAAAATGTATAAATGAAGTGAGATTAAAGTTAAATAATCATTTTAGGTGGTTTTATTTAATTCCAGAAGTTCTCGAATATTTTTCGGTAAATAACATCAACCCTATTTTTAGAGATTAAATAACCTTATAATATATTTTTTAAAATTTTTAGCTACTAGAAAATATTAGTATTCTTCATAAAAAAATTTTAAAGTTAGTAATTGACGCCTAATTTGATTAAAAAAAAACCAAAAGTTTCAAGATCACAAGACTCTACTTTATGCCTCTAACCCAATTTACTATGCGCTTAAACCCTAAAAAGTTCATTTTAAGCAGACAACAACCAAGTCTTGAGACGTTCATTATTACGTGATAAAATAGTGTGGATTGTAGATTTTTTATGGAGATTAGTTCATTTTTTGAATAAAAAAATTCATACGACTTTTCGAACAAATACATTTACCTCGTATTAGTTACTGTGTTTACGTTTAAAATTCATTTTCTATTTATTCTTTCAATGGAAAAAATGAAGACCGTTAAGAACATTATGTACAAATGAAGTGAGAAGAGCTTTTAATAATCGTTTTCGGTGGTCATATTGCTCTCTGGAAGTTTTCGGATATTTTACAATTGATAACTTCAACCCTATTTTTAGAGATTAAACAACCTCTTTAAATTATTTTCCTATTTATTCTTTTATTGGAAAAAGTGAAGAACCTTCAGAATAAAATGTATAAATGAAGTGAGATTAAATTTTAATAATGATTTTTGTAGTTTTAGTGCGCCTGAAGTTCTCGAATATTTTTTCAGAGATAACGTCAACCCTATTTTTAGAGATTAAATAACCTAATAATATATATTTTAAAATTTTAAGCTACTAGAAAATATTAGTATTCTTCATAAAAAAATTTTAAAGTTAGTAATTGACACCTAATTTGATTAAAAAAAAAACCAAAAGTTTCAAGATCACAAGACACTACTTTATGCCTCTAACTCAATTTACTATGCGCTTAAACCCTAAAAAGTTCATTTTAAGCAGACAACAACCAAGTCTTGAGACGTTCGTTATTACGTGATAAAATAGTGTGGATTGTAGATTTTTTATGGAGATTAGTTCCTTTTTTGAATAAAAAAAATTCATACGACTTTTCGAACAAATACATTTACCTCCTATTAGTTACTGTGTTTATGTTTAAAATTTATTTTCTATTTATTCTTTCAATGGAAAAAGTGAAGACCGTTAAGAACATTATGTACAAATGAAGTGAGAAGAGCTTTCAATAATCGTTTTCGGTGGTCATAGTGCTTTCCGGAAATTTCTGGATATTTTACAATTGATAACTTCAACCCTATTTTTAGATATTAAACAACCTCTTTAAATTATTTCCCTTTTTATTCTTTTATTGGAAAAAGTGAAGAACCTTCAGAATAAAATGTATAAATGAAGTGAGATTAAATTTTAATAATGATTTTTGGTGGTTTTAGTTACCTCTGGAAGTTCTCGAATATTTTTCGGTAGATAACGTCAACCCTATTTTTATAGATTAAATAACCTTTTAATATATATTTTTTTTAAATTTTTAGCTACTAAAAAATATTAGTATTCTTCATAAAAAATTTTAAAGTTAGTAATTGACACCTAATTTGATTAAAAAAAAAAACCAAAAGCTTTAAGATCACAAGACTCTACTTTTTGCCTCTAACCCATTTCATTATGCGCTTAAACCCTAAAAAGTTCATTTTAAGCAGACAACAACCAAGTCTTGAGACGTTAGTTATTACATGATAAAAAAGTATGGATTGTAGATTTCTTATGGAGATTAGTTCATTTTTTGAATTAAAAAAAATTCATACGACTTTTCAAACAAATACATTTACCTCGTATTAGTTACTGTGTTTACGTTTAAAATTCATTTTCTATTTATTCTTTCAATGGAAAAAGTGAAGACCCTTAAGAACATTATGTACAAATGAAGTGAGAAGAGCTTTTAATAATTATTTTCGGCTGTCATAGTGCTCTCCGAAAGTTTCCGAATATTTTACAATTGAAGATTTCAACCCTATTTTTAGATATTAAACAACCTCTTTAAATTATTTCCCTATTTGTTCTTTTATTGGAAAAAAGTGAAGAACCTTCAGAATAAAATGTATAAATGAAGTGAGATTAAAGTTAAATAATCATTTTAGGTGGTTTTATTTAATTCCAGAAGTTCTCGAATATTTTTCGGTAAATAACATCAACCCTATTTTTAGAGATTAAATAACCTTATAATATATTTTTTAAAATTTTTAGCTACTAGAAAATATTAGTATTCTTCATAAAAAAATTTTAAAGTTAGTAATTGACGCCTAATTTGATTAAAAAAAAACCAAAAGTTTCAAGATCACAAGACTCTACTTTATGCCTCTAACCCAATTTACTATGCGCTTAAACCCTAAAAAGTTCATTTTAAGCAGACAACAACCAAGTCTTGAGACGTTCATTATTACGTGATAAAATAGTGTGGATTGTAGATTTTTATGGAGATTAGTTCATTTTTGAATAAAAATTCATACGACTTTTCAACAAATACATTTACCTCGTATTAGTTACTGTGTTTACGTTTAAAATTCATTTTCTATTTATTCTTTCAATGGAAAAAATGAAGACCGTTAAGAACATTATGTACAAATGAAGTGAGAAGAGCTTTTAATAATCGTTTTCGGTGGTCATATTGCTCTCTGGAAGTTTTCGGATATTTTACAATTGATAACTTCAACCCTATTTTTAGAGATTAAACAACCTCTTTAAATTATTTTCCTATTTATTCTTTTATTGGAAAAAGTGAAGAACCTTCAGAATAAAATGTATAAATGAAGTGAGATTAAATTTTAATAATGATTTTTTGTGGTTTTAGTGCGCTCTGGAAGTTCTCGAATATTTTTCGGTAGATAACGTCAACCCTATTTTTAGAGATTAAATAACCTTATAATATATATTTTAAAATTTTAAGCTACTAGAAAATATTAGTATTCTTCATAAAAAAATTTTAAAGTTAGTAATTGACACCTAATTTGATTAAAAAAAAAACCAAAAGTTTCAAGATCACAAGACACTACTTTATGCCTCTAACTCAATTTACTATGCGCTTAAACCCTAAAAAGTTCATTTTAAGCAGACAACAACCAAGTCTTGAGACGTTCATTATTACGTGATAAAATAGTGTGGATTGTAGATTTTTTATGGAGATTAGTTCATTATTTGAATAAAAAAAATTCATGCGACTTTTCGAACAAATACATTTACCTCCTATTAGTTACTGTGTTTATGTTTAAAATTTATTTTCTATTTATTCTTTCAATGGAAAAAGTGAAGACCGTTAAGAACATTATGTACAAATGAAGTGAGAAGAGCTTTTAATAATCGTTTTCGGTGGTCATAGTGCTTTCCGGAAATTTCTGGATATTTTACAATTGATAACTTCAAACCCTATTTTTAGAGATTAAACAACCTCTTTAAATTATTTCCCTTTTTATTCTTTTATTGGAAAAAGTGAAGAACCTTCAGAATAAAATGTATAAATGAAGTGAGATTAAATTTTAATGATGATTTTTGGTGGTTTTAGTTACCTCTGGAAGTTCTCGAATATTTTTCGGTAGATAACGTCAACCCTATTTGTAGAGATTAAATAACCTTTTAATATATTTTTTTTTTAAATTTTTAGCAACTAGAAAATATAAGTATTCTTCATAAAAAATTTTAAAGTTAGTAATTGACCCCTAATTTGATTATAAAAAAAAACCCAAAAGCTTCAAGATCACAAACTCCACATTTTTGCCTCTATCCCAATTTACTATGCGCTTAAACCTTAAAAAGTTCATTTTAAGCAGACAACAACCAAGTCTTGAGACGTTAGTTATTACGTGTTAAAAAAGTTTGGATTGTAGATTTTTTATGGAGATTAGTTCATTTTTTGAATAAAAAAAAATTCATACGACTTTTCGAACAAATACATTTACCTCCTATTAGTTACTGTGTTTATGTTTAAAATTCATTTTTTATTTATTCTTTCAATGGAAAAAGTGAAGACCCTTAAGAACATTATGTACAAATGAAGTGAGAAGAGCTTTTAATAATCGTTTTCGGTGGTCATAGTGCTCGCCGGAAATTTCTGGATATTTTACAATTGATAACTTTAACCCTATTTTTAGATATTAAACAACCTCTTTAAATTATTTCCCTTTTTATTCTTTTATTGGAAAAAGTGAAGAACCTTCAGAATAAAATGTATAAATGAAGTGAGATTAAATTTTAATAATGATTTTTGGTGGTTTTAGTTACCTCTGGAAGTTCTCGAATATTTTTCGGTAGATAACGTCAACCCTATTTTTATAGATTAAATAACCTTTTAATATATATTTTTTTAAAATTTTTAGCTACTAAAAAATATTAGTATTCTTCATAAAAAATTTTAAAGTTAGTAATTGACACCTAATTTGATTAAAAAAAAAAACCAAAAGCTTTAAGATCACAAGACTCTACTTTTTGCCTCTAACCCATTTCATTATGCGCTTAAACCCTAAAAAGTTCATTTTAAGCAGACAACAACCAAGTCTTGAGACGTTAGTTATTACATGATAAAAAAGTATGGATTGTAGATTTCTTATGGAGATTAGTTCATTTTTTGAATTAAAAAAAATTCATACGACTTTTCAAACAAATACATTTACCTCGTATTAGTTAATTTACTGTGTTTACGTTTAAAATTCATTTTCTATTTATTCTTTCAATGGAAAAAGTGAAGACCCTTAAGAACATTATGTACAAATGAAGTGAGAAGAGCTTTTAATAATTATTTTCGGCTGTCATAGTGCTCTCCGAAAGTTTCCGAATATTTTACAATTGAAGATTTCAACCCTATTTTTAGACATTAAACAACCTCTTTAAATTATTTCCCTATTTGTTCTTTTATTGGAAAAAAGTGAAGAACCTTCAGAATAAAATGTATAAATGAAGTGAGATTAAAGTTAAATAATCATTTTAGGTGGTTTTATTTAATTCCAGAAGTTCTCGAATATTTTTCGGTAAATAACATCAACCCTATTTTTAGAGATTAAATAACCTTATAATATATTTTTTAAAATTTTTAGCTACTAGAAAATATTAGTGATCTTCATAAAAAAATTTTAAAGTTAGTAATTGACGCCTAATTTGATTAAAAAAAAAACCAAAGCTTCAAGATCACAAGACTCTACTTTATGCCTCTAACCCAATTTACTATGCGCTTAAACCCTAAAAAGTTCATTTTAAGCAGACAACAACCAAGTCTTGAGACGTTCATTATTACGTGATAAAATAGTGTGGATTGTAGATTTTTTATGGAGATTAATTCATTTTTTGAATAAAAAAATTCATACGACTTTTCGAACAAATACATTTACCTCCTATTAGTTACTGTGTTTATGTTTAAAATTTATTTTCTATTTATTCTTTCAATGGAAAAAGTGAAGACCGTTAAGAACATTATGTACAAATGAAGTGAGAAGAGCTTTTAATAATCGTTTTCGGTGGTCATATTGCTCTCTGGAAGTTTTCGGATATTTTACAATTGATAACTTCAACCCTATTTTTAGAGATTAAACAACCTCTTTAAATTATTTCCCTATTTATTCTTTTATTGGAAAAAGTGAAGAACCTTCAGAATAAAATGTATAAATGAAGTGAGATTAAATTTTAATAATGATTTTTTGTGGTTTTAGTGCGCTCCGGAAGTTCTCGAATATTTTTCGGTAGATAACGTCAACCCTATTTTTAGAGATTAAATAACCTTATAATATATATTTTAAAATTTTTAGCTACTAGAAAATATTAGTATTCTTCATAAAAAAAATTTAAAGTTAGTAATTGACGCCTAATTTGATTAAAAAAAAAAACCAAAAGCTTCAAGATCACAAGACTCTACTTTATGCCTCTAACCCAATTTACTATGCGCTTAAACCCTAAAAAGTTCATTTTAAGTAGACAACAACCAAGTCTTGAGACGTTCATTATTACGTGATAAAATAGTGTGGATTGTAGATTTTTTATAGAGATTAGTTCATTTTTTGAATAAAAAAAATTCATACGACTTTTCGAACAAATACATTTACTTCCTATTAGTTACTGTGTTTATGTTTAAAATTTATTTTCTATTTATTCTTTCAATGGAAAAAGTGAAGACCGTTAAGAACATTATGTACAAATGAAGTGAGAAGAGCTTTTAATAATCGTTTTCGGTGGTCATAGTGCTTTCCGGAAATTTTCGGATATTTTACAATTGATAACTTCAACCCTATTTTTAGACATTAAACAACGTCTTTAAATTATTTCCCTATTTATTCTTTTATTAGAAAAAGTGAATAACCTTCAGAATAAAATGTATAAATGAAGTGAGATTAAACTTTAATATTGATTTTTGGTGGTTTTAGTGCTCTCCGGGAGTTCTCGAATATTTTTCGGTAGATAACGTCAACCCTATTTTTAGAGATTCAATAACCCTTTAATATATTTTTTTAAATTTTTTGCTCCTAAAAAAATTAGTATTCTTCATAAAAAATTTTAAAGTTAGTAATTGACACCTAATTTGATTAAAAAAAAAAAAAAGCTTCAAGATCACAAGACTCCACTTTTTGCCTCTAACCCATTTCACTATGCGCTTAAACCCTAAAAAGTTCATTTTAAGCAGACAACAACCAAGTCTTGAGACGTTCATTATTACGTGATAAAATAGTGTGGATTGTAATTTTTTTATGGAGATTAGTTCATTTTTTGAATAAAAAAAATTCATAGGACTTTTCCAACAAATACATTTACCTCCTATTAGTTACTGTGTTTATGTTTAAAATTTATTTTCTATTTATTCTTTCAATGGAAAAAGTGAAGACCCTTAAGAACATTATGTACAAATGAATTGAGAAGAGCTTTTAATAATCGTTTTCGGTGGTCATAGTTCTCTTGTGACGATCACAGCCACAGGTACGGACTGTTTATTGTATTTAACATCCGATCAATCTTTAAGTTTGGTCAGACTAATGAATTTTAGCATGCTCGGTGAGTTTGAATTATGAATTTCCTATGATTTTAAGTGATTTGCTTTCTCTTAAGATGATTATACTTCATATAAAAATAAAGGAAAAGGAAGTGACAATGGCACTTAGTAAATGGTGCCTAAGTAAGGGCTAATTGAGACTTTTAACAATGACCTAGATCTTCATTGTTTAACCATATATAAGCTTGCAAACAAGAGAAAAGAAACCCTAACCCTAGATTTCTCTATATTCTCCTTATTCTTCTTCCTTCACACCTTGCCCTAGCCGAAACCCTACCCTTCATTTGCTGCTTCATCCGCGGCCGAACCCACGACGTAAAACCGCCGCTTCACCGCTTCACGGAACCCCACCGCCGTGCGCGCGGGACGTCGCCATCCCACCATTCGGAGCTGTCGCGCCGTTCGCCTGCGAGCCGTCCGGATTCGCGAACTCAACCCTTCCGGCGCTGCTGCAAACCGACCGAGCTCGTTGAGGTGTTGTTTGGCGCTGCTGCAAGCCGCCCGAGTTCGTGAAGGCTCCTCCCGACGCTGCTGCTGCCGCTTCTGAACGTCAACGTCAAGCCACGAGCTGCCAGCGAGCTTCACGCGTCCGCCGTCGAGAGAATCCGAGACGTTTACAGCGCCGGAGTTCATGCCCGCTTGCTCTGATCAGCCACGATCACATACTCCTCACCGCCACACCATCCGACCAAAGAACCCTTCATTTCATCGTTATTACCGCCACCCGTGGGATTACTCGGAATCGGTTGTGGAATAGGTGAGTCACGCGAAACCTTCTCTCGGTTTTGGAGTGTAGAATTAATTAGATCCGATTCGCGTGAAAATGTTGTAGGATCAAGCCGAGTTCGGGCCCAAGACTTCCAAAATTTGGAGCAGCATATTGACGTTGGTTTATTCTTCGGAGTCAAGGAAATTGGAGCAAAGTAAGAATCATAGACACTTACATACGTAGACTCTTATTTATTAGACGAGTTTTGTAGTAGGATGACGAGTTAGAAGGATTCTTGGCTTACAGTTTATTTGGAAGGGACGTTAACTTAAGAATTAGAAGGAAAGTGCGAGATCAAAGCTCGAGGTAAGGGACCTTGTGCCGAACTCTTCTAAATGGGATTAAAGAAAATGAATTTCATTAGTTTATGCGAAATTAGTCCGTTAATTTACATGAGAATATTTTAGTATTTTATGTGAGAATACTTCAATATTTTATGCGAGAATATCTCAATATTTTATGTGAGAATAATTCAGTATTTTATGTGAGTATATTTCTATATTTTATGTGAGAATATTTCAGTATTTTATGTGAGTATATTTCTATACTTTATGTGAGAATATTTCAGTAATTTAGGTGAGTATATTTCTATATTTTATGAGAGAATATTTTAATATGTTATGTGAGAATATTCAGTGTTTTATGTGAGAATATTTCATGATGTCATACGAAAGTTTTCTACTAGTGAAAGTACGAGATCGATCAAGTTCAAAAGTATTATCTTCAAACTGTTGTGAAAAGTTACGATTTGCATATCAGTGATAATGTTTCATGACATGTGCACTATAGTCATGTTAGATGATGGGACCTCATGCATGTTATGTATGCCATATAATGATATGAATTAAAATGTGGAAATTGGTCTCCTGAGTGCATTGTATGCATGGTCAAACATGCATTAGAGACCCTATGGGTCAAGTTTACAGGGGTCTGTGAGGGACTCAATCCATACAGGGGTCTGTGAGGGACTCAAATACTTATAGGGGTCTGTGAGGGATTCAAAATGAAATGACTCAGGATGACCAATTAACCATTCAAAGAAAAAAAAGGAAGTCATGTATTACAGTCACGTTTGATATGAGAAGGTTTTAGGTCCCACATATGAACATTTTGACCAAGTTTAAAAGTCATGATTGTATGTGTGTGCATATCATAAACCCATTAGCGAGGTCACTTATCGGGTATTGTATTACAATACTCACCCTTTTATTTTAAAATATTTTTCGTAAAGCTAAGGACGACGTGGGGCGTAGAGTGGCGGAGGCGCGTGAGTCAAACCATGGGAATAGTCATGTTTTCCGCATTTTGTTTCCCTTAATAACCGATGTTGTCGCTTTATGATTTGAAGTTAAATTTTATTTTCAGGATTTTGAGAAGGCCAAGTTTAAACTGTTCTTTTAAATGCTTTAACGTTTTCTTCGGGATCCCTAAAGGAAATTTTGTTACGATGACAATTTTAAAATATTTTATGTGTTTTTGGCCTAAGAAAGCATGCATGTGTAGTAGTGTCCCTAAGAGTTATAGTTAAAGAAAAGTAAGGGCGCATAGCTTGGTATCGAGCCCTAGGTTTAGGGGTTCAGAGACTTGCTTACTGAGTAAGCACAAAGTAGTTCCCATGGTTGAGTAAGCGTTTTGGCCACCGCTGTGCACGCTCTCGTAATTTATGAACTAGGCGAATGATTATGATGGAATTTCAGATTGTGAATATAAATGAATTTAAACCCTAAATGTGACCCTATTTTACAGTTAGAAAGTGATGAAAAACTAAGTTAGAAATTCTCTGCATTGTAGTAATCGACAAAATGCCACCCAGAGGTCGAGGAGAGGTAGAGGACGTGGTAGGGTCGAGATCGGGAGGTAACGCTAACACCCAACCGAACTACCACCTGGAACAGAAGAGATTACTCCACCCGCGCGAGATCTCCCCCAGACCCGGCCGATCGCCAAGAGGATGCCCCCGCAATCGGCTCCAATGGCGGATCAAGGAAACCCTAATGTCATGACTATGATGGTGGAGGCTATGCAGACTCTAAGTGCGAGCCACGAGAGCCACTCGGTTGGCCCAAACAAGTCGTGGGAGAATCGATGCAACTCTGGAATCCCGATATCCAAAGATTTGTAAAATATGATCCTGTGATCTTTTGATGGGTCTTCTAGTGACCCCACCGTGGTTTGAAGTTATGGTTGTCCTCCATCGAGACCATTTTCGGATCGATGAACCGCCCGAGGACCGAGAGGTGTCTTGTGCAACCTTCATGTTGAGAGACGATGCTTACTTATGGTGGGAGTCCGCTCGTGGAACCATAGTCGCCAGCGGAGAAACGATTACCTGGAATTTGTTTAAGGAAGCATTCTGGCGAAAATTTTACCCTGCCGCAGCTCGTTATAGAAAGCAGGCAGAATTCTTGCAGCTTAGTCAAAACAGGAGGGCAGTTGAGGTATATGAGAGGGAATTCACCCGTTTGTCACGTTTTGCCCCCGAGTTAGTAGACACAGAGGCGAAGAAAACAAAGCGTTTCGTTATGGGTCTAGATGAAAATATTCGAGGCTTCATACATGCACTAGCACCCCAGACTATGCCTCCGCGCAGTGAGAGTGGCGGAGTTGATTTGGGTGCGAGCTCGACTGGCCCATCGTAGTAGTGGTTAGTCGGCACCTCTCAAATCGTAAGAGGAAATGGGAGCGAGCAAATTCAAGCTCATGGCGCCCCAATCGCCAGACGCTACATAGACCAAGAAACTTTCGTGCAAGTTCGGGACAGAAACCACAGTTCAACAGGACAGGAACTAGCAGTGGAGACAAGCCACAATGCAAAGACTGTGGTAGACAACATTGGGGTAAGTGTTTGGCCCGGACCGGGGTATGCTTCAGATGTGGGAAAGAAGGACACAGAGCTAATAGCTGTCCGAGTCAAACCAGTGCTAACCAACCTCAGGTTATCAATAGTGGGGCTACTGCCAAGCCTGTAATACACCAAGGAAGAGCTTATGCGAGCACAAGTAAGAACGCCCAGTACCTGCATGACTCGTGAGTTACTGTGGTACTCCCATTACTTGGGCACCTTGCCTTTGCGTTATTTGATTCTGGCTCTACTCATTCTTTTATTTCTGCATCCTTCGTGAGTCAAGCTGAGTTAGAGTTAGAACCGTTACAGTATGCTTTGTCTGTTTCCACTCCTGCGGGGATAAATTTGTTAGCCGCCATGAAAGTCAAAGATGGTAGGGTGGCTATCACCGATCATGAGTTAGAAGTAAATCTAGTAGTTTTAGACATGACCGACTTTGATGTGATACTGGGTATGGACTGGTTAGCTCAGAACCATGCTTGCATCGACTACTTCAGGAAGGAGGTAATGTTCACTCCTCCCGACCAATCTAGTTACAGGTTCAGAGGCACGCTAGCGGAAAGTAGGCCTAAGGTAATTACTGCCCTCAAGGCCAGGAAGTTATTACATCGGGGAGCTTGGGGTGTCTTAGCTTGTATAGTAAATGCGAGGTGTACGGAGACCTCAGTATCGTCGGTACCAGTGGTGAATGAGTTTCCAGACGTCTTCCCCGAGGACCTCCCAGGAGTACCTCCGGTCAGGGAGGTGGATTTTAACATAGGATTGGAGTCAGGGACAACTCCGATATCCAAGGCACCGTATCGAATGGCACCGGCAGAGTTGAAAGAACTTAAACTACAGGTACAGGACTTACTAGATAAGTGGATTCATACGCCTAGCGTTTCGCCTGGGAGCCCGGTGTTGTTTGTGAAAAGAAAGACGGATCCATGCGTCTGTGTATAGATTACAGAGAGTTGAATAAGGTCACGATCAAGAATAAATATCCTCTTCCTAGAATAGATGATTTGTTCGATCGATTTGCGAGGAGCAAAGCAGATGTTTTCCAAGATTGACTCGAGATCAAAGCTATCACCGCTAAGAATCAGTGAAGAAGATATTCCTAAGACAACATTCAGATCACGTTATGGACACTACGAGTTCACAGTAATGCCTTTTGGTTTGACCAACGCCCCTGCCGCTTTCATGGACTTGATGAACCGACTATTCAAGGAGTTTTTAGACACGTTCGTGATTGTGTTTATTGATGACATCCTGATATACTCCAAATGTGATGAAGATCATGAAAAGCACCCGAGAAAAGTTTTATCACGCATTTGAGAGAGAATAAGTTGTATGCAAAATTTTCCAAGCGCGAACTCGCTCAGCAGTATCCTTTTTGGGACATGTGGTGTCCGAGGCAGGAGTCTCTGTTGATCCAACGAAAGTGGAAGCAGTCACGCAGTGGCCTCGTCCGACCACCGTCACAGAGGTACGTAGTATTCTAGGTCTTGCAGGATACTATAGACGTTTCGTGCAGGATTTCGCCAAGATCGCCATGCCCATGACTCAACTGACGCGCAAAGGTAACACCTTTGTGTGGGATGACACTTGTGAGGCGAGTTTCCAGGAACTCAAACGGAGGTTGGTGTCACCCGATCCTTATGATCCTCGAGGGAACAGAAGCTTTGTGGTCTACTGATGACGCTTCTAAGAAAGGTTTGGGTTGTAATCGATGCAAAGACGGTAAGGTAATAGCCTATGCATCCCGACAAATGAAGACGCACGAGAGAAACTATCCAACCCATGACTTAGAACTAGCAGCAGTAGTCATTGCACTAAAGATCTGGAGACATTACTTATATGGCGAAAAAATTCAGATTTTTACAGATCATAAAAGTCTGAAGTATTTGTTCACCCAGAAAGAATTGAATATGAGGCAACGCAGATGGTTGGAATTAGTGAAGGATTACGACATAGATATTCAATACCACCCCGGTAAAGCTAATGTTCTGGCTGATGCCCTCGTGAGAAAGCCGATTCATACTTCGCACGAGCATTGACAGAGCTGAACTGCAAAGGAATTTGTATGAGTGAAATTGCAAAGACTAGTAGGGAAGGCCACGACACGCTTAGCTCGATTAAGCAGATGCGGTAACTTTGAGACAACGATCGTTGAGTCTCAACAGGGGACCTCACTAGTAGAAAAGCTTATTACAAGAACTCTGGTGAGTTAGCAGGATTTTCGCTATCCGCGGATGGAGGATTACTATTTCAGTGGACGTTATGTGTACTGCATTTACACAAACCAAAAACCAAATCTTAAGCGAAGCTCATAACTCACCATTTTCTATGCATCCTGGTAGTACCAAGATGTATCGAGATCTGAAATTGTCATTCTGGTGGTGTAACATGAAGCGCGACGTGGCAGAGTTTGTTAGCAGGTGTTTGACTTGCCAAAGATGTGAAGGCACTAGAGCGAGAAGCCGCAGCAGACTCATCGCAACCTTTACATGTTCCTCGGTGGAAATGGGAGGAGATCTCTATGGACTTCATAGTCGGACTGCCAAGAACTTTACAAGGTTACTCAGTGATTTGGGTCATCGTGGACAAAGTTAACAAAGTCAAGCACATTTCAGTACTGTGGAAACCCACCTACTCTACGGATAAGTGGGCGCGACTATACCTGGAAGTGATAGTCCGTCTACATGGGATTCCAGCCAGAATTATTTCAGACAGGGATCCACGTTTCACCTCGAATTTTTGGAGGAGTTTACAGAAAGCGTTAGGTTCACAGTTAAACTTTAGTACAGCTTTTCACCCTCAGACGGATGGACAAACAGAGCGTTTGAACCAGATCTTAGAAGACATGTTGCGAGCTTGCACCTTAGATTTTTCAGGTAGTTGGGATACCCATTTGCATTTGATGGAGTTTGCATACAATAACAGTTATCAGTCGACCATCGGAATGGCTCCATTCGAAACCCTTTATGGAAAGCGTTGCAGAACCCCCGTTTTCTGGGAGGAGGTTGGTGAACGCCAGTTATTGGGTCCAGAGTTGGTACAGGTCACTAATAGTGCAATATAAAAGATTAAGGTGCGGATGCAGACCGCCCAAAGCAGACAAAAGAGTTATGCCGATTTGAGACGAAGGGACCTAGAATTCGGAGTTGGGGACCACGTATTCCTTAAGGTGGCCCCAATGAAAGGGATTCTAAGGTTTGGTCGAAAAGGGAAGTTGAGTCCGCGCTTTATAGGGCCATTTGAGATTTTAGAGAGAGTTGGTGTGGTGGCCTACAGGCTAGCACTGCCGCCTTCCCTATCAGCAGTTCATAACGTATTCCATGTCTCCATGTTGAGAAAATACGCCTGGACCGACCACGTTGTGGACTTTGAACCCACTACGCCAGCGTAAGATTTGAGTTATGGCGAACGACCACATGCATTATTATTGCAAGGGATCAAAAGACCCTCCGTAACCGTGAGATCAACTTAGTTAAAGTGTTGTGGCAAAACCACCGTACGGAAGAGGCTACCTGGGAGCGAGAAGAAGAAGTGCGAGCTAAATATCCAGAACTATTCCAAGAATAGGAACTTTCGAGGACGAAAGTTCTTGGCGAGGAAGATTGTGACGACCATACCACAGTGCAATTTGATTTTATTGTATTTAACATCCGATCAATCTTTAAGTTGGGTCGACTAATGAATTTTAGCATGCTCGGTGAGTTTGAACTATGAATTTCCTATGATTTTAAGTGATTTGCTTTCTCTTAAGATGATTATACTTCATATAAAAATAAAGGAAAAGGAAGTGACAATGGCACTTAGTAAATGGTGCCTAAGTAAGGGGCTAATTGGGACTTTTAACAATGACCTAGATCTTCATTGTTTAACCATATATAAGCTTGCAAACAAGAGAAAAGAAACCCTAACCCTAGATTTCTCTATATTCTCCTTATTCTTCTTCCTTCACACCTTGCCCTAGCCGAAACCCCTACCCTTCTTGTTGTCGCTTCTATCACTGGCCGCGTAACCCACGCAACGTAGAAACCGCCGCTCACCGCTTCACGTAACCCCACCGCGCGATGCGCGCGCGGACGCCGCCATCCCACCGCTCGGCGCCGCCGCGCGCGCGCCGCTCGCCGCGAGCCGTCGGATTCGCGAACTCAACCCTTCCGACGCTGCTGCAAACCGACCGAGCTCGTGGAGGTGTTGTCCGGCGCTGCTGCAAGCCGCCCGAGTTCGTGAAGGCTCCTCCCGACGCTGCTGCTGCCGCTTCTGAACGTCGACGTCAAGCCACGAGCCGCTAGCGAGCTTCACGCGTCCGCCGTCGAGAGAATCCGAGACGTTTACAGCGCCGGAGTTCATGCCCGCTTGCTCTGATCAGCCACGATCACATACTCCTCACCGCCACACCATCCGACCAGCAATCCTTCATTTCATCGTTACGCTGCCACCCAGGATTACTCGGAATCGAAGTTGTGGAATAGGTGAGTCACGCGAAACCTTCTCTGGTTTTGGAGTGTAGAATTAATTAGATCTGATTCGCGTGAAAATGTTGTAGGATCAAGCCGGAGTTCAGTTCCAAGACTTCCAAAATTTGGAGTAGGCATATTGACGTTCGGTTTATTCTTCGGAGTCAAGGAAATTGGAGCAAAGTAAGAATCATAGACACTTACATACGTAGACTCTTATTTATTAGACGAGTTTTGTAGTAGGATGACGAGTTAGAAGGATTCTTGGCTTACAGGTTATTTGGAAGGGACGTTAACTTAAGAATTAGAAGGAAAGTGCGAGATCAAAGCTCGAGGTAAGGGACCTTGTGCCGAACTCTTCTAAATGGGATTAAAGAAAATGAATTTCATTAGTTTATGCGAAATTAGTCCGTTAATTTACATGAGAATATTTCAGTATTTTGTGTGAGAATACTTCAATATTTTATGCGAGAATATCTCAATATTTTATGTGAGAATAATTCAGTATTTTATGTGAGTATATTTCTATATTTTATGTGAGAATATTTCAGTATTTTATGTGAGTATATTTATATATTTTATGTGAGAATATTTCAGTAATTTAGGTGAGTATATTTCTATATTTTATGAGAGAATATTTTAATATGTTATGTGAGAATATTCAGTGTTTTATGTGAGAATATTTCATGATGTCATACGAAAGTTTTCTACTAGTGAAAGTACGAGATCGATCAAGTTCAAAAGTATTATCTTCAAACTGTTGTGAAAAGTTACGATTTGCATATCAGTGATAATGTTTCATGACATGTGCACTATAGTCATGTTAGATGATGGGACCTCATGCATGTTATGTATGCCATAAAATGATCTGAATTAAAATGTGGAAATTGGTCTCCTGAGTGCATTGTATGCATGGTCAAACATGCATTAGAGACCCTATGGGTCAAGTTTACAGGGGTCTGTGAGGGACTCAATCCATACAGGGGTCTGTGAGGGACTCAAATACTTATAGGGGTCTGTGAGGGACTCAAAATGAAATGACTCAGGATGACCAATTAACCATTTAAAGAAAAAAAGGAAGTCATGTATTACAGTCACGTTTGATACGAGAAGGTTTTAGGTCCCACATATGAACATTTTGACCAAGTTTAAAAGTAATGATTGTATGTGTGTGCATATCATAAACCTTGTAGCGAGGTCACTTACATCGGGTATTGTATTACAATACTCACCCTTTTATTTTAAAATGTTTTTTGTAAAGCTAAGGACGACGGGCGAGCGAGTTGAGGCGCGTAGTCAAACCATGGGAATAGTCATATTTTCCGCATTTTGTTTCCCTTAATAACTGATGTTGTCGTTTTATGATTTCGAAGTTAAATTTTATTTTCAGGATTTTGAGAAGGCCAAGTTTAAACTGTTCTTTTAAATGCTTTAACGTTTTCTTCGGGATCCCTAAAGGAAATTTTGTTACGATGACAATTTTAAAATATTTTATGTGTTTTTGGCCTAAGAAAGCATGCATGTGTAGTAGTGTCCCTAAGAGTTATACTTAAAGAAAAGTAGGGGCGTTACAGCTCTCCGGAAGTTTCCGAATATTTTACAATTCATAACTTCAACCCTATTTTTAGAGATTAAACAACCTCTTTAAATTATTTCCCTATTTATTCTTTTATTGGAAAAAGTGAAGAACCTTCAGAATAAAATGTATAAATGAAGTGAGATTAAATTTTAATAATGATTTTTTGTGGTTTTAGTTACCTCTGGAAGTTCTGGAATATTTTTCGGTAGATAACGTCAACCCTATTTTTAGAGATTAAATAACCTTTTAATATATATTGTTTTAAAATTTTTAGCAACTAGAAAATATAAGTATTCTTCATAAAAAATTTTAAAGTTAGTAATTGACCCCTAATTTGATTATAAAAAAACCCAAAAGCTTCAAGATCACAAACTCCACTTTTAGTGTCTCCGGAAGTTCTCGAATATTTTTCGGTAGATAACGTCAACCCTATTTTTAGAGATTAAATAACCTTTTAATATATTTTTTAAAATTTTTAGCTACTAGAAAATATTAGTATTCTTCATAAAAAATTTTAAACTTAGTAATTGACACCAAATTTGATTAAAAAAAAAAACCAAAATTTTCAAGATCACAAGCCTCCACTTTTTGCCTCTAACCCAATTTACTATGCGCTTAAACCCTAAAATGTACATTTTGAGCAGACAAGAACCAAGTCTCTAGTTCTTCGTTATTACGTGATAAAATAGTGTGGATTGAAGATTTTTTATGGAGATTAGTTCATTTTTTGAATAAAAAAAATTCATACGACTTTTCGAACAAATACATTTATAACTTCTATTAGTTACTTTGTTTATGTTTGAAATTCATTTTCTATTTATTCTTTCAATGGAAAAAGTGAAGACCCTTCAGAACATTATGGACAAATGAATGGAGAAAAGCTTTTAATAATCGTTTTCGGTGGTCATAGTGCTCTCCGGAAGTTCCCGGATATTTTACAAACGATAACTTCAACCCTATTTTTAGAGATTAACCAACCTTTTTAAATTATTTCCCTATTTATTCTTTTATTGGAAAAAGTGAAGAACCTTCAGAATAAAATGTATAAATGAAGTGAGATTAAATTTTAATAATCGTTTTCGGTGGTTTTAGTGCTCTTCGGAAGTTCTCGAATATTTTTCGGTAGATAACGTCAACCCTATTTTTAGAGATTAAATAACAATTTAATATATTTTTTAAAATTTTTAGCTACTAAAAAATATTAGTATTCTTCATAAAAAATTTTAAAGTTAGTAATTGACACCTAATTTGATTAAAAAAAAAAAACCAAAAGCTTCAAGATCATAAGACTCTACTTTATGCCTCTAACCCAATTTACTAAGCGCTTAAACCCTAAAAAGTTCATTTTAAGCAGACAACAACCAAGTCTTGAGACGTTCATTATTATGTGATAAAATAGTGTGGATTGTAGATTTTTTATGGAGATTAGTTTATTTTTTGAATAAAAAAAATTCATACGACTTTTCGAACAAATACATTTACCTTCTATTAGTTACTTTGTTTATGTTTGAAATTCATTTTCTATTTATTCTTTCAATGGAAAAAGTGAAGACCCTTAGGAACATTATGTACAAATGAAGTGAGAAAAGCTTTTAATAATCGTTTTCGGTGGTCATAGTGCTCTCTGGAAGTTCCGGATATTTTACAATTGATAACTTCAACCCTGCTTTTTAGAGATTAACCAACCTTTTAAATTATTTCCTATTTATTCTTTTATTGGCAAAAGTGAAGAACCTTGAGAATAAAATGTATAAATGAAGTAAGATTAAATTTTAATAATCATTTTTTGGTGGTTTTAGTGCTCTCAGAAGTTCTCGAATATTTTTAGGTGAGATAACGTCAACCATATTTTTTTAGAGATTAAATAACCCTTTAATATATTTTTTAAAATTTTTAGCTACTAAAAAATATTAGTATTTTTCATAAAAAAATTTAAAGTTAGTAATTGACACCTAATTTGATTAAAAAAAAAAACAAAAGTTTCAAGATCACAAGACTCTACTTTTTGCCTCTAACCCATTTTACTATGCTCTTAAACCCTAAAAAGCTCATTTTAAGCAGACAACAACCAAGTCTTGAAACGTTAGCTATTAGGTGTTAAAAAAGTGTGGATTGAAGAATTTTTATGGAGATTAGTTCATTTTTTGAATAAAAAAAAATTCATACGATTTTTCGAACAAATACATTTACCTCCTATTAGTTAATTTGTTTATGTTTAAAATTCAATTTCTATTTATTCTTTCAATGGAAGAGTGAAGACACTTAAGAACATTATGTACAAATAAAGTGAGAAGAGCTTTTCATAATCGTTTTCGGTGGTCACAGTGCTCTCTGAAAGTTTTCGGATATTTTACAATTGATAGCTTCAACCCTATTTTTAGAGATTAAACAACCTCTTTAAATTATTTCCCTATTTATTCTTTTATTGGAAAAAGTGAAGAACCTTCAGAATAAAATGTATAAATGAAGTGAGATTAAAGTTTAATAATCATTTTAGGTGGCATTATTTACCTCCAGAAGTTCTCGAATATTTTTCGGTAGATAACGTAATCTCTATTTTTAGAGATTAAATAACCTTTTAATATATTTTTTAAAATTTTTAGCTACTAGAAAATATTAGTATTCTTCATAAAAAATTTTAAAGTTAATAATTGACACCTAATTTGATTATAAAAAAAAACCAAAATTTTCAAGATCACAAACCTCCACTTTTTGCCTCTAACCCAATTTACTATGCGCTTAAACCCTAAAAAGTACATTATCAGTAGACAATAAACAAGTCTTGAGATCTTCATTATTACGTGATAAAATAGTGTGGATTGAAGATTTTTTTATGGAGATTAGTTCATTTTTTGAATAAAAAAAAATTCATACGACTTTTCGAACAAATACATTTACCTTCTATTAGTTACTTTGTTTATGTTTGTAATTCATTTTCTATTTATTCTTTCAATAGAAAAAGTGAAGACCCTTCAGAACATTATGTACAAATGAAGGGAGAAAAGCTTTTAATAATCGTTTTCGGTGGTTATAGTGCTCTCCGGAAGTTCCCGAATTTTTTACAAAAGATAACTTCAACCCTAATTTTAGAGATTAACCAACCTTTTTAAATTATTTCCCTATTTATTCTTTTATTGAAAAAAGTGAAGAACTTTCAGAATAAAATGTATAAATGAAGTGATATTAAATTTTAATAATCGATTTCGGTGGTTTTAGTGCTCTTCGGAAGTTCTCGAATATTTTTCGGTAGATAACGTCAACCCTATTTTTAGAGATTAAATAACAATTTAATATATTTTTTTAAATTTTTAGCTACTAAGAAATATTAGTATTCTTCATAAAAAATTTTAAAGTTAGTAATTGACACCTAATTTGATTAAAAAAAAAAAACCAAAAGTTTCAAGATCATAAGACCCTACTTTATGGCTCTAACCCAATTTACTAAGCGCTTAAACCCTAAAAAGTTCATTTTAAGCAGACAACAACCAAGTCTTGAGACGTTCATTATTACGTGATAAAATAGAGTGGATTGTAGATTTTTAATGGAGATTAGTTCATTTTTTGAATAAAAAAAATTCGTACGACTTTTCTAACAAATACATTTACCTTCTATTAGTTACTTTGTTTATGTTTGAAATTCATTTTCTATTTATTCTTTCAATGGAAAAAGTGAAGACCCTTAGGAGGGAACATTATGTACAAATGAAGTGAGAATAGCTCTTAATAATCGTTTTCGGTGGTCATAGTGCTCTCCGGAAGTTCCCGGATATTTTACAATTGATCACTTCAACCCTGTTTTTAGAGATTAACCAACCTTTTTAAATTATTTCCCTATTTATTCTTTTATTGGCAAAAGTGAAGAACCTTCAGAATAAAATGTATAAATGAAGTAAGATTAAATTTTAATAATCATTTTTGGTGGTTTTAGTGCTCTCTAAGTTCTCGAATATTTTTTGGTGAGATAACGTCAACCCTATTTTTAGAGATTAAATAACCCTTTAATATATTTCTTTAAATTTTTAGCTACTAAAAATATTAGTATTCTTTCATAAAAAATTTTAAAGTTAGTAATTGACACCTAATTTGATTAAAAAAAAACCAAAAGCTTCAAGATCATAAGACTCTACTTTATGCCTCTAACCCAATTTACTATGCGCTTAAACCCTAAAAAGTTCATTTTAAGCAGACAACAACCAAGTCTTGAAACGTTCATTATTACGTGATAAACTAGTGTGGATTGTAGATTTTTTATGGAGATTAGTTCATTTTTTGAATAAAAAAAATTCATACGACTTTTCGAACAAATACATTTACCTCCTATTAGTTACTGTGTTTATGTTTAAAATTCATTTTCAATTTATTCTTTCAATGGAAAAAGTGAAGACCCTTAAGAACATTATGTACAAATGAAGTGAGAAGAGCTTTCACTACAACAAATATGAGTTTTAATGACAGACGAAATATTTTGAGGCTTAAAAATAATGACGGACGATGGAAAAACACGCAAAAACGCGTGTACGACCCAAAATTTAAAAAAACTCACTTATAATGACAGACATTGTTTTAAGAAAATTGAAGAAAAACTCCAACACTTTTCATTTTAACTTTTAACACGCGCGAGAATTTCACCTCACTCCCTCTCACTCTTTCTTTCACTTACAATTACCTCTTTCTTCCATTTCCAAAAAAGAAAAAAACCCTTTTCTAAATTCTTTGCAACTAAAATCTCTCTCTCTCTCCGATGGACTGCTCAAAGACACCATGAAAGAAAAATCTTGCTTGCTTCAGGACATCGACGACGATGACCTCACCTCTTTGGCCGCCAACATGGAAGTTGGAAACTTTGGCCATCACTTCTTCTCACACCCTCTTCTATAGAAGCTTTCATAGCCTCTCCGCCAACGCCGCTTCTAGACCTTCTCCATTCATTCCCATTTGGATTCATGTTTCCTTTGCCACAAACTCCTTGGGATAACACTGGTATCTTCATGTATAGGTTTGTTCATCTGCCATGATCTTTTGATTTGTGGGCTTTCTTTCTAGGGTTTTGATTTTTTTTTTAGTTCGAGGAATTTAGAAATTTGTTGTTGGAGTTTTCGAAACAAGGGATTCAGGTTTGGTGTTAGGTTTGGGTTTGGGTTTGAGGGTTTTGGTTTTAAGGGATTAAAAGTTTCTTTCTTTTAATTTTTTTTTAATTTTATTTTCAGGAATTTTTTGTATGGAAAATTTTCTTATTTATTCTCCAACAATTACTTGAAACTAATTAAAATTTTTCTGGCTTTCTATCTTTTTCCCCTGCTCTCTCTGTTCCAGAATGAACTTCTCTTAGCTGAAATTAAGTATATGCAGAAAAAGGGTAAGATTTCACATCCCAATTTGATATTAATTTTTATTGGAATACTAATCCTATATCAACTTACTCTTTTATTTCCTTGAAATCTCATTTTGTTCATTTTACTATGCAGAAGTGGCATATCATGATGTGTCGTATCACCAAAAAGGTGGTTTATTAGAAGGAGAGGAAAATGTGAGATTCCTTGTTTTTTTAAAAAATTTTCTTCCTTTTCATGTTATTATCGTATATAAACAAACTGATTGTATTAATTTTTATGTTTGCAATACACACATATATGTTGTTTGATTTTTCCTTTTTCACAAGTGTTGCAGCTAAAACTTTATAAATCTCTCCTCTCTTCCTTTTCCATGAGATGCTTATTGTTCTTAATTTTAGGTGACATGTGTGGTGGTATTTGGAAATGGAAAGCTCTGAACAAAAATGAGTTAATGATGTTTACAAGTTTACTGAATGTCCAAATTGTTATGGTAAATATTCAACAAGTGTTGCATTATTTGCATGATTTCAATTTGATACAACTTCTAGTGAATACAATCACACCTTGAAGTCTTGGGCATCAACGAACACCTATTCTTCTATTTATTTCCTCTTCAGTGAGGTTCTTTTTTCCATGTCGTGGTCTTTATACTGATTGTTGGAGAGATTGTTAACTTTGTTTCTTATGCATATACTCGTTAATTGGGTTTGGTATCTTGTTAGTTGGGTGGTTATTGGATTTATTTACTATTATATTCAATTTATGAAGTATTTTGCTAGTATAAATTGTTTAGTCATGCCAAACTCTTCTATTGATGCCCGTTTGAATGTATTTAATGCTTCTTGATTCTTTTCCATTCTTTTTGAAACCTTTCCTGTAGGCTTGTGCAGAAGATTAAAAATTCAATTGGGCAAGACCAAAATTCTAAATCATTGATTGAAGTTCTGGATATATATGGATTTGAGAGTTTTAAATTTAACAGGCAATGGGCACATGTGAATTCTTGAGTTAAATGTTATATGGTTGCTTGCAACTGAGTATTCTGTTTGTTTGTTTTTTTAGGTTTGAGCAGTTTTGCATCAATTTTACAAATGAAAAAGTCCAACAACATTTCAATCAGGTTGGTCGACTTGGATGTGTAAACTTCACTTTAAGACACTACTTACCTACTTGATTGATTGAAGTTTTTTGTTAATTGTGTATGTGTAGCATGTTTTCAAAATGGAGCAAGAGGAATATACCAAAGAGTTATTCAGATCATTCTTATTTATGCTAACTATTGTTTTGATGTACACAAGTGATTTTCAATAAAGCACTCATTTCTTTTATTTGCTCTGTTTTCTCATTTCTCATTTGAATAAATCGACGGTTTGTAGTTTGTAGTTTGTAGGTTATTTTCCTATCTAATAAAGCACTCATTTTTTTGTTATGATTTTCTTGTTGATCATTCATTTCCTCTTTAAGTTATTTTCCTATCTAATATTCTTTTGTTGTTTGATTTTTAGCTCTTGGATTGGATTTGATTCTTGTTATGTGGTTTCTAATTTTCTCTTTCTGATCTCTTATCCTTGTACTAAAAGCCCATTTCCTTTGAGCACTTGACTGACTAATTAAGAAGCTGACAATGTGAACTTTTCAAGTCTAGGAGGATTAATCTGAGAGAATTATCTCTTCTAAAAAGAAAGGCTACTTGGATGGTAGGTATAAGTCTTAAATTTATGCATTATTCATATTTAATCAAGTGTATGCAACTATTGTCTGAAAAACTATGATGAATTTAAAGACAACGAAGGTAGAGATCAAATGTTATCAATAGTATCTAGGTGTTTGTTAACATAGCGTTTGATCTAAGATCACTTATCTTTCATCACATTCCTCTGGTTTTGATATTTTCTGTCTTGCACTTCTTTTTTTTTTTTTATTTATGGCCATCAGGGAGATTATGGTGTAGGCCTTACTTAGCTTGAGAGATGAAGGAATTTTGCACTTCATTTGTGCTTAGGTGGTTGGAACTCAATTACTGTTGAAACTTGATGTTGTTAAATGTAGAATATAGAGAAGAGATGAAGTAATTATTGTTTTGGATGATATAGGTTCTTTGTTAAGGATGATTTTCTGCCTTGTTTAAGCAAAGTATTGGGAGCTTAAACTCATCCTTGATAAGGTAAATTTTGTTTTAACTTGCTTGATGTAAACTTAGATAAGAAACTCATCCTTGATAATTCTAGTTTTTTTTTTTTATTTCTTAATGCTTACCTTTGGTATGATATATATCTGAAAATTGAGGAAGTTCTCTTGAGTGTAGGTTGGTTCTTAGAGATTGATTTAAGGATAGGGGATGAGTACATGATTACAGGGGGCAGAAAATATGATGAAGCCAAGGCCAAAAGATAATCCATTTGGGGATGCCAAACCTAGGGAAGTTTTGCTGGAAGAACGTGGCAAGGACTGGCAAAAGATAGATACTTTATATCTTTGTAAAGTAAATGTAGTTTGTATATATATTTTTGTGATATGTAATACACTTCTTTTAATACATACTTTATATTTTATTAATTAAAGTTAAGTTTGTAAGATTACTTGTGTAGAAATATATTAGTATTGAGATTTTTTTTACAAAATTTGCTAAACATTAATATTTTTTTTTAGAGCCATTGAGGCAAACAACTATTTTTTTTTCTTAAATTACGAACAAAACAATGACGGGCAATGTCCGTCATTAAAAGTGTCTGTCATTATAGGCTATAATGACAGATATTTTTAATGACGGTCAAAGACCTTTAATGACGGGCATTGCCCGTCATTAAAAATGTCTGTCATTGTATCTTATAATGACGGTCACTTTTTAATGACGGGCAATGCCCGTCATTAAAAACCGCCCGTCATTGTAACATACAATGACACTCGCATAGATGACGGACACGCGCCCGTCATCAAAACCCTTTAATGACGGGCAATGCCCGTCATTAAAATCCTTTTTTCTTCTAGTGTTTTAATAATCGTTTTCGGTGGTCATAGTGCTCTCCGAAAGTTTCCGGATATTTTACAATTGATAACTTCAACCCTATTTTTAGAGATTAAACAACCTCTTTAAATTATTTCCCTATTTATTCTTTTATTGGAAAAAGTGAAGAACCTTCAGAATAAAATGTATAAATGAAGTGAGATTAAAGTTTAATAATCATTTTAGGTGGCATTATTTACCTCCGAAGTTCTCGAATAATTTTTTGGGTAGATAACGTCAACCCTATTTTTAGAGATTAAATAACCTTTTAATATATTTTTAAAATTTTTAGCTACTAGAAAATATTAGTATTCTTCATAAAAAATTTAAAGTTAATAATTGACACCTAATTTGATTATAAAAAAACCAAAATTTTCAAGATCACAAACCTCCACTTTTTGCCTCTAACCCAATTTACTATGCGCTTAAACCCTAAAAAGTACATTATGAGTAGACAACAACCAAGTCTTGAGATCTTCGTTATTACGTGATAAAATAGTGTGGATTGAAGATTTTTTATGGAGATTAGTTTATTTTTTGAATAAAAAAAAATTCATATGAATTTTCGAACAAATACATTTACCTTCTATTAGTTACTTTGTTTATGTTTGAAATTCATTTTCCATTTATTCTTTCAATGGAAAAAGTGAAGACCCTTAAGAACATTATGTACAAATGAAGTGAGAAGAGATTTTAATAATCGTTTTCGGTGGTCATAGTGCTCTCCGGAAGTTCCCGGATATTTTACAATTGATAACTTCAACCATATTTTTAGAGATTAACCAACCTTTTTAAATTATTTCCTTATTTATTCTTTTATTGGAAAAAGTGAAGAACCTTCAGAATAAAATGTATAAATTAAGTGAGATTAAATTTTAATAATCATTTTCGGTGGTTTTAGTGCTCTCCGGAAGTTCTCGAATATTTTTCGGTAGATAACGTCAACCCTATTTTTAGAGATTAAATAACCCTTTAATATATTTTTTAAAATTTTTAGCTACTAAAAAAATTAGTAATTGATACCTAATTTGATTAAAAAAAAAAAAACAAAAGCTTCAAGATCACAAGACTCTACTTTTTGCCTCTAACCCATTTTACTATGCTCTTAAACCCTAAAAAGTTCATTTTAAGCAGACAACAACCAAGTCTTGAGACGTTAGCTATTAGGTGATAAAAAAGTGTGGATTGAAGAATTTTTATGGAGATTAGTTCATTTTTTGAATAAAAAAAAAATTCATACGACTTTTCGAACAAATACATTTACCTGCTATTAGTTAATTTGTTTATGTTTAAAATTCAATTTCTATTTATTCTTTCAATGGAAAAAGTGAAGACACTTAAGAACATTATGTACAAATAAAGTGAGAAGAGCTTTTAATAATCGTTTTCGGTGGTCATAGTGCTCTCCGGAAATTTCCGGATATTTTACAATTGATAACTTCAACCCTATTTTTAGAGATTAAACAACCTCTTTAAATTATTTCCCTTTTTATTCTTTTATTGGAAAAAGTGATGAACCTTCAGAATAAAATGTATAAATGAAGTGAGATTAAATTTTAATAATGATTTTTGGTGGTTTTAGTTACCTCTGGAAGTTCTGGAATATTTTTCGGTAGATAACGTCAACCCTATTTTTAGAGATTAAATAACCTTTTAATATATATTTTTTTAAAATTTTTAGCAACTAGAAAATATAAGTATTCTTCATAAAAAATTTTAAAGTTAGTAATTGACCCCTAATTTGATTATAAAAAAAACCCAAAAGCTTCAAGATCACAAACTCCACTTTTAGTGTCTCCGGAAGTTCTCGAATATTTTTCGGTAGATAACGTCAACCCTATTTTTAGAGATTAAATAACCTTTTAATATATTTTTTAAAATTTTTAGCTACTAGAAAATATTAGTATTCTTCATAAAAAATTTTAAAGTTAGTAATTGACATCAAATTTGATTTAAAAAAAAACCAAAATTTTCAAGATCACAAGCCTCCACTTTTTGCCTCTAACCCAATTTACTATGCGCTTAAACCCTAAAATGTACATTTTGAGCAGACAAGAACCAAGTCTCTAGTTCTTCGTTATTACGTGATAAAATAGTGTGGATTGAAGATTTTTTATGGAGATTAGTTCATTTTTTTAATAAAAAAAAATTCATACGACTTTTCGAACAAATACATTTATACCTTCTATTAGTTACTTTGTTTATGTTTGAAATTCATTTTCTATTTATTCTTTCAATGGAAAAAGTGAAGACCCTTCAGAACATTATGGACAAATGAAGGGAGAAAAGCTTTTAATAATCGTTTTCGGTGGTCATAGTGCTCTCCGGAAGTTCCCGGATATTTTACAAACGATAACTTCAACCCTATTTTTAGAGATTAACCAACCTTTTTAAATTATTTCCCTATTTATTCTTTTATTGGAAAAAGTGAAGAACCTTCAGAATAAAATGTAAAAATGAAGTGAGATTAAATTTTAATAATCGTTTTCGGTGGTTTTAGTGCTCTTCGGAAGTTCTCAAATATTTTTCGGTAGATAACGTCAACCCTATTTTTAGAGATTAAATAACAATTTAATATATTTTTTAAATTTTTAGCTACTAAAAAACATTAGTATTCTTCATAAAAAATTTTAAAGTTAGTAATTGACACCTAATTTGATTAGAAACAAAAAAAAAAAAAACAAAAGCTTCAAGATCATAAGACTCTACTTTATGCCTCTAACCCAATTTACTAAGCGCTTAAACCCTAAAAAGTTCATTTTAAGCAGACAACAACCAAGTCTTGAGACGTTCATTATTACGTGATAAAATAGTGTGGATTGTAGATTTTTTATGGAGATTAGTTCATTTTTTGAATAAAAAAAATTCATACGACTTTTCGAACAAATACATTTACCTTCTATTAGTTACTTTGTTTATGTTTGAAATTCATTTTCTATTTATTCTTTCAATGGAAAAAGTGAAGACCCTTAGGAACATTATGTACAAATGAAGTGAGAAAAGCTTTTAATAATCGTTTTCGGTGGTCATAGTGCTCTCCGGAAGTTCCCGGATATTTTACAATTGATAAATTCAATGCTAATTTTAGAGATTAAACAACCTCTTTAAATTATTTCCCTATTTATTCTTTTATTGGAAAAAGTGAAGAACCTTAAGAATAAAATGTATAAATGAAGTGAGATTAAATTTTAATAATGATTTTTGGTGGTTTTAGTTACCTCTGGAAGTTCTCGAATATTTTTCGGTAGATAACGTCAACCCTATTTTTAGAGATTAAATAACCTTATAATATATTTTTAAAAATTTTTAGCTACTAGAAAATATTAGTATTCTTCATAAAAAAATTTAAAGTTAGTAATTGACACCTAATTTGATTAAAAAAAAAAAAACCAAAGCTTCAAGATCACAACACTCTACTTTATGCCTCTAACCCAATTTACTATGCGCTTAAACCCTAAAAAGTTCATTTTAAGCAGACAACAACCAAGTCTTGAGACGTTCGTTATTACATGATAAAATAGTGTGGATTGTAGATTTTTTATGGAGATTAGTTCATTTTTTGAATAAAAAAAATTCATACGACTTTTCGAACAAATACATTTACCTCCTATTAGTTATTGTGTTTATGTTTAAAATTCATTTTCTATTTATTCTTTCAATGGAAAAAGTGAAGACCCTTAAGAACATTTTATACAAATGAAGTGAGAAGAGCTTTTAATAATCGTTTTCGGTGGTCATAGTGCTCTCCGAAAGTTTCCGGATATTTTACAATTGATAACTTCAACCCTATTTTTAGAGATTAAACAACCTCTTTAAATTATTTCCCTATTTATTCTTTTATTGGAAAAAGTGAAGAACCTTCAGAATAAAATGTATAAATGAAGTGAGATTAAAGTTTAATAATCATTTTAGGTGGCATTATTTACCTCCAGAAGTTCTCGAATATTTTTCGGTAGATAACGTCAACCCTATTTTTAGAGATTAAATAACCTTTTAATATATTTCTTAAAATTTTTAGCTACTAGAAAATATTAGTATTCTTCATAAAAAATTTTAAAGTTAATAATTGACACCTAATTTTATTATTAAAAAAAAAACCAAAATTTTCAAGATCACAAACCTCCACTTTTTGCCTCTAACCCAATTTACTATGCGCTTAAACCCTAAAAAGTACATTATGAGTAGACAATAACCAAGTCTTGAGATCTTCATTATTACGTGATAAAATAGTGTGGATTGAAGATTTTTTATGGAGATTAGTTCATTTTTTGAATAAAAAAAAATTCATACGACTTTTCGAACAAATACATTTACCTTCTATTAGTTACTTTGTTTATGTTTGTAATTCATTTTCTATTTATTCTTTCAATAGACAAAGTGAAGACCCTTCAGAACATTATGTACAAATGAAGTGAGAATAGCTTTTAATAATCGTTTTCGGTGGTCATAGTGCTCTCCGGAAGTTCCCGGATATTTTACAATTGATCACTTCAACCCTGTTTTTAGAGATTAACCAACCTTTTTAAATTATTTCCCTATTTATTCTTTTATTGGCAAAAGTGAAGAACCTTCAGAATAAAATGTATAAATGAAGTAAGATTAAATTTTAATAATCATTTTCGGTGGTTTTAGTGCTCTCCATAAGTTCTCGAATATTTTTCGGTAGATAACGTCAACCCTATTTTTAGAGATTAAATAACCCTTTAATATATTTTTTAAAATTTTTAGCTACTAAAAAATATTAGTATTCTTCATAAAAAATTTTAAAGTTAGTAATTGACACCTAATTTGATTAAAAAAAAACCAAAAGCTTCAAGATCATAAGACTCTACTTTATGCCTCTAACCCAATTTACCTTAAACCCTAAAAAGTTTATTTTAAGCAGACAACAACCAAGTCTTGAAACGTTCATTATTACGTGATAAACTAGTGTGGATTGTAGATTTTTTATGGAGATTAGTTCATTTTTTGAATAAAAAAAATTCATATGACTTTTCGAACAAATACATTTACCTCCTATTAGTTACTGTGTTTATGTTTAAAATTCATTTTCAATTTATTCTTTCAATGGAAAAAGTGAAGACCCTTAAGAACATTATGTACAAATGAAGTGAGAAGAGCTTTTAATAATCGTTTTCGGTGGTCATAGTGCTCTCCGAAAGTTTCCGGATATTTTACAATTGATAACTTCAACCCTATTTTTAGAGATTAAACAACCTCTTTAAATTATTTCCCTATTTATTCTTTTATTGGAAAAAGTGAAGAACCTTCAGAATAAAATGTATAAATGAAGTGAGATTAAAGTTTAATAATCATTTTAGGTGGCTTTATTTACCTCCAGAAGTTCTCGAATATTTTTCGGTAGATAACGTCAACCCTATTTTTAGAGATTAAATAACCTTTTAATATATTTTTTAAAATTTTTAGCTACTAGAAAATATTAGTATTCTTCATAAAAAATTTAAAGTTAATAATTGACACCTAATTTGATTATAAAAAAAAACCAAAATTTTCAAGATCACAAACCTCCACTTTTTGCCTCTAACCCAATTTACTATGCGCTTAAACCCTAAAAAGTACATTATGAGTAGACAACAACCAAGTCTTGAGATCTTCGTTATTACGTGATAAAATAGTGTGGATTGAAGATTTTTTATGGAGATTAGTTCATTTTTTGAATAAAAAAAAAATTCATACTGAATTTTGAACAAATACATTTACCTTCTATTAGTTACTTTGTTTATGTTTGAAATTCATTTTCCATTTATTCTTTCAATGAAAAAAGTGAAGACCCTTAAGAACATTATGTACAAATGAAGTGAGAAGAGATTTTAATAATCGTTTTCGGTGGTCATAGTGCTCTCCGGAAGTTCCCGGATATTTTACAATTGATAACTTCAACCATATTTTTAGAGATTAACCAACCTTTTTAAATTATTTCCTTATTTATTCTTTTATTGGAAAAAGTGAAGAACCTTCAGAATAAAATGTATAAATTAAGTGAGATTAAATTTTAATAATCATTTTCGGTGGTTTTAGTGCTCTCCGGAAGTTCTCGAATATTTTTCGGTAGATAACGTCAACCCTATTTTTAGAGATTAAATAACCCTTTAATATATTTTTTAAAATTTTTAGATACTAAAAAATATTTGTATTCTTCATAAAAGTTTTAAAGTTAGTAATTGACACCTAATTTAATTAAAAAAAAAAAAACCAAAAGCTTAAAGATCACTAGACTCTACTTTTTGCCTTTAACCCATTTCACTATGCGCTTAAACTCTAAAATGTTCATTTTAAGCAGACAACAACCAAGTCTTGAGACGTTAGTTATTACGTGATAATAAAGTGTGGATTGTAGATTTCTTATGGAGATTAGTTCATTTTTTGAAAAAAAAAAATTCATACGACTTTTCGAACAAATACATTTACCTCCTATTAGTTACTGTGTTTATGTTTAAAATTCATTTTTATTTATTCTTTCAATGGAAAAAGTGAAGACCCTTAAGAACATTATGTACAAATGAAGTGATAAGAGCTTTTAATAATCGTTTTCGGTGGTCATAGTGCTCTCCTAGCCGTTGCCTATCTCCCCTTCGCTTGGTCGGGTGCGTTGCCGTCCCTCAATGTCGATCGGCAAGATCCATCGTGACGTCTTTGTCCTGCCGCCAAGCCACGATCGACGCGAGCTCGATGGAGAAAGCGCCGTTACGCGCCACCGCAAAGCTCGTCGACTGGTGTGCCGCAGAGAACACCAACGAGCTTGCGAGCTTTCGTTTTGCCGCCCCCCCGTCGAAGATCAGTCCATGAAGCTTCGCCGGAGAGTCATGGGTCGAGCAGCCGTGGATCCGAGTGCTGCAACTTCGGGTAGTCACCGGAGTCGAACTTCACCAAACCACCGGTTCCGTTTCTGGTTCGAGTTTTTATTGGGCAATCCGATCGGTTTTCAGAGTTCTAAGACTGGTTCCGAATAGATCAGCTCACGAGCTTCTTGGATCTGACTCCTACGCTCCGAGACGCGCCGCCGTCTCGGCTACACGCAAGTCTTGAGACGTTCGTTATTACGTGATAAAATAGTGTGGATTGTAGATTTTTTATGGAGATTAGTTCATTTTTTGAATAAAAAAAAAATTCATACGACTTTTCGAACAAATACATTTACCTCCTATTAGTTACTGTGTTTATGTTTAAAATTCAATTTCTATTTATTCTTTCAATGGAAGAAGTGAAGACCCTTAAGAACATTATGTACAAATGAAGTGATAAGAGCTTTTAATAATCGTTTTGGGTGGTCATAGTGCTCTCCGGAAGTTTTCGGATATTTTACAATTGATAACTTCAACCCTATTTTTAGAGATTAAACAACCTCTTTAAATTATTTTCCTATTTATTCTTTTATTGGAAAAAGTGAAGAACCTTCAGAATAAAATGTATAAATGAAGTGAGATTAAATTTTAATATGATTTTTGGTGGTTTTAGTGAGCTCCGGAAGTTCTCGAATATTTTTCGGTAGATAACGTCAACCCTATTTTTAGAGATTAAATATCCTTATAATATATTTTTTAAAATTTTTAGCTACTAGAAAATATAAGTATTCTTCATAAAAAAATTTTAAAGTTAGTAATTGACACCTAATTTGATTAAAAAAAAAACCAAAAGCTTTAAGATCACAAGACTCTACTTTATGCCTCTAACCCAATTTACTATGCGCTTAAACCCTAAAAAGTTCATTTTAAGCAGACAACAACCAAGTCTTGAGACGTTCATTATTACGTGATAAAATAGTGTGGATTGTAGATTTTTTATGGAGATTAGTTCATTTTTTGAATAAAAAAAATTCATAAGATTTTTCGAACAAATACATTTACCTCCTATTAGTTACTGTGTTTATGTTTAAAATTTATTTTCTATTTATTCTTTCAATGGAAAAAGTGAAGACCCTTAAGAACTGTAACGCCTCTACTTTTAGAAGATAAATTCCTAGGGACATTACTACTCATGCATGCATTCGAGGCCCTAACTGATTTTAAATAAGTAAAAGTTGATAAATGACAAAACAATTTAATTTGGGATCCCATGGAAATACAAAGCGTTTACAATAAACACAACCAAGTTCGGCCTCTAGTTTCAAAACTCAATGTTACATAAATGGAAGACAATAATCATTTCAAAATTCTTTCTAAATCATTGATGCGGAATTCATGACTCGGTTCCCATGGCTTCTGTAGCGCATCCATGCCACTCGCCTGGTATGCTCTCGACTTTACCTGAAAACATTTTAAAACAGAGAAAACACAACGAAGGTAGAGAGATGAGTATTATAAAATACCCAGTAAGTGGGGGACGGGAAATGCAAACACATGCATATGATATTCCTTCAAATCTGACTTTTAAACATGACTATTATTCGTGACTTTTACAAATCATAAAACTTTCTGTAATGGGACCTAAAACTTTCTTTCATAAAATCATGACTTTTTCTCTTTGGCTATGCGTGGTCAATTGAGTCTACCTGAGTCTTTTCATTTTGAGTCCCTCATGACACACTCGTAGGTTTGAGTCCCTCACTGCACCCTCAGTAGGTTTGAGTCCCTCACAGACCCTATAAGTTTGAGTCCCTCACGGCACTGTAATATTGAGTCCTCACGGACTTCTGTAATATTGACCCATAGGGTCTCTGATGCATGTTTTACCATGCATAAGTTCTCAGGAGACCAATTGCCACAGCCTACATGACATGTTCATATACATACAATATGCATGAGGTCCCATTCTTTAAACTCATATACATATACATTCAGGAATGATGCAACAACCACATAAAACTTAAGATCATGACATAACTTTCATAACTTAACCAGAGTCAATCAATCATCAGTAATAAATACGTTTATAATTTAAGGTGCATAACTAGCAAAATAACGTGAATGAAAATCTCAATGTGCGTAACTATACATAATCGTAAAGACTTATTTTTAAATACTTTGAAATCATTTTGGCTCTGGTCCTCTCAACCCTTAAATCATCAAGTTCCTTTCTAAATCTTTTGAAAATCATTCACTCAAGATTCTCGAAAAACCTTTTGAAAACTTAGTTTCCTAAATTCAAGCCCTAAGCCTGAGTTGGAAATTCACCCTTTGGAATAAATCCTCAAATTTCATCTTTAAAAAAAAGAATACATATTTCGAGAGATCGTATTCACTTCCCTTTTTAAGATCGTTTGTAGAAAATCCCTTACCTTAACATAGCTTGAAACTCTTCAAGCTCCGTTCCTAATTCAAGGTTCCTATCGGACTTGCTCGGTACTCGAATTCCTTCAATCCAATCCATTTTCTTAATTAAACACATAATAAGTAACTTATTTTTCACATCCAATACAAGATAAGTCGAATTACTACTCACGGAGGTGAGGTCAAAACGAACTCGGAGAAACAAAACAGGTGGATCGAGAGCGACTCCGAAGCGGCGCGCGTGGCGGCGAGCGGCGGCGCGTGTGGCGGCGCGTGAGGTGTCAGATACTGCGCGTACCGGCGCGTGAACATCAGATCTGGGAACGTCGTGAGCCGATCTATCCAAAACCGGTGTCGGTTTAATGAAAACCTGGCCGGGAGGCATCGTGAACCGATCGAACCAAGAGAACCAAACCCTCTTCTTCTAGTTTTGAACGGCGACTTACGAATCGAGGATCCTTGCACACGGCCTCGCCTGCGGCGGCTGAACGGAGAAGTCGACCGAAGCTTCCTTGTGGCTTGGCGACTCGTGCGTGCGACAGAGGGCTCGCGGCTCGGCAAGACGGTGCGTGACGCAGGCAGTCGACTTCACCGGCAGAGACGATCAGCTGCTACTCGTTTCCGGCGAGGACTTGCGACAGGCAGCAACTATAGACGGAGGGCTTCAACGTGCGACCACGGTCCGCGAGCTCGAGTTCCACGTCGTTGAGTGTGGAGTTGAATGAGCGCTGATGATGGCAGTGGCTCGTGGTCGGCGCGGCAAGGGAAGTCGGGTTGTCGTGAGGTTGGAGAGAATGGAGAAGAAGATGGCTCTTGGGAATTGTGCAATAATAGGACAAAAGAGGAGATGGAAACCCTAGATTCCTCTTTCAATCTAAATTTACCAAAATGCCCTTCTTTTAACTTCTAACTACAAAAATGCCCTTAATCATATTTAAATGCTTCAAAATGCCCTTAGCCATAACTAAATAATCCAATTTAGCTTATATTTAGTAACACCCATATGGATTCTCCTAATATTTTAAAAACTGAGAAAATAAAACAAGAAACTCTAAGGTTCGACTAATTTAATTTGCATTAAATTAGCCCATAATTCAGAATAAAGGGTACTTGGAGTTCTGGGGCGTTACAATCTTCCCTCCTTAAGAACTTTCGTCCTCGAAAGTTTCTAATCTTATAATACTTTGGGAGAGCTTGCTCACACCCGCTCCACTTGGTTATGACGAGTCTTCGATCCTTATGCAAGAATTAGCACTAGCTGTCCCTCAAGTATCACATCTTAGCGTAAACTTATTACCCAACAGTCTCATAACTTTAACTTGAGCTCGTTTTTCTTGATCTTTCTACTAAGGCCCACATAAGTGAGGCCCTTGACTCAGATTCTAAATTTGGAAAGTTCAGATTCAAATCCCAAGATAGCTCGGGATATTTAGCTCATATTCCTTTCCTAGTCTTTTAATTAGTCTCTTGTGTCTTGTGATTTTAGAATGAAACTCTTTGCTAAAACGACTTCTATTGTTGTCGAGCCTCAAAATCCTCTTTAAGGTTTGTTGCACTTCGCTACTAGCATCCATTTCAATGCATGACTCGATCGTTCCGTCTGACCATCGCTTCCGTAACCTTAACCCCTTCCTAATAGATGTGACTTCAAGGATAGAGTTAGCAACTTTGTTCGGTTGTTCAAGACTCTTCACATTAATGGTTAACCTCTCGCTACTCTCAACGACCTTTTAGAAAACGTTGCAGTGACAATCTCACTCACGTATTTAATTAACTTTGGGGTTTTCTATTGAAATCAATAGCTCGTTGAAAGTTTCAAGTCACAGTAGGAGTAACTCAAACTTAGGTCTCATTTGGTTGTCGCGATACATAAGATGTTCCATAAAGCTTTACCAATCTTATTATAAAATTGCTCCAAAATTTCGGCAGCATAACGGCATAACTACAACAAAACCAAAATTTTCTCTAACACCTGTTTAATAGAAATTGCACTTCTAAAATCAGACAACCAGCCAATCATACCTCCAACTTCATTTCGGGATTACTCAGAGTGCATAACACACAATACATAGGAATGTTGGACAATCAAATATAAGTAGAACTCAATTGCTTTAATTGTAAACAATGACTCTTTAAAGACAGGAAAATTTAACAACCAGGTTACAACCTTAACTTTAAAACAAACTTTAAAAGAGTGTAATGAAATCCTCTTAACTTACCCTGCTTTAGAGTCCAAACAATTATAGGTTATCGCATTAAGTGACAAAATTTTCATTGTAAGTTCTAGGAATTAGAATGACCCTTTTAAAACAAGTTATTCAAGATACAACTCGTACTCTATCGCTTTTAATCTTTCCTCAGCCTACGGCACAATGCAACAGTCATTCATGTCACCCCCCTTAATATAACTTAACCGATAACAACCTCGTTATTAAGCGATCTCGCGAAAAGGAATTTAGTCTTCTAAAACTCATTCTCCCTTTAACCTTCACTCCCTTAAATATCTTGCTCAAGTAATCACTTGAATATAATGAAACTTTCTTAATACTAATAGGGTTGGATACTTTACAATGGCATCCACTACAGTTCTTAACCTTTCCGACTCTTTCATCATGAAACTCTAACGTCCAAACCTTGAATACGAATACTTTATTCAACACCTCTAGGCTTTGAACTTTTCAAGAAATTACAATATTCCTCTGTTAAGGCTCTACTTACGGAACTTCGTTGTTCAAAGTTTTCATGGAAGGCTTTCACATCGCAATGTCCACTCTTTCCCTCTTTTGTCCAAACTAGCTCTTTTAATAGCGTGCAGTTGAGTGTCTAATCTTGACCAAATTTCTCTTAAGCCTTACATCTTCAACTCAGACATTTCCTTTCTAACACCAAACACCTAAGGTCACCTATTCGTCTCCTCTTAGCTCAACAAATTTCATTATGCGCATCTTTTGAAACTTACTTGGACACGTAACTCCTTGGTGACCATTCAACTACTTTCACCTCTTAGAACTTACTCTTCCCTCCTTTTGTTTTACAACAATCCTTTCAAATTTTCTTTTCTACCCTTCTTAGAGAGTGGGGTTTAACTAGAATGTCTTGGCAACTTAATCACAACAACTGTTTCACTCTTTTCTTGAGCACTAAATCCATCAAGTCTATAAACATTAGGGCGCTTAAGTGAAATCTCTATAATCTTCATGATGTTCGTAAAGTGATTTGAAAGTTGCCTCGGAATATCTAATCCCTGGTTCATGACAGGCGCTAACTTGACTCCAAAATCATCTTAAGGAACACTATGCTCCTCGTACTGGTGGAATAGGTCGTTCATCCAAAGACGAAAAGATTTATTCTTAGCAACAACTTTCCTTCCACTTCTCATCTCCTATGCACAAGCATAAGGATACACCTTTCTCCTTTACGCACCACACTACTACTTCTTATGGCGATGAACTACTATTAACTCTTATATAGAAGGTTATGTACCTATGACTTGAACTTTTTTTTTTTTTACTTTACTGGAGCATTCTGTAAGGAGTATTAAAAGTTACCGCTACTTTCACTTTAACTTCATGTTTAAGTCTACCTCTTGTGTTAAGGATAACCTTAAAATATCAAACTTATTTTATCTAACGCCAATGAATTGTTCCTCGTGCTCACTTACTTTAATCGCGACTTTCTCCTTTTGTCAGATTGAGGACTCTCTCAACTACTTGTACTGTTGTAGTTCTAATGTCGATTTCTCTAAAATCTCACTTAAGAACCATTAGTCTAACCTTTACTAAATGGAACCTTACAATTTCGTATTTCTAATGATCGCTCGACCACTACCACTGTACACTTTACTAATTGAAAGGAGTTCCTCAGCTTGACTGCTACCTGACGAATAAGAGCTTCAAAGCACTTTCCTTTATTATCCAAATCCCTTCTCCTTAATCCTCTGATCGGGGAAAAGGAAACTCTATTACATAAGAACTTAAGGTTAATATCTCATACTATCTCTTCCAAGTTATCTATATATATCCTGACCAACAGGTAGAAATTAATGGTGAGGTTCCTTATTCACGTTCCACAAACTTGTACACACGGGTGACCATGTGACTGTCGAAATATGTACAAGGTTTTAGGGTCTAGATCATTCATTCTCTTATGTTCTCGAACTAGGATCCTAACTACTTACTTTTACTCCTCATACTTGTCTTTATTAAGTTCAGTACGCCTATGGTAATACTTTTGAAAGTTCATATCATGCCTATCTGCAATAACACATTAACTTTGTATATCCCTGTAGCTTTTCTATCAGAGCAATGGTACAAATAAGATCGAAGTGTTTCAAGTATTTTTAAAAAATAATTAACTTTCATTTCAACGCTAACGATCTATTTTTCCCTTTACATCTCGAGCCCCTTTTCAAAACACCCTTGCTCTCTTTACTTTTCAACTCCGTAAATACTATAGTTATGTATTCACTTGATGATGAAGGGACTTTATTTAGGAACCAACAAAGGCGAGAACTCCAAAGTGGTACGTTTACTAAATCTCATACCTTTTTATCCAATTGTTCTAGCATGAATGAATGAGACCACTAACCTCTTACCGAACACATTCAAACTTTGAACTTCTCATGAGTAGTCTTAACTTTTATTATTGAAAACTATACTTAAGTAATCTAGTTGCTTAGCCACCTTTAACACTCTAACCCCTTAAGTCTTACTCTTCACTCCCTTGGTCAAAGCGGACCTTTTAATAACCCAAAACATGTGTTTTATGTCTATAAAACTTCATTTTTAGCGTAAACATTCTTAACTAAAACATTTTCCTTTCTATCGTCAATAGCAGGGATCACATGTATTCTCTTTTCTTTACAGTAAAAAAAACACGTCAACTTTACGACATATACGCATATAGATTCACATATAAGCATTTCCTTTATGCATTTCTTTTTTATAGACAAATAGTTTAGCTCATACATTCTCATTCTTTCTTAGTTTGGAAATTCATTAAACTCGATTTTTATATAAAAATAACTTTACATAAAATACCTAATTTTTCTTTTTATGAACAAATAAAACTTTAGTTCAAAGGCATACCTGACGGTGACCTGGAGTTGCTACTTAGCCATGGGATGCTTGTTGCTTACTCTGTAAGCGAGTCTACAAGACCTATAACCTTGGGCTCTGATACCAACTGTAACGCCCCTACTTTTAGAACATAAATTCCTAGGGACATTACTACTCATGCATGCATTCGAGGCCCTAACTGATTTTAAATAAGTAAAAGTTGATAAATGACAAAACAATTTAATTTGGGATCCCATGGAAATACAAAGCGTTTACAATAAACACAACCAAGTTCGGCCTCTAGTTTCAAAACTCAATGTTACATAAACGGAAGACAATAATCATTTAAAAATTCTTTCTAAATCATTGATGCGGAATTCATGACTCGGTTCCCATGGCTTCTGTAGCGCATCCATGCCACTCGCCTGGTATGCTCTCGACTTTACCTGAAAACATTTTAAAACAGAGAAAACACAACGAAGGTAGAGGGATGAGTATTATAAAATACCCAGTAAGTGGGGGACGGGAAATGCAAACACATGCATATGATATTCCTTCAAATCTGACTTTTAAACATGACTATTATTCGTGACTTTTACAAATCATAAAACTTTCTGTAATGGGACCTAAAACTTTCTTTCATAAAATCATGACTTTTTCTCTTTGGCTATGCTTGGTCAATTGAGTCTACTCGAGTCTTTTCATTTTGAGTCCTCATGCACCACAGTAGGTTTGAGTCCCCTCATGACCCTATAAGTTTGAGTCCTCATGCACCCTGTAATATTGAGTCCCTCACTGGACCCTGTAATATTGACCCATAGGGTCTCTGATGCATGTTTTACCATGCATAAGTTCTCAGAGACCAATTGCCACCAGCCTACATGACATGTTCATATACATACAATATGCATGAGGTCCCATTCTTTAAACTCATATACATATACATTCAGGAATGATGCAACAACCACATAAAACTTAAGATCATGAAATAACTTTCATAACTTAACCAGAGTCAATCAATCATCAGTAATAAATACGTTTATAATTTAAGGTGCATAACTAGCAAAATAACATAACTGAAAATCTCAATGTGCAGAACTATACATAACTGTGTAAAGACTTATTTTTAAATACTTTGAAATCATTTCGGCTCGGGTCCTCTCAACCCTTAAATCATCAAGTTCCTTTCTAAATCTTTTGAAAATCATTCACTCAAGATTCTCGAAAAACCTTTTGAAAACTTAGTTTCCTAAATTCAAGCCCTAAGCCTGAGTTGGAAATTCACCCTTTGGAATAAATCCTCAAATTTCATCTTTAAAAAAAAGAATACATATTTCGAGAGATCGTATTCACTTCCCTTTTTAAGATCGTTTGTAGAAAATCCCTTACCTTAACATAGCTTGAAACTCTTCAAGCTCCGTTCCTAATTCAAGGTTCCTATCGGACTTGCTCGGTACTCGAATTCCTTCAATCCAATCCATTTTCCTAATTAAACACATAATAAGTAACTTATTTTTCACATCCAATACAAGATAAGTCGAATTACTACTCACGGAGGCTGAAAACGAACTCGGGGAAACAAAACAGGTGGACCGGAGTAGCTCCGGCGAGCGGCGACGCGTGTGGCGGCGCGTGAGGTGTCGGGATCATCGCGCGTACGGTAGCGTGAACATCAGATCTGGGAACGTCGTGAGCTGATCTATCCAAAACCGGTGTCGGTTTAATGAAAACCGGTCGGGGAGACCGTGAACCGATCGAACCAAGAGAACCAAACCCTCTTCTTCTAGTTTTCGAACGGCAGCTTCTGCAACTGAGGATCCTTGCACACGGCCTCGCCTGCGGCGGCTGAACGGAGAAGTCGACCGAAGCTTCCTTGCGGCTTGGCGACTCGTGCGTGCGACAGAGGGCTCGCGGCTCGGCAGAGGCGGCGCGTGACGCCGGCGATCGACTTCACCGGCAGAGAGACGATCACCGCTACTCGTTTCCGGCGAGGACTGCGCGAGCAGCAAAGAACTATAGACGGAGGGCTTCAACGTGCGACACGGTCCGGCGAGCTCGAGTTTCACGTCGTTGAGTGTGGGAGTTGACTGGACGGTTGATGCAGTGGTGGCGTGGCTCGTGGTGTGGCGGCAAGGGAAGTCGGGTTGTCGTGAGGTTGGAGAGAATGGAGAAGAAGATGGCTCTTGGGAGTTGTGCAATAATAGGACAAAAGAGGAGATGGAAACCCTAGATTCCTCTTTCAATCTAAATTTACCAAAATGCCCTTCTTTTAACTTCTAACTACAAAAATGCCCTTAATCATATTTAAATGCTTCAAAATGCCCTTAGCCATAACTAAATAATCCAATTTAGCTTATATTTAGTAACACCCATATGGATTCTCCTAATATTTTAGAAACTGAGAAAATAAAACAAGAAACTCTATGTTCGACTAATTTAATTTGCATTAAATTAGCCCATAATCGAGAATAAAGGGTACTTGGAGTTCAGGCGTTACAAGAACATTATGTACAAATGAAGTGAGAAGAGCTTTTAATAATCGTTTTCGGTGGTCATAGTGCTCTCCGGAAGTTTCTGGATATTTTACAATTGATAACTGCAACCCTATTTTTAGAGATTAAACAAACTCTTTAAATTATTTCCCTATTTATTCTTTTATTGGAAAAAGTTAAGAACCTTCAGAATAAAATGTATAAATGAAGTGAGATTAAATTTTAATAATCATTTTTGGTGGTTTTAGTGTCTCCGGAAGTTCTCGAATATTTTTCGGTAGATAATTTCAACCCTGTTTTTAGAGATTAAATAACATTTTAATATATTTTTTAAAATTTTTAGCTACTAGAAAATAATAGTATTCTTCATAAAAATTTTTAAAGTAAGTAATTGACACCTAATTTGATTAAAAAAAAAACCAAAAGTTTCAAGATCACAAGCCTCCACTTTTTGCTTCTAACCTAATTTACTATACGCTTAAACCCTAAAAAGTACATTTTGAGCAGACAACAACCAAGTCTTGAGTTCTTCGTTATTACTTGATAAAATAGTGAAGAACCAAGTAAGAAAAACTTTTAATAATCGTTTTCGGTGGTCATAGTGCTCTCTGGAAGTTTCCAGATATTTTACAATTGATTACATCAACCCTATTTTTAGAGATTAAACAACCTCTTTAAATTATTTCCCTATTTATTCTTTTATTGGAAAAAGTGAAGAACCTTCAGAATAAAATGTATAAATGAAGTGAGATTAAATTTTAATAATGATTTTTGGTGGTTTTAGTGCGCTCCGGAAGTTCTCGAATATTTTTCGGTAGATAACGTCAACCCTATTTTTAGAGATTAAATAACCCTTTAATATATTTTTTAAAATTTTTAGCTACTAAAAAATATTAGTATTGTTCATAAAAAATTTTAAAGTTAGTAATTGACACCTAATTTGATTAAAGAAAAAACCAAAAGCTTCAAGATCACAAGACTGTACTTTTTGCCCCTAAACCATTTCACTATGCGCTTAAACCCTAAAAAGTTCATTTTAAGTAGACACCAACCAAGTCTGTAGACGTTCGTTATTACGTGATAAAATAGTATGGATTGTAGATATTTTATGGACATTAGTTCATTTTTTGAAAAAAAAAAATTCATACGACTTTTCGAACAAATACATTTACCTCCTATTAGTTACTGTGTTTATGTTTAAAATTCATTTTTATTTATTCTTTCAATGGAAAAAGTGAAGACCCTTAAGAACATTATGTACAAATGAAGTGATAAGAGCTTTTAATAATCGTTTTCGGTGGTCATAGTGCTCTCTTAGCCGTTGCCTATCTCCCTTCGTCGGTCGGTGCAGCTGTCGTCCCTCAATCGTCGGTCAGCATCCATCGCACGTCTTTGTCCCTGCCGCCAAGCCACAGTCGACGCGAGCTCGATGGAGAAGCCGCCGTTACGCCCAACTGCAAGCTCGTCGACCTGATGTGCACGCCGTCGAACACCAACAGTCGCAGGCTTTCGTTTCGGTCGCCGTCCCCGTCGAAGATCAGTCCATGAAGCTTCGCCGGAGAGTCATGGGTCGAGCAGCCGTGGATCCGAGTGCTGCAACTTCGGGTAGTCACCGGAGTCGAACTTCACCAAACCATCGGTTCCGTTTCTGGTTCGAGTTTTTATTGGGCAATCCGATCGGTTTTCAGAGTTCTAAGACTGGTTCCGAATAGATCAGCTCACGAGCTTCTTGGATCTGACTCCTACGCTCCGAGACGCGCCGCCGTCTCGCCTACACGCAAGTCTTGAGACGTTCGTTATTACGTGATAAAATAGTGTGGATTGTAGATTTTTTATGGAGATTAGTTCATTTTTTGAATAAAAAAAAATTCATACGACTTTTCGAACAAATACATTTACCTCCTATTAGTTACTGTGTTTATGTTTAAAATTCAATTTCTATTTATTCTTTCAATGGAAGAAGTGAAGACCCATAAGAACATTATGTACAAATGAAGTGATAAGAGCATTTAATAATCGTTTTCGGTGGTCATAGTGCTCTCCGGAAGTTTTCGGATATTTTACAATTGATAACTTCAACCATATTTTTAGAGATTAAACAACCTCTTTAAATTATTTTCCTATTTATTCTTTTATTGGAAAAAGTGAAGAACCTTCAGAATAAAATGTATAAATGAAGTGAGATTAAATTTTAATATGATTTTTGGTGGTTTTTGTAACGCCCCTACTTTTCTATGACTAAACTCTTAGGGACATTACTACACATACATGCATTTATAGGCCAAGAGAGATAAAACGATCTTTAAATCTCCAATGAAAATAATTTGTCTTTAGGGATCCCAAGAAAAACATTCAAAACAGGTAAAAGGAGCAGTTTAAACATGGCCTATTTAAAATCTGTAAAGTAAATTTAAACTTCGAAAACATAAAGGGACAACATCAGTTATAAAAGAAATGGGCGGAAAACATGTCTATTCCCATGGTTCTAGCAACGCGCCTCCGTCACTCGCCCCGCACGCCCTTGGCCTTACAAAAAAACATTTTTTAAAAGAAAGGGTGAGTATTGCAAAACAATACCAGATAAGTGACCTCGCTTCTGAGGTTTGGGATATGCATACACATACAATCATGACTTTTAAACTTGTTGAAAATGTACATATGCGGGACCTAAAACTTTCTCATATCGTCAGTCTTTAATCCATGACTTCCTTTTTATTTAAGTGGCCAATTGGTCATCCTGAGTCATTTCATTTTGAGTCCTCCACGGACCACTGTAATAATTTGAGTCCCTCATGCACCCTGTATGGTTTGAGTCCTCATGCAGGACCCTGTATAGATTGAGTCCCTCACGGACCCTCGTAATTTGACCCATAGGGTCTCTCATTGCATGTTTGACCATGCACACAATGCACTCTGGGAGACCAATTTCCACATTTATCATCAAATCATTTCATGGCATACATAACATGCATGAGGTCCCATCATTCAACATAACTATAGTGTACATGCCACAACCATTATCATTGATATGCAAATCATGACTTTTCACATCATATAGGGTATAATACTCACGTATATAATCATGCAATATTCTCATAGATAATACTGTAATATCCTCACATGAAATACTGGAATATTCTTACATAAAATACATAGATATTCTCGCATAAAATACTAGATTATACTCACATAAAATATTGAGATATCTTCACATAGAATATCAAGGCATTCTCACATAAAATCTTGGAATATTCTCGTGTAAAATCATTAAATCTTTTTAAGTAAAATAACGTACCAATTTCACATAAAATATTGAAATTCGTTTTCTTTAATCCCATTTAAAAAGATTCGGGACAAGGTCCCTTACCTCGAGCTTTGATCTCACTCTTTCCTTCTAATTCTTAAATTAACGGTCCTTTCCAAATAACCTGTCAACCAAGAATTCTTCTATTCGTTATCCTACTACACAGTTCATTCAATATAAAGAATCTAAGTACGAAAGCGTCTATAATTCTCACTTTGCTCCAATTACCTCGACTCCGAATAATAATCCGAACGTGGATTTGGTTGCTCCAAAGCTTGGAAATCTTGATCCTAAAATTCAATTCGTTCCTACAAATCGTGTTCGAAACCGTAGTTTTACACTCTCAATTAGACTCTTAGATAAACGATAGGTCACAAATAATCCTTCAACAAAAACGAAACTTAACACGGAAACGCTCACCTATTGTAAACTCATTCTTTCAGAACGGTGATGGCCGGCGTTGTGGTCACGATCGGCGGTGAAGGAAACGAGTTCACGAGTGGCGTGTAGTCTCGATCGACGGTTGCGGCTGAAAGAGCAGTTCGCGAGTGGCTTCTGTTTTCGTGAAAACAACTCCGGTGAGACTGCTGCTGTGCTCGTGGATCTGCCGGCGCAAACCGAACGTGAAGAAGCGGCTGGACGCGCGATCGAGGCTCGCGCCGCTGCTCGAACTTCGGCGAAGGTGAGGCTCGTGAGCGTGGCGGCGTCCTCGGATGAGTAAGGAATCCCGAATCTTTGGGGTTCGACTCATAACCGCGGCGCGCGCAAGGAGCGAGTGGCTCCGATCGGGCGTCTCCGTTACCGGGTTGGAAGTGTGAGCGGTGGAGCTCGTCTTCTTTTGCGCGGCCGGTGAACGAGATGCATTTTGGGTGTGGCGTCGAGGTTCCGGTATGTGGACTAGGGTTTGGTGTGCGTCTTTCCTCCGGCGACTCGTGTGGTCTTCTTATCGATAGATAGCATGTAGGGTTTCGTTTGGTTAGGGCATAAGTAACGAAGGAGAAGGAGAAGATGTTGTTGGGCTAGGGTTAGGGTTTCTCTTAACCTTTCAATGATAAGGAGCTTATATACTATCAAATTAGGTTAAAACCAAGTGCTATTTATCACCCTAATTTAGACATTAATCACCAAAATGTCATTGCCACTTCCTTTTTCTTTTAATTATTATCAATAGTTGTCTAAAGGAGAATATTTCGCCTTAAACTAATAAAATTAAAAACTCATTGACACCGAGCTTGATGAAATTCACAAATCTAATTAGACACACACAGGTTGATAGAACGTTAAATAGGATAAATAATCAGTACCTTTGGTTGTGGTCGCCACAATCTTCCTCCTTAAGAACTTTCGTCCTCGAAAGTTCCTATTCTTGGAATAGTTCGGATACTTAGCTCAGACTTCCTCTTCTCTCGCCCGGTAGCTTCTTCCGCATGCGGTGGTTTTGCCATAACACTTTAACTAAGTTGATCTCACTTACACGGAGGGTCTTTTGATCTCTAGCAATAATGCATGTGTCGCTCGCCATAACTCAAATCTTACGCTAATCGTAATGGTTCAAGTCTATGACGTGAGTCAGTCCGAACGTATTTTCTCAACATGGAGACATGAAACACGTTATGAACCGGTGAAAGGAAGGCGGCGGTGCTAATCAGAGGCCACCGCACCAATCCTCTCTAAAATCTCGAATGGTCCGGATGAAGCGCGGACTCAATTTCCCTTTTCGGCCAAACCTTAGAATTCCTTTCATTGGGGCCACCTTAAGAAATACGTGGTCCCCAACACCGAATTCTAGGTCCCGCCGTCTCGTGTCGGCATAACTCTTTTGTATGCTCTTGGGCGCGGTGCGCATTCGCCCCTAATCTTACATGTATCGCACTATTTGTGACTGTACTAACTCTGGACCCAATAAGCGGCGTTCACCAACCTCCTCCCGCAAAGCGGGGAGTTCGCAGCGTTTTCCATAGAGAGCTTCAAATGGAGCCATTCCGATGGTCGATGGTATTTGTTATTGTAAGCAAACTCCATCAAATGCAAATGTGTGTCCTAAACTACAGGAAGTCTAAAGTGCAAGCTCGTAACATGTCTTCTAAGATCTGGTTCAAACGTTACATCGCCCATCCGTCTCGTGGATGAAAAGTCGTACTAAAGTTCAACTGTGAACCTAACGCTTTCTGTAGGCTCCTCCAAAAGTTGGAGGTGAAACGTGGATCCCTGTCTGAAATAATCTTGGTTGGAATCCCATGCAGGCGGACTATCTCTTCCAGATAAAGCTGCGCCCACTTATCCGTAGAATAGGTGGGTTTCCCTGGTATGAAATGTGCTGACTTGGTTAATCTGTCCACAATGACCCAAATTACTGAGTAACCTCGTAAGGTTCTAGGCAGTCCGACTATGAAATCCATAGAGATCTCCTCCCATTTCCACTGGGGCACATGTAAAGGCTGCGCAGAGTCCTGCGGGCCTCTGCTGTCCAGGTGCCTTCACCTGCTGACAAGTCAAACACTTGCTGACAAACTCTGCCACGTCGCGTTTCATGTTACACCACCAGAACGACTGTTTCAGATCTCGATACATCTTGGTACTACCAGGATGCATGGCAAATGGCGAGTTATGGGCCTCGTTCAAGATTTCTGCCTTCAGTTTGTCATCGTTTGGAACACATAATCGTCCTTGGAATAATAGTCCTCCATCTGCGGATAGTGAAAACTCTGCCAACGCACCTGTAGTTACTGCCGAAAGCTTCTCTACTAACTGAGGGTCCTCTTTCTGAGACTCAACGATGCGTTGCCTCAAAGTTGGTTGTACCGTTAACTGAGCTAACTGAGCCGTGGTCTTTCCTACTAGTATCGCAATTTCGGCTCGAGCAAACTCTGCTGTAACTCGCTCGCGCAGAACTTTCGTCTTTGAAGTATGCAACCGCTTCCTCACCGAGGGCATCGCCACGACATTAGCCTTCTTTGGGGTGGTATTGAATGTCAATATCGTAATCCTTCACTAATTCCAACCATCTGCGTTGCCTCATGTTCAATTCCTTCGGGTGAACAGATATTTTTGATTTTTATGATCTGTAAAAATCAATTTTTCGCCATATCTGAGGTAGTGTCTCCGGATCTTTAATGCAAAGACCATCTGCAAGCTTAGTTCCAAGTCATGAGTTGGATAATTCCTCTCATGCGTCTTTAATTGTCGGGATGCATAGGCTATTACTTTACCGTCTTTGCATTAGAACACAACCCAAACCTTTCTTAGAAGCATCACTATAAACCACGAGGCTCCACGTTTCCTCGGGATTGTAGAGAATCGAGTGACACTAATCTGCACTTGAGTTCCGGAAACTCGCCGCAAGCATCATCCCAAACAAATGAGTTACCTTTGCGTCGGTGGGTCATGGGCATGGCTATCTTGGCAAAATCCTCGCACGAAAGCGTCTATAGTAACTCGCAAGACCCAGAAAACTACGTACCTCAGTAACGGTGGACGGACGACGAGGCCATCGTGTGGCGGCCTCCACTTTATTTGGGTCAACAGAGACTCGACCGGACACCACATGCCCTAAGAAGGATACATGCGAGCGAATTCACACTTGGAGAACTTTGCATACAACTTATTCTCTCTCCGGCGTGTTTAAAACTTTTTCTCGTGTGCCTTTCATGATCTTCATCACATCCGGAGTATATCGGGATATCGTCAATAAACACAATCACGAACGTGTCTAGAAACTCTTTGAATACACGTTTCATCAAGTCCATGAAAGCGCAGGGCGTTGGTCAAACCAAAGCGGCATCACCGTGAACTCGTAATGCCCATAACGTGATCCGAATCCGTCTTAGGAATATCCTCTTCACCGATTCTCAATCGATGGTAGCTTCGATCTCGGTCGATCTTGGAAAACATCTGTTGCTCCTCGCAGAATCGATCGAACAAATCATCTATTCTAGGAAGAGGATATTTATTCTTGATCGTAACTTTATTCAACTCCCTGTAATCTATACACAGGCGCATGGACCCGTCTTTCTTTTTCACGAACAACACTGGTGCTCCTAAGGCGAAACGCTAGGCGTATAAACCCCTTGTCGATGAAGTCTTCTAATCGTAGTTTCAGCTTCTTTCAACTCACGGTGCCATTCTGCATACGATGCCTTTGATATCAGGTCGTCCCCTAATTCCAATCCGATGTTAAAATCTACTCTCGACGACGGAGGTATTCCGGGAGGTCCTCGGGAAGACATCGGAAATTCATTCACCATCGTGCTGATGACACGGAAATCTCCGTACACCTTGCATCTAGTATGCAAGCTAAGACGCCCCAAGCTCCCCGATGTAATAACTTCCTGGCCTTAAGGGCAGTAATTACCTTAGGCCTACTTCCTGCTAACGTGCCTCTGAACCTGTAGCCAGGTTGGTCAGGAGGAGTAAACACTACCTCCTTCCTGAAGCAATCAATGCAAGCATGGTTCTGCGCTAACCAGTCCATACCCAATATCACATCAAAGTCAAACATGTCTAAGACTACTAGATTTACTGCTAACTCATGGTCTGCGATGGTCACACTACCATCCTTGACTTTCATAGTGGCTAACAAGTTTATCCCGCAGGAGTGGAGCAGAGACAAAGCATCATCAGAATCGTTCTAATTCTAACTCAGCTTGACTTACGAAGGATGCAAGAATTAAAAGAGTGTGTAGAACATAATCAAATAATACAAAGGCAAGGTGCCCAAGTAATGGAAGTGTACCTGTAACCACTGAGTCCGTGCCATAGATGTTTTTACGGTGCTTGCATAAGCTCTTCCTTGGTGTATTATGGGCTTGGCGTGAAATTTCACTATTAATAACCCGAGGTTGGCTAGCATCGGCTTGACTCGCAAATTTATTAGCTCTGTGCCCTTCTTTCCCACATCCGAAGCACACTCGGACCGCCAAACACTTACCCCAATCTTCGCTTACCACAGTCCTTGCATTGTGGCTTATCTCCACCGTTATTTCTGTCCTGTTGACTGTGGTTTCGACTGAACTCGCACGAAAGTTTCTCGGTCTATGCGGTGTCTGCTGGGACGCCGTGTGAGCTTGAATTTGGTTGGTCCCACTTCCTCTTATGATTTGCTATGGTCATTTGCCAGTTAACCACTACTGCTTTGTGCGATCTGCGCTTGTACCCAAATCAATTTCGCCACACTCACCGCGGAGGCATAATCGGGAGGTGCTAGTGCTCGTATGAAGCCTCGAACATTTTCATCTAGCCCCATAATGAAACGCTCTGCTTTTCTTCGCCTCTGTGTCTACTAGCTCGGGGCAAAGCGTGACAAGCGGGTGAATTCTCTCTCATATACCTCCACCGCCTCCTGCTCGCTCATTGTAAGAATTTCGCTGTTTCCTATAACGAGTGCGCAGCAGGTAAAATTTCCGCGTAATGCTTCTTTAAGCAGATTCCATGTGATCGTTTCCATTGGCGACAATGGTTCCACGGGCGGACTCCCACCATAAATAGGCGTCGTCTCTCAACATGAAGGTAGCACAGACACCCTCCGGTCCTCGGGACAATTCATCAATCGGAAGATAGTCTCAATGGAGGACGACCATAACTACAAACCACCAAGTGGGGTCAGCTGGAAGACCCATCAAACGATCGGGATCATATTTCACGAAGTCCTTCGGATATATCGAGACTCGTGGTTGCATCATTCCTCCACGACTTGCTTGGGCGGTGAGTGGCTCATCAGAGCTCGCACCGAGTCCGCATGGCCTCTACCATCATAGTCATGACATTAGGGTTTCCTTGATCCGCCATCGAGCGATCTGCAGTGCATCCTCCTGGCGACGGGTGGTTCGGGGGAGGTGCAGCACGGGTGGAGCAATCTCTTTCTGTTCCGATTGGTAATTGCGGTTGGGTGTCAACGTTTTCTCTTGCCTCCGGCCCCTACCACGCCCCCTCTACCTCTCCCACGACCTCTAGGTGGCATTTTGTCAAGATTTTACAATACAGAGAGTTTCTAACTCTGGGTTTCATTACTTTCTAGCTATAAGATAGGATCACCCCTTAGGGTTTTAAATTCATTTACATTTATAATACAGGATCACATCATAATCATTTGCTTAATTTATAAAATACCAGAACGTACCTGGCGGTGACCGGAACCGTTGTTCAACCATGGGAACTACTCTGTGCTTACTCTCAAAGCAAGTCTCTGAGTAACCCTTAAACCTAGGGCTCGATACCAACCTGTAACGCCCTACTTTTCTATGACTAAACTCTTAGGGACATTACTACACATGCATGCATTTATAGGCCAAGAGAGATAAAACGATCTTTAAATCTCCAATGAAAATAATTTGTCTTTAGGGATCCCAAGAAAAACATTCAAAACAGGTAAAAGGAGCAGTTTAAACATGGCCTATTTAAAATCTGTAAAGTAAATTTAAACTTCGAAAACATAAAGGGACAACATCAGTTATAAAAGAAATGGGCGGAAAACATGTCTATTCCCATGGTTCTAGCAACGCGCCTCCGTCACTCGCCCTGCACGTCCTTGGCCTTACCTGAAAAACATTTTTTAAAAGAAAGGGTGAGTATTGCAAAACAATACCCGATGAAGTGACCTCGCTACTGAGGGTTTGGGATATGCATACACATACAATCATGACTTTTAAACTTGTTCGAAATGTACATATGCGGGACCTAAAACTTTCTCATATCGTCAGGTCTTTAATCCATGACTTCCTTTTTATTTAAGTGGCCAATTGGTCATCCTGAGTCATTTCATTTTGAGTCCCTCACTGACACTCTGTAATAATTTGAGTCCTCACGGAGGACCTGTATGGTTTGAGTCCCTCATGGACCTCTGTATAGATTGAGTTCCCTCACAGACCCTCGTAATTTGACCCATAAGGTCTCTATCGCATGTTTGACCATGCACACAATGCACTCGAGAGACCAATTTCCACATTTATCATCAAATCATTTCATGGCATACATAACATGCATGAGGTCCCATCATTCAACATAACTATAGTGTACATGCCACAACCATTATCATTGATATGCAAATCATGACTTTTCACATCATATAGGGTATAATACTCACGTATATAATCATGCAATATTCTCATAGATAATACTGTAATATCCTCACATGAAATACTGGAATATTCTTACATAAAATACATAGATATTCTCGCATAAAATACTAGATTATACTCACATAAAATATTGAAATTCGTTTTCTTTAATCCCATTTAAAAAGATTCGGCACAAGGTCCCTTACCTCGAGCTTTGATCTCACTCTTTCCTTCTAATTCTTAAATTAACGGTCCTTTCCAAATAACCTGTCAACCAAGAATTCTTTTATTCGTTATCCTACTACGAGTTCATTCAATATAAAGAATCTAAATACGAAAAGCGTCTATAATTCTCACTTTGCTCCAATTACCTCGACTCAGAATAATAATCCGAACGTGGATTTGGTTGCTCCAAAGCTTGGAAATCTTGATCCTAAAATTCAATTCGTTCCTACAAATCGTGTTCGAAACCGTAGTTTTACACTCTCAATTAGACTCTTAGATAAACGATAGGTCACAAATAATCCTTCAACAAAATCGAAACTTAACACGTAAACGCCACGGTGTCAGTAAACTCGCTGCAGAAGCGGTGATGGCGTACGTGGTCACGATCGGCGGTGAAGGGAAACGAGTTCACGAGTGGCGTGTAGTCTCGATCGACGTTTGCGGGTGAAAGAGCGATTCGCGAGTGGCTTCGCTGTGAAAACAACTCCGCGAGGCTAACTCTTTGTGCTCGTGGATCTGCCGCCGCGCAAATCGAAGCGTGAAGAAGTGGGCCGACGCGCGATCGAGGCTCGCGCCGCCGAACTTCGACGGCGAAGCCGAGGCTCGTGGTGGCGCGCGCGGCCTCGGATGAGTAAGGAATCCCGGCTCGCTGGGGTTCGACTCAGAATCGCGGCGGCGCGCAAGGAGCGATGGCTCCGATCGGCGTCTCGTTGGTCGGGTTGGAAGTGTGAACGCCTGAGCTCGTCTTCTTTGCTGCGGTAAATTTGAGCGAGATGCGGTGGGTGTGGCGTCGAGGTTCCGGTATGTGGACTAGGGTTTGGTGTGCGTCTTTCCTCCGCGACTCGTGTGGTCTTCTTATCGATAGATAGCATGTGGGGTTTCGTTTGGTTAGGGCATAAGTAATGAAGGAGAAGGAGAAGATGTTGTTGGGCTAGGGTTAGGGTTTCTCTTAACCTTTCAATGATAAGGAGCTTATATACTATCAAATTAGGTCAAAACCAAGTGCTATTTATCACCCTAATTTAGACATTAATCACCAAAATGCCATTGCCACTTCCTTTTTCTTTTAATTATTATCAATAGTTGTCTAAAGGAGAATATTTCGCCTTAAACTAATAAAATTAAAAACTCATTAACACCAAGCTTGATGAAATTCACAAATCCAATTAGACACACACAGGTTGATAGAACGTTAAATAGGATAAATAATCAGTACCTTTGGTTGTGGTCGTCACAGTTTTAGTGAGCTCCGGAAGTTCTCGAATATTTTTCGGTAGATAACGTCAACCCTATTTTTAGAGATTAAATAACCTTATAATATATTTTTTAAAATTTTTAGCTACTAGAAATTATAAGTATTCTTCATAAAAAAATTTTAAAGTTAGTAATTGACACCTAATTTGATTAAAAAAAAAAACCAAAAGTTTCAAGATCACAAGACTCTACTTTATGCCTCTAACCCAATTTACTATGCGCTTAAACCCTAAAAAGTTCATTTTAAGCAGACAACAACCAAGTCTTGAGACGTTCATTATTACGTGATAAAATAGTGTATTGGATTGTAGATTTTTTATGGAGATTAGTTCATTTTTTGAATAAAAAAAATTCATACGACTTTTCGAACAAATACATTTACCTCCTATTAGTTACTGTGTTTATGTTTAAAATTTATTTTCTATTTATTCGTTCAATGGAAAAAGTGAAGACCCTTAAGAACATTATGTACAAATGAAGTGAGAAGAGCTTTTAATAATCGTTTTCGGTGGTCATAGTGCTCTCCGGAAGTTTCCGTATATTTTACAATTGATAACTTCAACCCTATTTTTAGAGATTAAACAACCTCTTTAAATTATTTCCCTTTTTATTCTTTTATTGGAAAAAGTGAAGAACCTTCAGAATAAAATGTATAAATGAAGTGAGATTAAATTTTAATAATGATTTTTGGTGGTTTTAGTGAGCTCCGGAAGTTCTCGAATATTTTTCGGTAGATAACGTCAACCCTATTTTTAGAGATTAAATAACCTTATAATATATTTTTTAAAATTTTTAGCTACTAGAAATTATAAGTATTCTTCATAAAAAAATTTTAAAGTTAGTAATTGACACCTAATTTGATTAAAAAAAAAAAACCAAAAGTTTCAAGATCACAAGACTCTACTTTATGCCTCTAACCCAATTTACTATGCGCTTAAACCCTAAAAAGTTCATTTTAAGCAGACAACAACCAAGTCTTGAGACGTTCATTATTACGTGATAAAATAGTGTATTGGATTGTAGATTTTTTATGGAGATTAGTTCATTTTTTGAATAAAAAATTCATACGACTTTTCGAACAAATACATTTACCTCCTATTAGTTACTGTGTTTATGTTTAAAATTCAATTTCTATTTATTCTTTCAATGGAAGAAGTGAAGACCCTTAAGAACATTATGTACAAATGAAGTGATAAGAGTTTTTAATAATCGTTTTCGGTGGTCATAGTGCTCTCCGGAAGTTTTCGGATATTTTACAATTGATAACTTCAACCATATTTTTAGAGATTAAACAACCTCTTTAAATTATTTTCCTATTTATTCTTTTATTGGAAAAACTGAAGAACCTTCAGAATAAAATGTAATAATTAAGTGAGATTAAATTTTAATAATGATTTTTTGTGGTTTTAGTGCGCTCCGGAAGTTCTCGAATATTTTTCGGTAGATAACGTCAACCCTATTTTTAGAGATTAAATAACCTTATAATACATTTTTTAAAATTTTTAGCTACTAGAAAATATTAGTATTATTCATAAAAAAATTTTAAAATTAGTAATTGACCCCTAATTTGATTATAAAAAAAACCCAAAAGCTTCAAGATCACAAACTCCACATTTTGCCTCTAACCCAATTTACTATGCGCTTAAACCCTAAAAAGTTCATTTTAAGCAGACAACAACCAAGTCTTGAGACGTTCATTATTACGTGATAAAATAGTGTAGATTTTTTATGGAGATTAGTTCATTTTTTGAATAAAAAAAATTCATATGACTTTTCGAACAAATACATTTACCTCCTATTAGTTACTGTGTTTATGTTTAAAATTTATTTTCTATTTATTCTTTCAATGGAAAAAGTGAAGACCGTTAAAAAAATTATGTACAAATGAAGTGAGAAGAGCTTTGAATAATCGTTTTCGGTGGTCATAGTGCTCTCCGGAAGTTTCCGGATATTTTACACTTGATAACTTCAACCCTATTATTAGAGATTAAACAACCTCTTTAAATTATTTCCCTTTTTATTCTTTTATTGGAAAAAGTGAAGAACCTTCAGAATAAAATGTATAAATGAAGTGAGATTAAATTTTAATAATGATTTTTGGTGGTTTTAGTGAGCTCCGGAAGTTCTCGAATATTTTTGGTGAGATAACGTCATTTCTATTTTTAGAGATTAAATAACCTTATAATATATTTTTTAAAATTTTTAGCTACTAGAAAATATTAGTATTCTTCATAAAAAAATTTTAAAGTTAGTAATTGACACCTAATTTGATTAAAAAAAAAACCAAAAGCTTCAAGATCACAAGACTCTACTTTTTGCCTCTAACCCAATTTACTATGCGCTTAAACCCTAAAAAGTTCATTTTAAGCAGACAACAACCAAGTCTTGAGACGTTCATTATTACGTGAGAAAATAGTGTGGATTGTAGATTTTTTATGGAGACTAGTTCATTTTTTGAATAAAAAAAATTCATACGACTTTTCGAACAAATACATTTACCTCCTATTAGTTACTGTGTTTATGTTTAAAATTTATTTTCTATTTATTCATTCAATGGAAAAAGTGAAGACCCTTAAGAACATTATGTACAAATGAAGTGAGATGAGCTTTTAATAATCGTTTTCGGTGGTCATATTGCTCTCCGGAAGTTTCCGGATATTTTACAATTGATAACTTCAACCTTATTTTTAGAGATTAGACAACCTCTTTAAATTATTTTTCTATTTATTCTTTTATTGGAAAAACTGAAGAACCTTCAGAATAAAATGTATAAATGAAGTGAGATTAAATTTTAATAATGATTTTTTGTGGTTTTAGTGCGCTCCGGAAGTTCTCGAATATTTTTCGGTAGATAACGTCAACCCTATTTTTAGAGATTAAATAACCTTTTAATATATATATTTTATAAATTTTTAGCAACTAGAAAATATAAGTATTCTTCATAAAAAATTTTAAAGTTAGTATTTGACCCCTTGATTATAAAAAAAATCCAAAAGCTTCAAGATCACAAACTCCACATTTAGCCTCTAACCCAATTTACTATGCGCTTAAACCCTAAAAAGTTCATTTTAAGCAGACAACAACCAAGTCTTGAGACGTTCATTATTACGTGATAAAATAGTGTATTGGATTGTAGATTTTTTATGGAGATTAGTTCATTTTTTGAATAAAAAAATTCATACGACTTTTCGAACAAATACATTTACCTCCTATTAGTTACTGTGTTTATGTTTAAAATTCAATTTCTATTTATTCTTTCAATGGAAGAAGTGAAGACCCTTAAGAACATTATGTACAAATGAAGTGATAAGAGTTTTTAATAATCGTTTTCGGTGGTCATAGTGCTCTCCGGAAGTTTTCGGATATATTACAATTGATAACTTCAACCATATTTTTAGAGATTAAACAACCTCTTTAAATTATTTTCCTATTTATTCTTTTATTGGAAAAACTGAAGAACCTTCAGAATAAAATGTAATAATTAAGTGAGATTAAATTTTAATAATGATTTTTGTGGTTTTAGTGCGCTCAGGAAGTTCTCGAATATTTTTGGTGAGATAACGTCAACCCTATTTTTAGAGATTAAATAACCTTATAATACATTTTTAAAATTTTTAGCTACTAGAAAATATTAGTATTATTCATAAAAAAATTTTAAAATTAGTAATTGACCCCTAATTTGATTATAAAAAAAACCCAAAAGCTTCAAGATCACAAACTCCACATTTTGCCTCTAACCCAATTTACTATGCGCTTAAACCCTAAAAAGTTCATTTTAAGCAGACAACAACCAAGTCTTGAGACGTTCATTATTACGTGATAAAATAGTGTAGATTTTTATGGAGATTAGTTCATTTTTGAATAAAAAAATTCATATGACTTTTCGAACAAATACATTTACCTCCTATTAGTTACTGTGTTTATGTTTAAAATTTATTTTCTATTTATTCTTTCAATGGAAAAAGTGAAGACCGTTAAAAAAATTATGTACAAATGAAGTGAGAAGAGCTTTTAATAATCGTTTTCGGTGGTCATAGTGCTCTCCGGAAGTTTCCGGATATTTTACACTTGATAACTTCAACCCTATTATTAGAGATTAAACAACCTCTTTAAATTATTTCCCTTTTTATTCTTTTATTGGAAAAAGTGAAGAACCTTCAGAATAAAATGTATAAATGAAGTGAGATTAAATTTTAATAATGATTTTTGGTGGTTTTAGTGAGCTCCGGAAGTTCTCGAATATTTTTCGGTAGATAACGTCAGCCCTATTTTTAGAGATTAAATAACCTTATAATATATTTTTTAAAATTTTTAGCTACTAGAAAATATTAGTATTCTTCATAAAAAAATTTTAAAGTTAGTAATTGACACCTAATTTGATTAAAAAAAAAACCAAAAGCTTCAAGATCACAAGACTCTACTTTTTGCCTCTAACCCAATTTACTATGCGCTTAAACCCTAAAAAGTTCATTTTAAGCAGACAACAACCAAGTCTTGAGACGTTCATTATTACGTGAGAAAATAGTGTGGATTGTAGATTTTTATGGAGACTAGTTCATTTTTTGAATAAAAAAATTCATACGACTTTTGAACAAATACATTTACCTCCTATTAGTTAATGTGTTTATGTTTAAAATTTATTTTCTATTTATTCATTCAATGGAAAAAGTGAAGACCCTTAAGAACATTATGTACAAATGAAGTGAGATGAGCTTTTTTAATAATCGTTTTGGTGGTCATATTGCTCTCAGGAAGTTTCAGGATATTTTACAATTGATAACTTCAACCTTATTTTTAGAGATTAGACAACCTCTTTAAATTATTTTTCTATTTATTCTTTTATTGGAAAAATCAAGAACCTTGAGAATAAAATGTATAAATGAAGTGAGATTAAATTTTAATAATGATTTTTGTGGTTTTAGTGCGCTCAGGAAGTTCTCGAATATTTTTGGTGAGATAACGTCAACCCTATTTTTAGAGATTAAATAACCTTTTAATATATATATTTTATAAATTTTTAGCAACTAGAAAATATAAGTATTCTTCATAAAAAATTTTAAAGTTAGTATTTGACCCCTTGATTATAAAAAAAATCCAAAAGCTTCAAGATCACAAACTCCACATTTAGCCTCTAACCCAATTTACTATGCGCTTAAACCTAAAAAGTTCATTTTAAGCGAGATAACAACCAAGTCTTGAGACGTTCATTATTACGTGATAAAATAGTGTATTGGATTGTAGATTTTTTATGGAGATTAGTTCATTTTTTGAATAAAAAAATTCATACGACTTTTCGAACAAATACATTTACCTCCTATTAGTTACTGTGTTTATGTTTAAAATTCAATTTCTATTTATTCTTTCAATGGAAGAAGTGAAGACCCTTAAGAACATTATGTACAAATGAAGTGATAAGAGTTTTTAATAATCGTTTTCGGTGGTCATAGTGCTCTCCGGAAGTTTTCGGATATTTTACAATTGATAACTTCAACCATATTTTTAGAGATTAAACAACCTCTTTAAATTATTTTCCTATTTATTCTTTTATTGGAAAAAATCAAGAACCTTGAGAATAAAATGTAATAATTAAGTGAGATTAAATTTTAATAATGATTTTTTGTGGTTTTAGTGCGCTCCGGAAGTTCTCGAATATTTTTCGGTAGATAACGTCAACCCTATTTTTAGAGATTAAATAACCTTATAATACATTTTTTAAAATTTTTAGCTACTAGAAAATATTAGTATTATTCATAAAAAAATTTTAAAATTAGTAATTGACCCCTAATTTGATTATAAAAAAAACCCAAAAGCTTCAAGATCACAAACTCACACATTTTGCCTCTAACCCAATTTACTATGCGCTTAAACCCTAAAAAGTTCATTTTAAGCAGACAACAACCAAGTCTTGAGACGTTCATTATTACGTGATAAAATAGTGTAGATTTTTATGGAGATTAGTTCATTTTTGAATAAAAAAATTCATATGACTTTTCGAACAAATACATTTACCTCCTATTAGTTCTTTGTGTTTATGTTTAAAATTTATTTTCTATTTATTCTTTCAATGGAAAAAGTGAAGACCGTTAAAAAAATTATGTACAAATGAAGTGAGAAGAGCTTTTAATAATCGTTTTCGGTGGTCATAGTGCTCTCCGGAAGTTTCCGGATATTTTACACTTGATAACTTCAACCCTATTATTAGAGATTAAACAACCTCTTTAAATTATTTCCCTTTTTATTCTTTTATTGGAAAAAGTGAAGAACCTTCAGAATAAAATGTATAAATGAAGTGAGATTAAATTTTAATAATGATTTTTGGTGGTTTTAGTGAGCTCAGGAAGTTCTCGAATATTTTTGGTGAGATAACTTATCACCCTATTTTTAGAGATTAAATAACCTTATAATATATTTTTTAAAATTTTTAGCTACTAGAAAATATTAGTATTCTTCATAAAAAAATTTTAAAGTTAGTAATTGACACCTAATTTGATTAAAAAAAAAACCAAAAGCTTCAAGATCACAAGACTCTACTTTTTGCCTCTAACCCAATTTACTATGCGCTTAAACCCTAAAAAGTTCATTTTAAGCAGACAACAACCAAGTCTTGAGACGTTCATTATTACGTGAGAAAATAGTGTGGATTGTAGATTTTTTATGGAGACTAGTTCATTTTTTGAATAAAAAAAATTCATACGACTTTTCGAACAAATACATTTACCTCCTATTAGTTACTGTGTTTATGTTTAAAATTTATTTTCTATTTATTCATTCAATGGAAAAAGTGAAGACCCTTAAGAACATTATGTACAAATGAAGTGAGATGAGCTTTTAATAACCGTTTTCGGTGGTCATATTTGTGACGACCATCATCACAGGTATTATTATTAATTTTATTTAACGCTCTTGTAAACGCCGTGTTTAGTTGGATTAGTGATTTTTAATCAAGCTCGGCGAGGTGGAGGCCGTAATTTTGGTTTGTCTTACGTGAATTGTTTTCTTTTAAGATGAGATTAGTTATGAAAATTAAAGGGAAGGTAATTTTAAGGGCGTTTTGGTGATTTAGGTCTAAATTAGGGTGATCATTGGCACATGACTTGACCTAGATGGTTGGTATATAAAATTATGAGCAAGAGAAACCCTAGCCTCCACATCTCCTCTTCATCTTAAACCCTAATTCTATCTCTCACCATAATCTTCATCTCACACTAACCCTAACCTAGGTACATCCTCTCCTCCACGAGTTGACCTATCAGTGATCTTTTTCTTCTGGTTGCTGCGGCCTCCCGGGCCAAAGACTACTCGGAGTCCTTCAACCTCCTTCTCCTCCTTCTCGTTCACTCAACACTAGGCGCTGGCAAGCAGAGAGTCTGGCAGCCTTCCGCCGACTGCACCCACACGCACGCTGCACCCGGATCCACCGAGCAAGCCGCCACCGCCTCATCCGAGCTCACGAACGGAGAAGCTCCGGAAGAAGCCACGACCGCACTAACGCCGAGCCGCCGTGGAGGTGTACTCGTCCGCACGCGACCAGGAGATCAACGAGACCCGTCCTCATCGGCGAAGACCCACGGATTTAACGCCGAAGCTGCGAGATCCACCGAAGTTCTTCGCCGGATCGTAACGCCGCCGCCGCTCGCACTAACGCGCCGAGAGTTCGGCGCGCGCGAACACCGATCGCTGTTCGCCCGTCGACACGGCCGGTTTGCCGAGCAGCTCCACGACCATCTCGCTGCAAAGACCGGACGGTCGCGCGGGTTGTGGATCGCACGGTTATTCCCGACTTCAAGCAGCGACCACCACGCGAGCTCGTTCGCGGCCAGCCGCGCGGTTGCTGCTGCGTCGAATCCACGCGACGCGCCGGCCGTCGTGACCTTACACCGCAAGGTTTGGTCGTCCCGAGAGGAAGCGAACTTGGAGCGGGATTGATCGTCAAAACGGACTAAGAATTAGTAGGTGTTCGCTTTGAGCTCTAGGTTTCATTTGAAAGGAGAATAAGCGAGGAGTTCGAGTAGGTTTTGGAGAGAAATCGAAGCTCGAGGTAAGGGACCTCGTCCGAACTTTTAATTGGGAGCAAATGAAAGCGATTTTTATGATTTTATGTGAATCGGTTCATATTTTTCCACATGAAAATCCACGGATATTATTTTGAGAATACGTGATATTTTATGTGCAATTATTTCGATGTATTATGTGAAAATGAATCACTATTTTATGTGAAAGTATTCTCGTATGTTATGTATAAAGATCCCATTAGTTCATGTGAAAATAGGACGGTGAGTGAGTATGAGAATGTTTCGTGTTATTACAAAAGTATGATATTTTCACTCGCCCATGAGAAAGTATGAATGATATGTTGATGATGTTATTTGTGATATGTACACCATGATTTTGTGGTGATGAGACCTTATGCATGATTAGTATGTCACGAAATGAATTATTGTATAGTGTGGACATTGGTTATCCACGAGATCGCCGAAATGACTTTCGGGATGACCGATCGACCTCACAATTATATGTAGCCATGGATTAAAGACCTGGCAATTGAATGAATAGCCATGGATTAAAGACCTGGCAACTGAACGAATAGCCATGGATTAAAGACCTGGCAATTGAATGAATAGCCATGGATTAAAGACCTGGCAACTGAACGAATAGCCATGGATTAAAGACCTGGCAACTGAACGAATAGCCATGGATTAAAGACCTGGCAACTGAAAGAATAGCCATGGATTAAAGACACGGCAATCGAATGAGCAGATCATGGATTAAAGGCCTGACAACTAACTATGCAGCCATGGATTAAAGACCTGGCAACTTTAGAAAGTTTCGATTCCCATCTAAGTATGTTATGAATGAGTTTAAAGATCATGATTGTATGTGTATGCATATCCCAAACCTCGGTAGCGAGGTTACTTACTGGGTATTGTTTATGCAATACTCACCCTTTCTTTTAAAAATGTTTTCAGGTAAAGGGAAGGACGTGCAGGGCGTGTGACGGGAGAGCGTGATTAGAACCATGGGAACCAGCATGATTTTCCGCATATTCGTATTTTGACTATTTTTGTCTCTAAGATTTGAATGGAAGTTGAACTTGTTTACAGTTTTAAATAGGCCAAGTTGATTTGATGCTTTAACTGATTTGAATGTTTTGTTTTTTATTTGGGATCCCTAGAACTGTTTACGATAAATGGAAATTTCTTTCAAGTACTTTATTTCTCGGCCTATAAATGCATGCATGTGTAGTAATGTCCCCAGGGATTTGGTCATAGAAAAGTAGGGGCGTTACAGTTGGTATCAGAGCCCTAGGTTAAGGGTTCTGTAGACTTGCTTACAGAGTAAGCACAGAGTAGTTCCCATGGTTTAACAACGCTTCCAGTCACCGCCAGGTACGTTCTGACAATTTATTAAGAAAGTAAATGATTATGATATGATACAGTTTTATGCATACATAACCTTAAAAGCCCCAAGGGGTGATTCTATCTTATGATTTGAAAGTAAAGGAAACCGAAGTTAGAAACTCTCTTTAATGTAGTTCGACATAATGCCACCCAGAGGCCGAGGAGAGGTAGAGGGGCGTGGTAGGGGCGGGAGGCAAGGGAAAACATTGGACGCCCAACCGAATTGCCCCTGGATCGGGAAGAGATTACTCCACCCGCTCGAGACCTCCCCGGGACCCGCTGAACGTCGGGAGAATATACTGCGCAGTGCCCCGCGTGGCGAGACTGGGGAACGCCAATGTGATGACTATGATGGTGGAGGCCATGCGAGCCTAGTGCGAGCCACGGTAGCCACCCACCGCCCAAACAAATCGTGGCGAAAGCGACGCAACCACCGGAATCCCGTTACGAAGGACTTGTAGAAGTATGATCCGAGATCTTTCAATGGGTCTTCCAGTGGACCCCACTGCGGCGGAGTTGTGGTTGTCCTCCATTGAGACCATCTTCGATGATGAAGCGCCACGAGGACCGAGAGGGTGTCTGTGCGACCTTCATGCTTTGAGGATGACGCGCAGATTGTGGTGGAGTCCGCCCAAGGAACCATTGTTGCCAGCGGAGAAACGATTACATTTGGAATCTATTCAAGGAAGCATTCTCGCGGAAATTCTATCTGCTGCGCACTCATTCTTACGAAGCAGCGTAATTCTTACAATTAATGTGCGAAGCAGAGAGCAGTGGAGATTTATGAGAGGGAATTTACCCGTCTATCCCGTTTTGCCCCCGAGCTAGTGGATACAGAAGCAAAGAAGACTGAGCGCTTCATCATGGGGCTAGATGAGAATGTACGAGGCTTTATTCAAGCATTAGCACCTCCTGATTACGCCTCCGCAGTGAGAGTGGCGGAGCCGATTTGCAGTGCGAGCTCGCACCGCATACTGGCCGGTGGTAGTTAACTCGGGCATTTCTTAGCGAATCATAAGAGGAAGTGGGACCGGCCCATTCCGGCTCCTGGCGCCCCACGTACATCGCATAGACTAGGGCATTTCCGTACAGGTTCCAGCCAGAAACCACCAGTCAACAGATCAGGGAATAGCAGCGGAGATAGGCCACAGTGCAAGGAATGTGGTAAACTGCACTGGGGTAAATGTATGGCCCGGTCCGGAGCGTGTTTCAAGTGTGGAAAGGAAGGGCCTGAGCTAATATTCGCCGAATCAAGCCAAAGACTAGCTTGATACAGATTATGAGCAAGCGGTGGGCTCGCTGTGAAGCCGCCATACAACAAGGGAGAGCCTATGCGAGCACTAGTAGAGACATCTATGGCTCGGACTCGGTTAATTCTGAGTACACTTCCATTACTTGGGCACCTCGCCTTTGTACTATTTGATTACGGTTTCTACGACTCTTTTATTTTCTGCATCCTTTGTAAGTCAAGTGAGTTAGAACTAGAACAGTTACATAAAGATGCTCTATCTCTGTATCCACTCCTGTGAGGATAAATTTGTTAGCTAATATGAAAGTCAAGGATGGTAGTGTGACCATCGCATGGACCATGAGTTAGAAGATGAACCTAGTGGTTCTAGATATGTTCGATTTTGATGTAATATTGGGCATGGGTGGTTAGCGCAAAACCATGCTTGTATTGATTTGTTTGGGGAAGGAGGTAGTGTTCACTCCTCCTAACCAACCTCGGCTCTGAGTTGGAGAGGCACTATAGCAGGAAGTAGGCCTAAGGTAATTCATGCGCCCTTAAGGCCGAAAGTTATTACATCGGGAGCTTGGGGCGTCTTAGCTTTGCATACTAGATGCAAGATGCACAGAGATCTCGGTGACATCGAGTGCGTAGTGAATGAATTTGCAGACGTCTTCCCGAGGATCTCCGGAATACCTCGAGTCGAGGAGGTAGATTTTTAACTGATTGGAATTGGGGGCGACCCCGATATCCAAGGCTCCGCATGAATGGCACCAGTGAGAGTTGAAAGAGCTAAAAGTACATGCGATTCACTGAGGACTTGCTAGACAAAGGGTTTATACGCCCAAGCGTTTCACCCTGGGGAGCACCGGTATTGTTCGTGAAAAAGAAAGACGGATCCATGCGTCTGTGTATAGATTACAGGGAGTTGAATAAAGTTACAATCAAGAATAAATATCCTCTCCCCAGGATAGATGATTTGTTCGATCAGTTGCAAGGAGCGACAGTGTTTTCTAAGATCGATCTGAGATCAGGCTACCATCAGTTGAGGATCAGTGAGGGGGATATCCCTAAAACAGCATTCAGATCACGTTATGGGCATTACGAGTTCACAAGTGATGCCGTTTGGCTGACCAATGCTCCTGCCGCCTTCATGGACTTGATGAACCGTTTGTTCAAGGAGTTTCTTGATACGTTCGTGATTGTGTTCATCGATGATATATTGATATACTCCAGGTGTGATGAAGAACATGAAATGCACCTGAGGAAAGTCTTACTCACACTGAGAGAGAATAAGTTGTATGCAAAATTCTCCAAGTGTGAATTTTGGCTCAGACAGGTATCTTTTCTAGGACATGTAGTGTATGCAGAAGTCGAGTCTCTGTTGATCCAATGAAAGTGGAGGCCGCCACACAAAGTGGCCTCGTCCGACCACGATTCTGAGGTACGTAGTTTTTCGGGTCTTGCGGGGATACTATAGGCGCTGCCGTGCAGGATTTTGCCAAGATAGCCATGCCTATGACTCGGTGACGCGTAAGGGAAACTCTTTTGTTTGGGATGAGGCTTGTGAAAGCGAGTTTCTGGGAACTCAAGCACAGATTAGTGTCGGCCCGATTCTTACAGTTCCGAGGAGCAGGAGCTTTGTGGTTTCTGGTGATGCTTCAAGAAAGGGTTGTGTGGTATTGATGCAAAGACGGTAAAGTAATAGCTTATGCATCCCGACAATTGAAGACGACGCACGAGAGGAACTATCCAACTCATGACTGGAACTAGCAAAGCAGTGGTTTTTGCTTTAAAGATCCGGAGGCACTACACAGATGGCGCAGAAAATTTGATTTTTACAGATCATAAAAGTCAAGTATCTGTTCACCCGAAGGAATTGAACATGAGGCAACGCAGATGGTTGGAATTGGTGAAAGATTATGATATTGACATACGCACCATCCCAGTAAGGCTAACGTAGTGGCCGATGCCTCAGCGAAGCCAATTACATATCTGCTGCGCGCGAGTGACATGAGCCGCGTAGAGTTCTGAGCAGTTCGCTCGAGCGGAAATTGCAAAGGCTAGTAGGAAAGACCACGGGCCGCTTAGCCCGATTAACAATCTGCAACCGACCTTGAGGCAACGCATTATAGAGGCTCAACAGGTGGACCCCGATTAGTGGAAAAACTTACTCGCGGTAGCTACAGTGAGTTGACGGAGTTTTCCTATCCACGGATGGGGATTGCTATTTCGAGGGCGTTTGTGTGTGCGGACAATGACAAGGCGAGGACCGAGATCTTGAACGAAGCCCATAACTCACCATTTTCTATGCATCTGGCAGTACCAAGATGTACCGCGATCCAAAGCGATGCGTTTTGGTGGTGCAACATGAAGCGCGGACGTGGCGAGTTTGTCGCCAAGTGTTTGACTTGTCGGCAGTGAAGCGCGCCTAGAGCAGAGGCCCGCAGGATTGCCGCAACCATTACATGTGCCCGGTGGAAATGGGAGAGATCTCTATGGATTTCATAGTTGGATTGCCTAGAACTTTACGAGGTTACACAGTGATTTGGGTCATAGTGGATGAGTTAACAAAGTCAAGACATTTCATACTGTGTGAAACCCACCTATTCTGAGATAAGTGGCGCGACTTTACCGGAAGAGATAGTCTGTTTGCATGGAATTCCGATCAAGATTATATCGCAGCGAGGATCCACGTTTCACCTCCAACTTCCGGAGAAGTTTACAGAGAGCGTTAGGTTCGCGGTTGAACTTGATGCGACTTTTCATCCACGCACGAACGGGCATGTAACGATTAAATCGGATATTAGAGGACATGTTGCGAGCTTGCACTTTAGATTTCCGGCAGGTTGGGACACTCATTTGCATCGATGGAGTTTGCTTACAACACGCTACTACTACCGACCATCGGAATGGCCCCATTTGAAGCTCTCTATGGAAAACGTTGCGTAACTCCGCCGGGAGGAGGTTAGTGAACGCCGATTGTTGGGTCGAGTAATTAGTAGTACAGTCACGAATGAGGCAATGCAAAAGATTAGGCACGAATACTGCACCGCTCAAGTCGGATAAAAGAATTATGCCGACACGAGGCGAAGGGACCTAGAATTCGAGGTTGGGGACCACGTGTTTCTTAAGGTGGCCCCAATGAAGGGAATTCTAAGGTTTGGCCGTAAAGGAAGTTAGTCCGCGATTCATCTGACCATTTGAGATTTTAGAGAGGATTGGTGCGGTGGCCTTGGACTAGCACTACCGCCGTCCCCCTGTCGTGATGCACAACGTATTCCATGTCTCCATGTTGAGAAAGCACGTTCTGGACCGACTCATGTCATAGACTTGAACCATTGCGATTAGCGTAAGATCTCGAGTTATGGCGAACGACCGCGGTACAAATTATTGCAAGGGATCGAAAGACCCTCCGTGAATTAGTGAGATCGGCTTAGTTAAGGTATTGTGGCGCAGAACCACCGCACGAGGAGAAGCTACTTGGGAGAGCGAGAAGAGGAAGTGCGCGCTAAATATCCCGAACTATTCCAGAATAGGAACTTTCGAGGGACGAAAGTTCTTAAGGAGGGAAGATTGTGACGACCATCATCACAGGTATTATTATTAATTTTATTTAACGCTCTTGTAAACGCCGTGTTTAGTTGGATTAGTGATTTTTAATCAAGCTCGGCGAGGTGGAGGCCGTAATTTTGGTTTGTCTTACGTGAATTGTTTTCTTTTAAGATGAGATTAGTTATGAAAATTAAAGGGAAGGTAATTTTAAGGGCGTTTTGGTGATTTAGGTCTAAATTAGGGTGATCATTGGCACATGACTTGACCTAGATGGTTGGTATATAAAATTATGAGCAAGAGAAACCCTAGCCTCCACATCTCCTCTTCATCTTAAACCCTAATTCTATCTCTCACCATAATCTTCATCTCACACTAACCCTAACCCTAGGTACATCCTCTCCCTCCACGAGTTGACCTATCCGGCAGTCTTTTCTTCTCGGTTGCAGCCTCCCGCCGGCCAGCACTACTCGGAGTCCTTCAACCTCCTTCTCCTCCTTCTCGTTCACTCAACACTAGCCGCCGGCAAGAAGAGTACAGCAGCTTCCGCCGACCAGACCCACACGCGCAGACCCAGATCCACCGAGCAAGCCGCCAGCTGCCTCATCCGGAGCTCACGAACGGAGAAGCTCCGAAGAAGCCACGACCGCACGAACGCCGAAGGCGCCGTGAGGTGTACTCGCGGCCGCACGACCGGAGAGATCGCGACCGCTCCTCATCGGCGAAGACCCACGGACGAACGCCGAGCTGCAGATCCACCGAGTTGCTTTGCCGGGATCAGAACGCCGCCGCCGCTCGCACTAACGCGCGCCGAGTTCGGAGCGGCGCGAACACCGTCGCCGCTTCCGCCGACACGCCGACACGGCGGTTTATTTGCCGGCAGCTCCACGACCATGCTGCAAAGACCGGACGGTCAGGCGCGTTGTGGATCGCATGCGGTTATTCCCGACTTCAAGCAACGACCACACGCGAGCTCGTTCCGCCCCGGTAGCGGTTGTCGCTGCGTCGAATCCACGCGACGCCGGCCTGCCGTGACTTACTGTACCGCAAGGTTTGGTCGTCCGGTGAGAGGAAGCGAACTTGGAGCGGGATTGATCGTCAAAACGGACTAAGAATTAGTAGGTGTTCGCTTTGAGCTCTAGGTTTCGCTGAAAGGAGAATAAGCAGGGAGTTCGAGTAGGTTTTTGGAGAGAAATCGAAGCTCGAGGTAAGGGACCTCGTGCCGAACTTTTAATTGGGAGCAAATGAAAACGATTTTTATGATTTTATGTGAATCAGTTCATATTTTTCCACATGAAAATCCACAGATATTATTTTGAGAATACGTGATATTTTATGTGCAATTATTTCGATGTATTATGTGAAAATGAATCACTATTTTATGTGAAAGTATTCTCGTATGTTATGTATAAAGATCCCATTAGTTCATGTGAAAATAGGACAGTAGTGAGTATGAGAATGTTTCGTGTTATTACAAAAGTATGATATTTCACACTGTCCATGAGAAAGTATGAATGATATGTTGATGATGTTATTTGTGATATGTACACCATGATTTTGTGACTGATGAGACCTTATGCATGATTAGTATGTCACGAAATGAATTATTGTATAGTGTGGACATTGGTTATCCTGAGATCGCTGAAATGACTCAGGATGACCAGTCGGCCTCACAATTATATGTAGCCATGGATTAAAGACCTGGCAATTGAATGAATAGCCATGGATTAAAGACCTGGCAACTGAACGAATAGCCATGGATTAAAGACCTGGCAATTGAATGAATAGCCATGGATTAAAGACCTGGCAACTGAACGAATAGCCATGGATTAAAGACCTGGCAACTGAACGAATAGCCATGGATTAAAGACCTGGCAACTGAAAGAATAGCCATGGATTAAAGACCTGGCAACTGAATGAACAGTCATGGATTAAAGGCCTGACAACTAACTATGCAGCCATGGATTAAAGACCTGGCAACTTTAGAAAGTTTCGATTCCCATCTAAGTATGTTATGAATGAGTTTAAAGATCATGATTGTATGTGTATGCATATCCCAAACCTCGGTAGCGAGGTTACTTACTGGGTATTGTTTATGCAATACTCACCCTTTCTTTTAAAAATGTTTTCGTAGTAAAGGAAGGACGTGCGGGGTATGTGACTGGGAGAGCGTGATTAGAACCATGGGAACCAAAGCATGATTTTCCGCATATTCGTATTTTGACTATTTTTGTCTCTAAGATTTGAATGGAAGTTGAACTTGTTTACAGTTTTAAATAGGCCAAGTTGATTTGATGCTTTAACTGATTTGAATGTTTTGTTTTTTATTTGGGATCCCTAGAACTGCATTATTGATAAATGGAAATTTCTTTCAAGTACTTTATTTCTCGGCTTTATAAATGCATGCATGTGTAGTAATGTCCTCTGTGGATTTGGTCATAGAAAAGTAGGGCGTTATGGTTGGTATCGAGCCCTAGGTTAAGGGTTCGTAGACTTGCTTATGAGTAAGCACTGAGTAGTTCCCATGGTTTAACAACGCTCCAACCACCGCTGTGCACGTTCGACAATTTATTAAGAAAGTAAATGATTATGATATGATACAGCTTTTTTATGCATACATAACCTTAAAAGCCCCCAAGGGTGATTCTATCTTATGATTTGAAAGTAAAGGAAACCGAGTTAGAAACTCTCTTTAATGTAGTTCGACATAATGCCACCTAGAGGCCGAGGAGAGGTAGAGGACGTGGTAGGGGCGGAGAGGCAAGGGAAAACATTGACGCCCAACCGAATTGCCCCGATCGGGAAGAGATTACTCCACCCGCTCGAGACCTCCCCCGGGACCCGCCAACGTCGAGGAGAATATACCGCAGTTGCCCCCTGTGGCGCACTGGGGAACGCCAATGTGATGACTATGATGGTGGAGGCCATGCAGAGCCTAGTGCGAGCCACAGTAGAGCCACCCACCTGGCCCAAACAAATCAGGGGCGAAACGACGCAACCCTGGAATCCCGTTACCTGAAGGACTTCAGGAAGTATGATCCGAGATCTTTCAATGGGTCTTCCAGTGACCCCACCGTGGCGGAGTTGTGGTGGTCGCCTCCATTGAGACCATCTTCGCATCGATGAACCGCCCGAGGACCGAGAGGGTGTCCTGTGCGACCTTCATGCCGGAGGATGACGCGGCGACTTGTGGTGGAGTCCGCCCAAGGAACCATTGTTGCCAGTGGAGAAACGATTACTTGGAATCTATTCAAGGAAGCATTTCACGCGGAAATTCTATCCCGCCGCAGCTCGTTACTAAGGTGAAGCAGCAGTAATTCTTACTGGTGTGTAACAGAGAGCAAAGTGGAGATTTATGAGAGGGAATTTACCCGTCTATCCCGCTTTTTGCCCACGAGCTAGTGGATAAGTACAAAGAAGATCGAGCTTCATCATGGGGCTAGATGAGAATGTACGAGGCTTTATTCAAGCATTAGCACCTCCTGATTACGCCTCCGCAGTGAGAGTGGCGGAACTGATTTGGGTGCGAGCTCGGCATCGCACTGCTGCAGTAGTAGTAACTCTGGGCGATTTCTTAGCGAATCATAAGAGGAAGTGGGACCAGCCCCATTCCAGCTCACTGGCGCCCCAGACATCGCATAGACTAGTGGCATTTCCGTGATGAGTTCCGGCCCGAAACCACCACCAACGGATCGGGAATAGCAATGGAGATAGGCCAGTGCAAGGAATGTGGTAAATCGTGACTGGGTAAATGTATGGCCCGGTCCGAGCGTGTTTCAAGTGTGGAAAGGAAGGGCACAGAGCTAATATTCGCCCAAATCAAGCCAAAGACTAGCCGACCACAGATTATGAGCATGGGCCCGCGTGGAAGCCGCCATACAACAAGGGAGAGCCTATGCGAGCACTAGTAGAGACATCTATGGCTCAGACTCAGTGGTTACAGGTACACTTCCATTACTTGGGCACCTCGCCTTTGTACTATTTGATTCTGGTTCTACGCACTCTTTTATTTCTGCATCCTTTGTAAGTCAAGCTGAGTTAGAACTAGAACAGTTACAGTATGCTCTATCTGTATCCACTCCTGCGGGGATAAATTTGTTAGCCAATATGAAAGTCAAGGATGGTAGTGTGACCATCGCAGACCATGAGTTAGCAGTGAACCTAGTGGTTCTAGATATGTTTGATTTTGATGTAATATTGGGCATGGACTGGTTAGCGCAAAACCATGCTTGTATTGACTGTTTCAGGAAGGAGGTAGTGTTCACTCCTCCTAACCAAACCTCGCTGAGTTCGTGAGGCACTATAGCGGTGGAAGTAGGCCTAAGGTAATTACGCCCTTAAGGCCGAAAGTTATTACATCGGGAGCTTGGGCGTCTTAGCTCGCATACTAGATGCAAGATGCACAGAGATCTCGGTGACATCGATGCCGAGAGTGAATGAATTTGCATGACGTCTTCCCGAGGATCTCCCGGAATACCTCCGGTCGAGGAGGTAGATTTTAACATCAGATTGGAATTGGGGGCGACCCGATATCCAAGGCCCGTCTGAATGGCACCAGCAGAGTTGAAAGAGCTAAAAGTACGATTCTGAGGACTTGCTAGATAAAGGGTTTATACGCCCAAGCGTTTCACCGGGAGCACCTTAGTATTGTTCGTGAAAAAGAAAGAGCGGATCCATGCGCTGTGTATAGACTACACGGAGTTGAATAAAGTTACAATCAAGAATAAATATCCTCTCCCGTGATAGATGATTTGTTCGATCAGTTGCAAGGAGCGACAGATGTTTTCTAAGATCGATCCGAGATCAAAGCTACCATCGATTGAGGATCGGTGAGAGGATATCCCTAAAACAAAGATTCGATCACGTTATGGGCATTACGAGTTCACGGTGATGCCGCTTGGCTGACCAATGCTCCCGCCGCCTTCATGGACTTGATGAACCGTTTGTTCAAGGAGTTTCTTGATACGTTCGTGATTGTGTTCATCGATGATATATTGATATACCTGTGTGTGATGAAGAACATGAAATGCACCCGAGGAAAGTCTTACTCACACTGAGAGAGAATAAGTTGTATGCAAAATTCTCCAAGTGTGAATTTTGGCTCGCGCATGTATCTTTTCTAGGACATGTAGTGTCTGAAGCTGGAGTCTCTGTTGATCCAGCGAAAGTGGAGGCCGTCACACAGTGGCCTCGTCCGACCACAGTTACAGAGGTACGTAGTGCTCTCCGGAAGTTTCCGTATATTTTACAATTGATAACTTCAACCCTATTTTTAGAGATTAAACAACCACTTTAAATTATTTCCCTTTTTATTCTTTTATTGGAAAAAGTGAAGAACCTTCAGAATAAAATGTATAAATGAAGTGAGATTAAATTTTAATAATGATTTTTGGTGGTTTTAGTTACCTCGGAAGTTCTCGAATATTTTTCGGTAGATAACGTCAACCCTATTTTTAGAGATTAAATAACCTTTTAATATATATTTTTTTTAAATTTTTAGCAACTATAAAATATAAGTATTCTTCATAAAAAATTTTAAAGATAGTAATTGACCCCTAATTTGATTATAAAAAAAACCCAAAAGCTTCAAGATCACCAACTCCACATTTTGCCTCTAACCCAATTTACTATGCACTTAAACCCTAAAAAGTTCATTTTAAGCAGACAACAACCATGTCTTGAGACGTTCATTATTACGTGATAAAATAGTGTGGATTGTTGATTTTTTATGGAGATTAGTTTATTTTTTGAATAAAAAAAATTCATACGACTTTTCGAACAAATACATTTACCTTCTATTAGTTACTGTGTTTATGTTTAAAATTTATTTTCTATTTATTCTTTCAATGGAAAAAGTGAAGACCGTTAAGAACATTATGTACAAATGAAGTGAGAAGAGCTTTTAATAATCATTTTCGGTGGTCATAGTGCTCTCCGGAAGTTTCCGGATATTTTACACTTGATAACTTCAACCCTATTATTAGAGATTAAACAAGCTCTTTAAATTATTTCCCTTTTTATTCTTTTATTGGAAAAAGTGAAGAACCTTCAGAATAAAATGTATAAATGAAGTGCGATTAAATTTTAATAATGATTTTTTGTGGTTTTAGTGAGCTCCAGAAGTTCTCGAATATTTTTCGGTAGATAACGTCAACCCTATTTTTAGAGATTAAATAACCTTATAATATATTTTTTAAAATTTTTAGCTACTAGAAAATATTAGTATTCTTCATAAAAAAATTTTAAAGTTAGTAATTGACACCTAATTTGATTAAAAAAAAAACAAAAGCTTCAAGATCACAAGACTCTACTTTATGCCTCTAACCCAATTTACTATGCGCTTAAACCCTAAAAAGTTCATTTTAAGAAGACAACAACCAAGTCTTGAGACGTTCATTATTACGTGATAAAATAATGTGGATTGTAGATTTTTTATGGAGATTAGTTCATTTTTTGAATAAAAAAAAAATTCATACGACTTTTCGAACAAATACATTTACCTCCTATTAGTTGATGTGTTTATTTTTAAAATTTATTTTCTATTTATTCTTTCAATGGAAAAAGTGAAGACCGTTAAGAACATTATGTACAAATGAAGTGAGAAGAGCTTTTAATAATCGTTTTCGGTGGTCATAGTGCTCTCCGGAAGTTTCCGGATATTTTACACTTGATAACTTCAACCCTATTATTAGAGATTAAACAACCTCTTTAAATTATTTCCCTATGTATTCTTTTATTGGAAAAAGTGAATAACCTTCAGAATAAAATGTATAAATGAAGTGAGATTAAATTTAATAATGATTTTTGGTGGTTTTAGTTACCTCGGAAGTTCTCGAATATTTTTCGGTAGATAACGTCAACCCTATTTTTAGAGATTAAATAACCTTTTAATATATATTTTTTTAAATTTTTAGCAACTAGAAAATATAAGTATTCTTCATAAAAAATTTTAAAGTTAGTAATTGACCCCTAATTTGATTATAAAAAAAACCCAAAAGCTTCAAGATCACAAACTCCACATTTTGCCTCTAACCCAATTTACTATGTGCTTAAACCCTAAAAAGTTCATTTTAAGCAGACAACAACCAAGTCTTGAGACGTTCATTATTACGTGATAAAATAGTGTGGATTGTAGATTTTTTATGTTGATTAGTTCATTTTTGAATAAAAAAATTCATACGACTTTTGAACAAATACATTTACCTCCTATCGATTCATCGTGTGTTTATGTTTAAAATTTATTTTCTATTTATTCTTTCAATGGAAAAAGTGAAGACCCTTAAGAACATTATGTACAAATGAAGTGAGAAGAGCTTCCGGAAGTTTCCGGATATTTTACAATGGATAAATTCAACCCTATTTTTAGAGATTAAACAACCTCTTTAAATTATTTCCCTATTTATTCTTTTATTGAAAAAAAGTGAAGAACCTTCAGAATAAAATGTATTAATGAAGTGAGATTAAATTTTAATAATGATTTTTTGTGGTTTTAGTTCCTCTGGAAGTTCTCGAATATTTTTCGGTAGATAACGTCTACCCTATTTTTAGAGATTAAATAACCCTTTAGTATATTTTTTAAAATGTTTAGCTACTAGAAAATATTAGTTTTCTTCATAAAAAAATTTTAAAGTTAGTAATTGACACCTAATTTCATTAAAAAAAAAAAACCAAAAGCTTCAAGATCACAAGACTCTACTTTATGTCTCGAACCCAATTTACTATGCGCTTAAACCCTAAAAAGTTCATTTTAAGCAGACAACAAACAAGTCTTGAGACGTTCGTTATCACGTGATAAAATAGTGTGGATTGTAGATTTTTTATGGAGATTAGTTCATTTTTTAATATAAAAAATTCATACGACTTTTCGAACACATACATTTACCTCCTGTTAGTTACTGTGTTTATGTTTAAAATTTATTTTCTATTTATTCTTTCAATGAAAAAAGTGAAGACCCTTAAGAACATTATGTACAAATGAAGTGAGAAGAGCTTTTAATAATCGTTTTCGGTGGTCATAGTGCTCTCCGAAAGTTTTCGGATATTTTACAATTGATAAATTCAACCCTATTTTTAGAGATTAAACAACCTCTTTAAATTATTTCCCTATTTATTCTTTTATTTGAAAAAGTGAAGAACCTTCAGAATAAAATGTATAAATGAAGTGAGATTAAATTTTAATAATGATTTTTGGTGGTTTTAGTGCGCTCCGGAAGTTCTCGAATATTTTTCGGTTGATAACGCCAACCCTATTTTTAGAGATTAAATAACCTTATAATATATTTTTTAAAATTTTTAGCTACTAGAAAATATTAGTATTCTTCATAAAAAAAATTTAAAGTTAGTAATTGACACCTAATTTGATTAAAAAAAAACCAAAAGCTTCAAGATCACAAGACTCTACTTTAGGCCTCTAACCCAATTTACTATGCGCTTAAACGCTAAAAAGTTCATTTTAAGCAGACAACAACCAAGTCTTGAGGCGTTCATTATTACGTGATAAAATAGTGTGGGTTGTAGATTTTTTATGGAGATTAGTTCATTTTTTGAATAAAAAAATTCATACGACTTTTCGAACAAATACATTTACCTCCTATTAGTTACTGTGTTTATGTTTAAAATTTATTTTCTATTTATTCATTCAATGGAAAAAGTGAAGACCCTTAAGAACATTATGTACAAATGTAGTGAGATGAGCTTT
>CM071841.1:930915-1019014 GCA_036507285.1 Trichosanthes cucumerina | reverse complement strand
TTCTAACATAAATTCCTAGGGACATTACTACTCATGCATGCATTCGAGGCCTCAATCGAGCTTAAACTAAGTAAAAGTTGATAAATAAAAATCAATTTAATTTGGGATCCCATAGAAATACAAAACGTTTACAAGAAACATAATTAAGTTCGGCCTCTCTAGTTTCAAAACTCAGTAATACATAAGCGGAAGACAATAATCTTTTAAAATTCTTTCTAAATTATGGATGCGGAATTCATGACTTGGTTCCCATGGCTTCAGAGCGCATCCATGCCACTCTTTGGTATGCTCTCGCCTCTACCTCGAAAACATTTTAAAACAAAGAAAGACACAACAAAGGTAGAGGGATGAGTATTATAAAATACCCAGTAAGTGGGGGGTCGGGATATGCATACACATACAATCATGATCTTTAAATTCAATCATAACATACATAGATGGGAATTAAACTTTCTAAAGTTGCCAGGTCTTTAATCCATGGCTGCATAGTTATTTGTCAGGCCTTTAATCCATGACTGTTCATTCAGTTGCCAGGTCTTTAATCCATGGCTATTCATTCAGTTGCCAGGTCTTTAATCCATGGCTATTCATTCAGTTGCCAGGTCTTTAATCCATGGCTTATTCATTCGTTGGCCAGTCTTTAATCCATGGCTATTCATTCAATTGCCAGGTCTTTAATCCATGGCTATTCATTCAATTGCCAGGTCTTTAATCCATGGCTATTCATTTAATTGTGAGGCCGACTGGTCATCCTGAGTCATTACAGCGATCTCAGGATAACCAATGTCCACACTATTCAATAATTCATTTCGTGACATACAAAATCATGCATAAGGTCCCATCACCACATAATCATGGTGTACATATCATAAATAACATCATCAACATATCATTCATACTTTCTCATGGGCGATTGTGAAATATCATACTTTTGTAGAAACATGAAACATTCTCATACACGCTCTTTGTCCTACTTTCACATTAAGTAAATGGGATCTCTATATACATAGCATGTGAGAATACTTTCACATAAAATAATGATTCATTTTCACGTAATACATCATAACACTTGCACATAAAATATCACGTATTCTCAAAATAATATCTCGTGGATTTTCATGTGGGAAAATATGAACTGTTTCACATAAAATCATGAAAATCATTTTCAATTACTCCCATTTAAAAGTTTGGCACGAGGTCCCTTACTGAACCTTCTGAAAATCATTCACTCGAGATTCTCGAGGAAACCCTTTGAAATATTCGTTTCTAAATTCAAGCCCTAAGCATGAGTTTTGGAAATTCACCTTTTAAAATCATTCTTCAATTTTCATCCTTTAAAACAAACACATATTCCAGGAAATCGTATTCACTTCCTTTTTTAAGATCGTTTGTAGAAAATCCCTTACCTTAGCTCGAAACTCTTTACATTCCGCTCCTAGCTCAAAGTTTCGCTTAGTCATGCTCGATAGTTGAATCCCCAAATCACATTCATCAATTCTTTAATTAACTTACATAATTAGGCACTTATTTTGAATCCAATCATAGTTAGGCTAAATTACCACAAACGGACGCTTAAAACGAACTCGGGAGGTCAAAGCAGGTGGACCGGAGCAGCTCCGGCGAGTGGCGGCGCGTGGCCGGAGCACGGCGGCGCGTGGTCGGAGCACGGCGGCGCGTTGCGCGTCGAGCACGGCGGCGCGCCAGCGGCGGCGTGGCGTGGCGGCCAGCGCGTTGAGGCGTTGAGGTCGGATCCGAGATGCCCACTCACCGATCTACTCGGGCCGATCCTATAACTCGAAAACCGATCGAAACACGCCCGGAACTCGAACCAAAACTTGAACCGCGGTCTTCGCGCGCTCAACAATCGGCGGGGTTGGTTGGGCGGCGGCGCGTCTCACAGCGCGACTTTCATCGTGTGAGAGGTTGATCGGACGGTGGTGTTGGGACTTCGCGAGGCGTGCTTGACGATCTTCGGTGGCTCGAACAAACACGAGGAATGCCTCGATCTCACGGCAGCTTTCGAGCAGGCGCGAGGTCCTCCGGACGGCTTCAAACGCAGGTGGCGTTCAGAGGTTCGCGCGCGTAGCTTGGTCTCCGAAGAGGTGACGACGGTCTCGCGATAGTCGATAATCACACGACACCGGGCCGAAAGGACCGACTTCACAAGCGCGCAGACGGACGAGCTCGAAGGCTGGCGTGCGCGGCTTCTCTATCGCCGCTTTCGCGTCGGCTCGCGGCCATGCGGCGACGGCGACGCGCGGCGGCACCGCACCTACCGGCGAAGGAGCGTGGTCGGCGCAACGTGATGGACCGCCGGAGGTTGGGTAGCGGGGTAGCCGGCGCCGGTTGAAGTGAGGAAGGGAAGATGGAGGTGCCTCGTAAATAGCGTGCGCCCAAGATGAAAGAAGCCCTAATTCCATTTCTTTTAACAAAAATTACAAGAATGCCCTTCTCTCAACCCAAAACTACTAAACCGCCTTTTCCTTAATTAAATCACCAAAATGCTCTTATTCTTAATTAAGTACTTCAAAAGACCCTTGAATTATCCAACTTCTCCAATTGCATAAATTTTAGATTACGTTACAAAGCCTCAAAGTCCATTTAAAAATTAACTTTCATTAAATCTATCCAAAGAACAACCTAAAATTGTACCTAGAAATCTTGAGGCGTTACAATCTTCCTCTCCTACGAACTTTCGTCCTCGAAAGTTTCCAATCTCTTACCAAGTTCTGGATAGCCCTCTCTGCACCTTCTCCTCTCGATTTACGAAGAATCCTTCCGACCATTTATGCAAGAATTAGCACTAGTTGTTCATCAAGTATTACACCTTAGTGTAAACTTATTACCCGATGAGTCTCATAACTTCAACTTGGCCCTGGGTCTCTTCACTCGAGTCTTTCTACTAAGGTCCACATAAGTGGGGCCCTTGACTCGGATTCTAAATTTTGGAAAGTTCCAGATTCCAATTCTACGATAACTCGGGATATTTAGCTCGTATTTCTCCTCTAGTCCTTTAATTAGTTTCTTACATTTTGTGATTTTAGAAAGGAACTCTTTGCTAGACCCATTACAAAGTTGATGAGTCACAAAATCCTCTTTACGGTTTGCTGCACTAGTCACTAGCATTCATTTCGAGACATGACTAGATCGTTCCTACTGACCATCGTTTCCATAACTTTAACACTTTTCTAAGGGATGTGACTTCAAGGATAAAGTTAGCAACTTTGTTCGGTTGATCAAGACTCTTTAGACTATTGGTTAACCTTTCGCTACTCTCCACGACCTTTTAGTAAACGTTACAGTGGCGACCTCACTTGCATGCTTACTTAGTTACCTTTGGGGCTTTCCAATGCAATCAATAACTCGTTGAAAGTTTTAAGTCGTGGTGGGAGTAACTCAAACTTAGGTCTCCTTTGGTTGTCGTGATACATGAAATGTTCCATGCAACTCTGTCAATCTTATTACAAAAAGAAACCCCGAAAATTTCGACAGCATAACGGCGTAACTACAACCATACCAATTTTTTATCTAACACCTGTTTGATAGAAATGCACTTCTAAAATCAGACAACCGATCAGTCACGCCTCCAAACTTCGTTTCAAGATTTACTCAGAGTTCAGAACACACAATACATAGGAATGTTGGACAACAAAATATGAATGAAACACAATTTCTTTAGTTGTAAACAAGAATTCTTTAAAGGCAAGGAAATCTAACAATCAGGTTACAACCTTAACTTTAACACAAACTTTAAAAGAGTGTAACGAAGTCCTCTTGCCTCACCTTACTTTAACGTCCGAATAATTATAGGTTATCGCATTAAGTGGCAAAATCTTCATCGCAAAATCTAGGAATTAGAATGAACCTTTTAAAGCAAGTTATTCAAGATACAACTCGTACTCTATCTCTTTTAACCTTTTCTCAGTCTATGGTACAACGGGACAGTCATTCGTATCACCCTCCTAATATAACTCTACCGATAACAATTCCGATACTAAGCGATCTCGCGAACATGCATCTAGTCTTTTAAAGCTCATTCTCCCATTACCTTCCAACTCCTTATATAACATGCGCAGGTGATCGTTCGAATATAATGAAATTTTCTTAACACTAACAGGGTCGGATACTATCTAAGCATATCCTCTACACTTCTTAACTATTCCCGCTCTTTTGTCATGAAACCCTAACGTTCAACTTCGAATACGAATGGTTCATTCAATACTCTAGACTTTGAGCTTTTCACGAACTACAATATTCCTCCATTGAGGTTCTACTCATGAACTTAGTTGTTCAAGGTTTCTTGAAAGACTTTCACCTCGTAATGTCTACTCTTTCCTTCTTTTGTCCAAACTACCCCTTTTGATAACGCGCAAGTGAGTCTTATCTTGACAAAGTTTCCTTTAAGCCTTACATCCTGAACTCGGACATTTCCTTTCTAACATCGAACACCTGAGGTCACATACCCGTCTTTTTCTTAGCTTAACAACTTATATTATGCTTCTCTTTTGAAGTTTACTTAGACCCTTAACTCCTTAGTGACCTTTCACTACTTTCACCTATTAGGGCTTACTCTTCCCTCCTTATGCCTAAACTAGTCGTTTCTAAAGTACTTTCTATATCCCTTCTTAGACTTGGGCTAAACCCAGAACGCGTCTCAGTAACTCATGCACAACAATATTTTAGCATTTCCTTAAGTCAGAAATCCGTCATGCCCATACATATCGTGGGTGTTCTAGCCTGTCTCTATAAATTCATGATGTTCATAACTTAATTTGAAAGTCATCTCGAAATATCCAATCCACGGATTATGACAGGTAGCTAACTTGTCTCCGAAATCATCTTAAGGAACACTATGCCCCTCGTACTAGTGGAATAGGTCGTTCATTCAAAACGAAGAGATTTATCCTTAGCAACAACTGTCTCCACTTCTCATCTCTCATGCACGAGCATAAGAATACACCTTTCTCCTTTACGCAACCTCCTAATACTCCTTATGGCGAATAAACTACTATCAACTCTTACATGGAAGGCCATGCACCTATGACTTGAGTTCTTTCACTTTCTTTGGAGCATTGGTAAGGAGTATTAGAAATTACTTGTTACTCTCTACTTTTAATTCCATAATTAAGTCCTGTCTCTTGTGTTAGGGGTAACTTTAAAGATAAAACCTTTCTTATCTACCACCCACGCATTGATTCTCGCGCTTACTCTCCTTAAGCTTGGCCTTCTTCTTTTAGTAAGATTAAGGACTTTCTCAACTATTTGCACTCGTTTGGTTATAATGTCAAATTCACTAAAACCTCTCTTAAGAAATCATCAACATAGCCTTTACTAAAGGAACCTTATAGATTCATGTTTCTAATGATCGTTCGACCACTACCACTATACACTTTACCAATCGAAAAGGAGTTCCTCAACTTGATTGCTACATAGCGAAGAAGAGATTCTGAGCACTTTCCTCTATTAACCGAATTCTCTCTCCTTAAACCTCTGATCGGGAGAGGAAACTTTACTACCTAAGAGTTCAAGGTTAACCTCTCAGGCTATTTCTTTCAAGTTGTACACATATATCTAGTCCAACAGGTAGAAATTAGTAGCAAGGTTCCTTATACACATTCCACAAGCGTGAACACACCTGTGATCATATGAATGTCTATTCGTGCGCAAGTTTCTGGAGTCCCGACAATCAATTCTCTTGTGTTCTCAAACTAAAACTCTAACTCTTTACTCTTCTTCTTTATACTTGTCTTTATTAAGTTTGTTTAGCTTAAGGTAACGCTTTTGAAACTTCGTATCATGCCTATCCAGTAGTATCACATTAATTGTGTATATCCTGTGGCTTTCCTCTCTGGGCAATGGCATACCTTTCTATTCAATTGATCTAGCATGAATGAATGAGACCGCTAATCTCTTACCGAACACCTTCAAACTTTGAACTTCTCATGAGTAGTCTTAACTTTTATTATTGAAACTATACTCAAGTGATCTAGTTGCTTAGCAACCCTTAACGCTCTAGTCTCTTAAGTCTTACTCTTTACTCCCTTGGTCAAAGCGGACCTTTTAATAATTCTCAACACGTGTTTTATGGCTATAAAACTTCATTTTTAAGCGTAAACATTCTTAACTAAAACATTTTCCTTTCTATCATCAATAGTAGGGATCACATGTGTTCTCTTTCCTTCCAGTAATAAGATTACGTCAACTCTATGACATATACGCGTATAGATTCACATATAAGCATTTCATTTATGCATTTCCTTTTATAGACATATAATTTAGCTCATACATTCTCATTCTTTCTTAGTTTGAAATTCATCAAACTCGATTTTTATATAAAATATTTTCTCATAGACTACTAAATTCTCTTTTCATGAACAAATAAAACTTTTAGTTCAAAGGCATACACAGCGGTGGTGGAGTTGCTACTTAGCCATGGGATACTTGTTGCTTACTCGTGCGAGTCTACAAGACCTATAACCTTGGCTCTCGATACCAACCTATAACGCCCCTACTTTTCTAACATAAATTCCTAGGGACATTACTACTCATGCATGCATTCGAGGCCTCAACTGAGCTTAAACTAAGTAAAAGTTGATAAATAAAAATCAATTTAATTTGGGATCCCATAGAAATACAAAACGTTTACAAGAAACATAATTAAGTTCGGCCTCTAGTTTCAAAACTCTGTAATACATAAGCGGAAGACAATAATCTTTTAAAATTCTTTCTAAATTATGGATGCGGAATTCATGACTTGGTTCCCATGGCTTCTGTAGCGCATCCATGCCACTCGCCTGGTATGCTCTCGTCTCTACACAAAACATTTTAAAACAAAGAAAGACACAACAAAGGTAGAGGATGAGTATTATAAAATACCCAGTAAGTGGGGGGTCGGGATATGCATACACATACAATCATGATCTTTAAATTCAATCATAACATACATAGATGGGAATTAAACTTTCTAAAGTTGCCAGGTCTTTAATCCATGGCTGCATAGTTATTTGTCAGGCCTTTAATCCATGACTGTTCATTCAGTTGCCAGGTCTTTAATCCATGGCTATTCATTCAGTTGCCAGGTCTTTAATCCATGGCTATTCATTCAGTTGCCAGGTCTTTAATCCATGGCTATTCATTCAGTTGCCAGGTCTTTAATCCATGGCTATTCATTCAATTGCCAGGTCTTTAATCCATGGCTATTCATTCAATTGCGTGTCTTTAATCCATGGCTATTCATTTAATTGTGAGGCCGATGGTCATCCCGAGTCATTACAGCGATCTCAGGATAACCAATGTCCACACTATTCAATAATTCATTTCGTGACATACAAAATCATGCATAAGGTCCCATCAGTCACATAATCATGGTGTACATATCATAAATAACATCATCAACATATCATTCATACTTTCTCATGGGCGATTGTGAAATATCATACTTTTGTAGAAACATGAAACATTCTCATACACGCACTCTCATCGTCCTACTTTCACATTAAGTAATGGGATCTCTATACATAGCATGTGAGAATACTTTCACATAAAATAATGATTCATTTTCACGTAATACATCATAACACTTGCACATAAAATATCACGTATTCTCAAAATAATATCTGTGGATTTTCATGTGGGAAAATATGAACTGTTTCACATAAAATCATGAAAATCATTTTCAATTACTCCCATTTAAAAGTTTGGCACGAGGTCCCTTACTGAACCTTCTGAAAATCATTCACTCGAGATTCTCGAGGAAACCCTTTGAAATATTCGTTTCTAAATTCAAGCCCTAAGCATGAGTTTTGGAAATTCACCTTTTAAAATCATTCTTCAATTTTCATCCTTTAAAACAAACACATATTCCAGGAAATCGTATTCACTTCCTTTTTTAAGATCGTTTGTAGAAAATCCCTTACCTTAGCTCGAAACTCTTTACATTCCGCTCCTAGCTCAAAGTTTCGCTTAGTCATGCTCGATAGTTGAATCCCCTAAATCACATTCATCAATTCTTTAATTAACTTACATAATTAGGCACTTATTTTGAATCCAATCATAGTTAGGCTAAATTACCACAAACGGACGCTTAAAACGAACTCGGGAGGTCAAAGCGAGTGGGCCGGAGCGACTCGGCGAGTGGCGGCGCAGCGTGGCGGAGCACGGCGTGGCGTGGTCGAGCACTCGCGCGCGCGTGGCGGAGCACTGGCGCGCGCGTGGCGGCGCGTGGCGGCGCGTTTGAGCGTTGAGGTCGGATCTCGAGATGCCCACTCACCGATCTACCGGAACCGATCCTATAACCTCGAAACCGATCGAAACACGCCCGAACTCGAACCAAAACTTGAACCGGCGGTCTTCGCGCTCAACAATCGGCGGGTTGGTTGGTTGGGCGGCGAGCGGCGTCTCACGGCGCGACTTTCATCGGTGAGAGGTTGGTAGACGGTGTGTTGGGACTTCGCGGCGCAGCTTTGACGATCTTCTGGTGGCTCGAACAAACACGAGGAATGCCTCGATCTCACGATACGAGCTGAGCGGCGCGAGGTCCTCCGGCAACCAAAAGCGAGGTGGCGTTCGGAGGTTCTCGCCGCGTAGCTTGTCTCCGAAGAGGTGGCGGCGGTCTCGCGATAGTCGATAATCACACGACGACCGGGCCGAAAGGACCGACTTCACAAGCGCGCGGGCGGACGAGCTCGGTCGGGCGTGGCGGCGGCTTCTCTCGCTCGCGTCGGCTGCGGCTTAGCGGCGAGGACGAAGACGCGCGATTTACCCCACCTACCGCCGAAGGGCGTGGTCGTGCGCAACGTGATGGACCGCCGAGGTTGGGTAGCGGGTAGGTAGCGCGCTTGCGGTTGAAGTGAGGGAAGGGAAGATGGAGGTGCCTCGTGTAACGCGCGCCCAAGATGAAAGAAGCCCTAATTCCATTTCTTTTAACAAAAATTACAAGAATGCCCTTCTCTCAACCCAAAACTACTAAAGCGCCCCTTTTCCTTAATTAAATCACCAAAATGCTCTTATTCTTAATTAAGTACTTCAAAAGACCCTTGAATTATCCAACTTCTCCAATTGCATAAATTTTAGATTACGTTACAAAGCCTCAAAGTCCATTTAAAAATTAACTTTAAAAATTTTAAAAAATATATTAAAGGTTATTTAATCTCTAAAAATAGGGTTGACGTTATCTCTAAAAATATTAGAGAACTTCGGAGGAGTAACTAAAACCACAAAAAATCATTATTAAAATTTAATCTCACTTCATTTATACATTTTATTACGAAGGTTCTTCACTTTTTCAATAAAAGAATAAATAGGAAATAATTTAAAGAGGTTGTTTAATCTCTAAAAATAGGGTTGAAGTTATCAATTGTAAAATATCAGGAAACTTCCAGGAGAGCACTATGACCACCAAAAGCGATTATTAAAAAAAGCTCTTCTCACTTCATTTGTACATAATGTTCTTAAGGGTCTTCACTTTTTCCATTGAAAGAATAAATAGAAAATAAATTTTAAACATAAACACATTAACTAATAGGAGGTAAATGTATTTGTTAGAAAAGTCGTATGAATTTTTTTATTCAAAAAATGAACTAATCTCCATAAAAATCTACAATCCACACTATTTTATCACGTAATAATGAGCGTCTCAAGACTTGGTTGTTATGCTGCTTAAAATGAACTTTTTAGGGTTTAAGCGCATAGTAAATTGGGTTAGAGGCATAAAGTAGAGTCTTGTGATCTTGAAGCTTTTGGTTTTTTTAATCAAATTAGGTGTCAATTACTAACTTTAAAATTTTTTTATGAAGAATACTAATATTTTCTAGTAGCTAAAAATTTTAAAAAATATATTATAAGGTTATTTAATCTCTAAAAATAGGGTTGGCGTTATCTCTGAAAAAATATTAGAGAACTTCAGGAGGTAACTAAAACCACAAAAATCATTATTAAAATTTAATCTCACTTCATTTATACATTTTATTCTGAAGGTTCTTCACTTTTTCCAATAAAAAGAATAAATAGGAAATAATTTAAAGAGGTTGTTTAATCTCTAAAAATAGGGTTGAATTTATCAATTGTAAAATATCAGGAAACTTCAGGAGAGCACTATGACCACCAAAAAGCGATTATTAAAAGCTCTTCTCACTTCATTTGTACATAATGTTCTTAAGGGTCTTCACTTTTTCCATTGAAAGAATAAATAGAAAATAAATTTTAAACATAAACACATAACTAATAGGAGGTAAATGTATTTGTTGAAAAAGTCGTATGAATTTTTTTATTCAAAAAATGAACTAATCTCCATAAAAAATCTACAATCCACACTATTTTATCACGTAATAATGAGCGTCTCAAGACTTGGTTGTTATGCACTTAAAATGAACTTTTTAGGGTTTAAGCGCATAGTAAATTGGGTTAGAGGCATAAAGTAGAGTCTTGTGATCTTGAAGCTTTTGTTTTTTTTAATCAAATTAGGTGTCAATTACTAACTTTAAAATTTTTTATGAAGAATACTAATATTTTCTAGTAGCTAAAAATTTTAAAAAATATATTATAAGGTTATTTAATCTCTAAAAATAGGGTTGGCGTTATCTCACAGAAAAATATTCGAGAACTTCAGGAGGTAACTAAAACCACAAAAATCATTATTAAAATTTAATCTCACTTCATTTATACATTTTATTCTGAAGGTTCTTCACTTTTTCCAATAAAAAGAATAAATAGGAAATAATTTAAAGAGGTTGTTTAATCTCTAAAAATAGGGTTGAATTTATCAATTGTAAAATATCAGGAAACTTAGGAGAGCACTATGACCACCAAAAAGCGATTATTAAAAGCTCTTCTCACTTCATTTGTACATAATGTTCTTAAGGGTCTTCACTTTTTCCATTGAAAGAATAAATAGAAAATAAATTTTAAACATAAACACATAAACTAATAGGAGGTAAATGTATTTGTTAGAAAAGTCGTATGAATTTTTTTTTCAAAAAATGAACTAATCTCCATAAAAATCTACAATCCACACTATTTTATCACGTAATAATGAGCGTCTCAAGACTTGGTTGTTATGCTTAAAATGAACTTTTTAGGTTTTAAGCGCATAGTAAATTGGGTTAGAGGCATAAAGTAGAGTCTTGTGATCTTGAAGCTTTTGGTTTTTTTATCAAATTAGGTGTCAATTACTAACTTTAAAATTTTTTATGAAGAATACTAATATTTTCTAGTAGCTAAAAATTTTAAAAAATATATTAAAAGGTTATTTAATCTCTAAAAATAGGGTTGGCGTTATCTCTCTGAAAAATATTCGAGAAACTTCAGGAGGTAACTAAAACCACAAAAAATCATTATTAAAATTTAATCTCACTTCATTTATACATTTTATTACAGAAGGTTCTTCACTTTTTCAAATAAAAAATAAATAGGAAATAATTTAAAGAGGTTGTTTAATCTCTAAAAATAGGGTTGAATTTATCAATTGTAAAATATCAGGAAACTTCAGGAGAGCACTATGACCACAAAGCGATTATTAAAAGCTCTTCTCACTTCATTTGTACATAATGTTCTTAAGGGTCTTCACTTTTTCCATTGAAAGAATAAATAGAAAATAAATTTTAAACATAAACACATTAACTAATAGGAGGTAAATGTATTTGTTGAAAAAAGTCGTATGAATTTTTTTATTCAAAAAATGAACTAATCTCCATAAAAATCTACAATCCACACTATTTTATCACGTAATAATGAGCGTCTCAAGACTTGGTTGTTATGCCTTAAAATGAACTTTTTAGGGTTTAAGCGCATAGTAGTAAATTGGGTTAGAGGCATAAAGTAGAGTCTTGTGATCTTGAAGCTTTTGGTTTTTTTAATCAAATTAGGTGTCAATTACTAACTTTAAAATTTTTTTATGAAGAATACTAATATTTTCTAGTAGCTAAAAATTTTAAAAAATATATTATAAGGTTATTTAATCTCTAAAAATAGGGTTGGCGTTATCTACAAAAAAATATTCGAGAACTTCAGAGAGTAACTAAAACCACAAAAAATCATTATTAAATTTAATCTCACTTCATTTATACATTTTATTCTGAAGGTTCTTCACTTTTTCCAATAAAAAGAATAAATAGGAAATAATTTAAAGAGGTTGTTTAATCTCTAAAAATAGGGTTGAATTTATCAATTGTAAAATATCTGGAAACTTCCGGAGAGCACTATGACCACCGAAAACGATTATTAAAAGCTCTTCTCACTTCATTTGTACATAATGTTCTTAAGGGTCTTCACTTTTTCCATTGAAAGAATAAATAGAAAATAAATTTTAAACATAAACACATTAACTAATAGGAGGTAAATGTATTTGTTAGAAAAAAGTCGTATGAATTTTTTTATTCAAAAAATGAACTAATCTCCATAAAAATCTACAATCCACACTATTTTATCACGTAATAATGAGCGTCTCAAGACTTGGTTGTTATGCTGCTTAAAATGAACTTTTTAGGGTTTAAGCGCATAGTAAATTGGGTTAGAGGCATAAAGTAGAGTCTTGTGATCTTGAAGCTTTTGGTTTTTTTAATCAAATTAGGTGTCAATTACTAACTTTAAAATTTTTTTATGAAGAATACTAATATTTTCTAGTAGCTAAAAATTTTAAAAAATATATTATAAAGGTTATTTAATCTCTAAAAATAGGGTTGGCGTTATCTCTAAAAAAATATTAGAGAACTTCGAGAGTAACTAAAACCACAAAAAATCATTATTAAAATTTAATCTCACTTCATTTATACATTTTATTCTGAAGGTTCTTCACTTTTTCCAATAAAAAGAATAAATAGGAAATAATTTAAAGAGGTTGTTTAATCTCTAAAAATAGGGTTGAATTTATCAATTGTAAAATATCAGGAAACTTAGGAGAGCACTATGACCACAAAAGCGATTATTAAAAAAGCTTTCTCACTTCATTTGTACATAATGTTCTTAAGGGTCTTCACTTTTTCCATTGAAAGAATAAATAGAAAATAAATTTTAAACATAAACACAATAACTAATAGGAGGTAAATGTATTTGTTAGAAAAGTCGTATGAATTTTTTTATTCAAAAAATGAACTAATCTCCATAAAAATCTACAATCCACACTATTTTATCACGTAATAATGAGCGTCTCAAGACTTGGTTGTTATGCTGCTTAAAATGAACTTTTTAGGGTTTAAGCGCATAGTAAATGGGTTAGAGGCATAAAGTAGAGTCTTGTGATCTTGAAGCTTTTGGTTTTTTTAATCAAATTAGGTGTCAATTACTAACTTTAAAATTTTTTATGAAGAATACTAATATTTTCTAGTAGCTAAAAATTTTAAAAAATATATTAAAGGTTATTTAATCTCTAAAAATAGGGTTGGCGTTATCTCTGAAAAAATATTAGAGAACTTCAGGAGGTAACTAAAACCACCAAAAATCATTATTAAAATTTAATCTCACTTCATTTATACATTTTATTCTGAAGGTTCTTCACTTTTTCCAATAAAAAGAATAAATAGGAAATAATTTAAAGAGGTTGTTTAATCTCTAAAAATAGGGTTGAATTTATCAATTGTAAAATATCAGGAAACTTCCGGAGAGCACTATGACCACAAAAACGATTATTAAAAGCTCTTCTCACTTCATTTGTACATAATGTTCTTAAGGGTCTTCACTTTTTCCATTGAAAGAATAAATAGAAAATAAATTTTAAACATAAACACATTAACTAATAGGAGGTAAATGTATTTGTTGAAAAATCGTATGAATTTTTTTATTCAAAAAATGAACTAATCTCCATAAAAATCTACAATCCACACTATTTTATCACGTAATAATGAGCGTCTCAAGACTTGGTTGTTATGCTTTAAAATGAACTTTTTAGGGTTTAAGCGCATAGTAAATTGGGTTAGAGGCATAAAGTAGAGTCTTGTGATCTTGAAGCTTTTGGTTTTTTTAATCAAATTAGGTGTCAATTACTAACTTTAAAATTTTTTATGAAGAATACTAATATTTTCTAGTAGCTAAAAATTTTAAAAAATATATTATAAAAGGTTATTTAATCTCTAAAAATAGGGTTGGCGTTATCTCAAAAAAAATATTCGAGAACTTCCAGGAGCTAACTAAAACCACAAAAAATCATTATTAAAATTTAATCTCACTTCATTTATACATTTTATTCTGAAGGTTCTTCACTTTTTCCAATAAAAAAATAAATAGGAAATAATTTAAAGAGGTTGTTTAATCTCTAAAAATAGGGTTGAATTTATCAATTGTAAAATATCAGGAAACTTAGGAGAGCACTATGACCACCAAAGCGATTATTAAAAGCTCTTCTCACTTCATTTGTACATAATGTTCTTAAGGGTCTTCACTTTTTCCATTGAAAGAATAAATAGAAAATAAATTTTAAACATAAACACAATAACTAATAGGAGGTAAATGTATTTGTTAGAAAAGTCGTATATGAATTTTTTTATTCAAAAAATGAACTAATCTCCATAAAAAATCTACAATCCACACTATTTTATCACGTAATAATGAGCGTCTCAAGACTTGGTTGTTATGCCTTAAAATGAACTTTTTAGGGTTTAAAGCGCATAGTAAATTGGGTTAGAGGCATAAAGTAGAGTCTTGTGATCTTGAAGCTTTTGGTTTTTTTTTTTTATCAAATTAGGTGTCAATTACTAACTTTAAAATTTTTTATGAAGAATACTAATATTTTCTAGTAGTAGCTAAAAATTTTAAAAAATATATATAAAAGGTTATTTAATCTCTAAAAATAGGGTTGGCGTTATCTCACAAAAATATTAGAGAACTTCCAGAGAGTAACTAAAACCACAAAAAATCATTATTAAAATTTAATCTCACTTCATTTATACATTTTATTACTGAAGGTTCTTCACTTTTTCCAATAAAAAGAATAAATAGGAAATAATTTAAAGAGGTTGTTTAATCTCTAAAAATAGGGTTGAATTTATCAATTGTAAAATATCAGGAAACTTCAGGAGAGCACTATGACCACCAGCGATTTAATTAAAAGCTCTTCTCACTTCATTTGTACATAATGTTCTTAAGGGTCTTCACTTTTTCCATTGAAAGAATAAATAGAAAATAAATTTTAAACATAAACACATAACTAATAGGAGAGGTAAATGTATTTGTTAGAAAAGTCGTATGAATTTTTTTATTCAAAAAATGAACTAATCTCCATAAAAAATCTACAATCCACACTATTTTATCACGTAATAATGAGCGTCTCAAGACTTGGTTGTTATGCTTTAAAATGAACTTTTTAGGGTTTAAGCGCATAGTAAATTGGGTTAGAGGCATAAAGTAGAGTCTTGTGATCTTGAAGCTTTTGGTTTTTTTAATCAAATTAGGTGTCAATTACTAACTTTAAAATTTTTTTATGAAGAATACTAATATTTTCTAGTAGCTAAAAATTTTAAAAAATATATTATAAGGTTATTTAATCTCTAAAAATAGGGTTGGCGTTATCTACAGAAAAATATTAGAGAACTTCAGAGAGTAACTAAAACCACAAAAAATCATTATTAAAATTTAATCTCACTTCATTTATACATTTTATTCTGAAGGTTCTTCACTTTTTCCAATAAAAGAATAAATAGGAAATAATTTAAAGAGGTTGTTTAATCTCTAAAAATAGGGTTGAATTTATCAATTGTAAAATATCAGGAAACTTAGGAGAGCACTATGACCACCAAAAAGCGATTATTAAAAGCTCTTCTCACTTCATTTGTACATAATGTTCTTAAGGGTCTTCACTTTTTCCATTGAAAGAATAAATAGAAAATAAATTTTAAACATAAACACATTAACTAATAGGAGGTAAATGTATTTGTTGAAAAAAATCGTATGAATTTTTTTATTCAAAAAATGAACTAATCTCCATAAAAATCTACAATCCACACTATTTTATCACGTAATAATGAGCGTCTCAAGACTTGGTTGTTATGCACTTAAAATGAACTTTTTAGGGTTTAAGCGCATAGTAAATTGGGTTAGAGGCATAAAGTAGAGTCTTGTGATCTTGAAGCTTTTGGTTTTTTTTTTCAAATTAGGTGTCAATTACTAACTTTAAAATTTTTATGAAGAATACTAATATTTTCTAGTAGCTAAAAATTTTAAAAAATATATTATAAAAGTTATTTAATCTCTAAAAATAGGGTTGGCGTTATCTCTGAAAAATATTCGAGAACTTCAGAGAGGCACTAAAACCACAAAAATCATTATTAAAATTTAATCTCACTTCATTTATACATTTTATTCTGAAGGTTCTTCACTTTTTCCAATAAAAAAATAAATAGGAAATAATTTAAAGAGGTTGTTTAATCTCTAAAAATAGGGTTGAATTTATCAATTGTAAAATATCAGGAAACTTCTTAGGAGAGCACTATATGACCACAAAAAGCGATTATTAAAAGCTCTTCTCACTTCATTTGTACATAATGTTCTTAAGGGTCTTCACTTTTTCCATTGAAAGAATAAATAGAAAATAAATTTTAAACATAAACACACAGTAACTAATAGGAGGTAAATGTATTTGTTGAAAAAATCGTATGAATTTTTTTATTCAAAAAATGAACTAATCTCCATAAAAAATCTACAATCCACACTATTTTATCACGTAATAATGAGCGTCTCAAGACTTGGTTGTTATGCACTTAAAATGAACTTTTTAGGGTTTAAGCGCATAGTAAATTGGGTTAGAGGCATAAAGTAGAGTCTTGTGATCTTGAAGCTTTTGGTTTTTTTAATCAAATTAGGTGTCAATTACTAACTTTAAAATTTTTTTATGAAGAATACTAATATTTTCTAGTAGCTAAAAATTTTAAAAAATATATATATAAAAGGTTATTTAATCTCTAAAAATAGGGTTGGCGTTATCTCTCTAGAAAAATATTAGAGAACTTCAGAGAGTAACTAAAACCACCAAAAATCATTATTAAAATTTAATCTCACTTCATTTATACATTTTATTCTGAAGGTTCTTCACTTTTTCCAATAAAAAGAATAAATAGGAAATAATTTAAAGAGGTTGTTTAATCTCTAAAAAATAGGGTTGAAGTTATCAATTGTAAAATATCAGGAAACTTAGGAGAGCACTATGACCACCAAAAAACGATTATTAAAAGCTCTTCTCACTTCATTTGTACATAATGTTCTTAAGGGTCTTCACTTTTTCCATTGAAAGAATAAATAGAAAATAAATTTTAAACATAAACACACATAACTAATAGGAGGTAAATGTATTTGTTAGAAAAGTCGTATGAATTTTTTTATTCAAAAAATGAACTAATCTCCATAAAAATCTACAATCCACACTATTTTATCACGTAATAATGAGCGTCTCAAGACTTGGTTGTTATGCACTTAAAATGAACTTTTTAGGGTTTAGCGCGCATAGTAAATTGGGTTAGAGGCATAAAGTAGAGTCTTGTGATCTTGAAGCTTTTGGTTTTTTTAATCAAATTAGGTGTCAATTACTAACTTTAAAATTTTTTATGAAGAATACTACTAATATTTTCTAGTAGCTAAAAATTTTAAAAAATATATTATAAAGGTTATTTAATCTCTAAAAATAGGGTTGGCGTTATCTACTGAAAAAAATATTCGAGAACTTCAGGAGCAACTAAAACCACCAAAAATCATTATTAAAATTTAATCTCACTTCATTTATACATTTTATTCTGAAGGTTCTTCACTTTTTCCAATAAAAGAATAAATAGGAAATAATAATTTAAGAGAGGTTGTTTAATCTCTAAAAATAGGGTTGAAAGTTATCAATTGTAAAATATCAGGAAACTTCCGGAGAGCACTATGACCACAAAAGCGATTATTAAAAGCTCTTCTCACTTCATTTGTACATAATGTTCTTAAGGGTCTTCACTTTTTCCATTGAAAGAATAAATAGAAAATAAATTTTAAACATAAACACATTAACTAATAGGAGGTAAATGTATTTGTTGAAAAGTCGTATGAATTTTTTTATTCAAAAAATGAACTAATCTCCATAAAAAATCTACAATCCACACTATTTTATCACGTAATAATGAGCGTCTCAAGACTTGGTTGTTATGCCTTAAAATGAACTTTTTAGGGTTTAAGCGCATAGTAAATTGGGTTAGAGGCATAAAGTAGAGTCTTGTGATCTTGAAGCTTTTGGTTTTTTTAATCAAATTAGGTGTCAATTACTAACTTTAAAATTTTTTATGAAGAATACTAATATTTTCTAGTAGCTAAAAATTTTAAAAAATATATTATAAGGTTATTTAATCTCTAAAAATAGGGTTGGCGTTATCTACAAAAAATATTAGAGAACTTCGGAGCACTAAAACCACCAAAAATCATTATTAAAATTTAATCTCACTTCATTTATACATTTTATTCTGAAGGTTCTTCACTTTTTCCAATAAAAAGAATAAATAGGAAATAATTTAAAGAGGTTGTTTAATCTCTAAAAATAGGGTTGAAGTTATCAATTGTAAAATATCAGGAAACTTAGGAGAGCACTATACCACCAAAAAGCGATTATTAAAAGCTCTTCTCACTTCATTTGTACATAATGTTCTTAAGGGTCTTCACTTTTTCCATTGAAAGAATAAATAGAAAATAAATTTTAAACATAAACACAGTAACTAATAGGAGGTAAATGTATTTGTTGAAAAGTCGTATGAATTTTTTTATTCAAAAAATGAACTAATCTCCATAAAAAATCTACAATCCACACTATTTTATCACGTAATAATGAGCGTCTCAAGACTTGGTTGTTATGCCTTAAAATGAACTTTTTAGGGTTTAAGCGCATAGTAAATTGGGTTAGAGGCATAAAGTAGAGTCTTGTGATCTTGAAGCTTTTGGTTTTTTTAATCAAATTAGGTGTCAATTACTAACTTTAAAATTTTTTATGAAGAATACTAATATTTTCTAGTAGCTAAAAATTTTAAAAATATATATAAAAGGTTATTTAATCTCTAAAAATAGGGTTGGCGTTATCTACAAAAAAATATTAGAGAACTTCCAGAGCTAACTAAAACCACAAAAAATCATTATTAAAATTTAATCTCACTTCATTTATACATTTTATTCTGAAGGTTCTTCACTTTTTCCAATAAAAAGAATAAATAGGAAATAATTTAAAGAGGTTGTTTAATCTCTAAAAATAGGGTTGAAGTTATCAATTGTAAAATATCAGGAAACTTAGGAGAGCACTATGACCACCAAAAAGCGATTATTAAAAGCTCTTCTCACTTCATTTGTACATAATGTTCTTAAGGGTCTTCACTTTTTCCATTGAAAGAATAAATAGAAAATAAATTTTAAACATAAACACAGATAACTAATAGGAGGTAAATGTATTTGTTGAAAAAGTCGTATGAATTTTTTTATTCAAAAAATGAACTAATCTCCATAAAAATCTACAATCCACACTATTTTATCACGTAATAATGAGCGTCTCAAGACTTGGTTGTTATGCTGCTTAAAATGAACTTTTTAGGGTTTAAGCGCATAGTAAATTGGGTTAGAGGCATAAAGTAGAGTCTTGTGATCTTGAAGCTTTTGGTTTTTTTAATCAAATTAGGTGTCAATTACTAACTTTAAAATTTTTTATGAAGAATACTAATATTTTCTAGTAGCTAAAAATTTTAAAAAATATATTATAAAGGTTATTTAATCTCTAAAAATAGGGTTGACGTTATCTCTGAAAAAAATATTCGAGAACTTCAGAGCTAACTAAAACCACCAAAAATCATTATTAAAATTTAATCTCACTTCATTTATACATTTTATTCTGAAGGTTCTTCACTTTTTCCAATAAAAAGAATAAATAGGAAATAATTTAAAGAGGTTGTTTAATCTCTAAAAATAGGGTTGAAGTTATCAATTGTAAAATATCAGGAAACTTCAGAGAGCACTATGACCACCAAGCGATTATTAAAAGCTCTTCTCACTTCATTTGTACATAATGTTCTTAAGGGTCTTCACTTTTTCCATTGAAAGAATAAATAGAAAATAAATTTTAAACATAAACACATTAACTAATAGGAGGTAAATGTATTTGTTGAAAAAAATCGTATGAATTTTTTTATTCAAAAAATGAACTAATCTCCATAAAAAAATCTACAATCCACACTATTTTATCACGTAATAATGAGCGTCTCAAGACTTGGTTGTTATGCTGCTTAAAATGAACTTTTTAGGGTTTAAGCGCATAGTAAATTGGGTTAGAGGCATAAAGTAGAGTCTTGTGATCTTGAAGCTTTTGGTTTTTTTAATCAAATTAGGTGTCAATTACTAACTTTAAAATTTTTTTATGAAGAATACTAATATTTTCTAGTAGCTAAAAATTTTAAAAAATATATTAAAAGGTTATTTAATCTCTAAAAAATAGGGTTGGCGTTATCTCACAAAAAAATATTCGAGAACTTCCAGAGCTAACTAAAACCACCAAAAATCATTATTAAAATTTAATCTCACTTCATTTATACATTTTATTCTGAAGGTTCTTCACTTTTTCCAATAAAAAGAATAAATAGGAAATAATTTAAAGAGGTTGTTTAATCTCTAAAAATAGGGTTGAAGTTATCAATTGTAAAATATCAGGAAACTTAGGAGAGCACTATGACCACCAAAAGCGATTATTAAAAGCTCTTCTCACTTCATTTGTACATAATGTTCTTAAGGGTCTTCACTTTTTCCATTGAAAGAATAAATAGAAAATAAATTTTAAACATAAACACACGATAACTAATAGGAGGTAAATGTATTTGTTGAAAAAAGTCGTATGAATTTTTTTATTCAAAAAATGAACTAATCTCCATAAAAATCTACAATCCACACTATTTTATCACGTAATAATGAGCGTCTCAAGACTTGGTTGTTATGCACTTAAAATGAACTTTTTAGGGTTTAAGCGCATAGTAAATTGGGTTAGAGGCATAAAGTAGAGTCTTGTGATCTTGAAGCTTTTGGTTTTTTTAATCAAATTAGGTGTCAATTACTAACTTTAAAATTTTTTATGAAGAATACTAATATTTTCTAGTAGCTAAAAATTTTAAAAAATATATTAAAAGGTTATTTAATCTCTAAAAATAGGGTTGGCGTTATCTCAGAAAAATATTCGAGAACTTCAGGAGCTCACTAAAACCACCAAAAATCATTATTAAAATTTAATCTCACTTCATTTATACATTTTATTCTGAAGGTTCTTCACTTTTTCCAATAAAAGAATAAATAGGAAATAATTTAAAGAGGTTGTTTAATCTCTAAAAATAGGGTTGAAGTTATCAATTGTAAAATATCAGGAAACTTAGGAGAGCACTATGATGACACAAAAGCGATTATTAAAAGCTCTTCTCACTTCATTTGTACATAATGTTCTTAAGGGTCTTCACTTTTTCCATTGAAAGAATAAATAGAAAATAAATTTTAAACATAAACACATTAACTAATAGGAGGTAAATGTATTTTGTTAGAAAAGTCGTATATGAATTTTTTTATTCAAAAAATGAACTAATCTCCATAAAAATCTACAAATCCACACTATTTTATCACGTAATAATGAATGCGTCTCAAGACTTGGTTGTTATGCACTTAAAATGAACTTTTTAGGGTTTAAGCGCATAGTAAATTGGGTTAGAGGCATAAAGTAGAGTCTTGTGATCTTGAAGCTTTTGGTTTTTTTAATCAAATTAGGTGTCAATTACTAACTTTAAAATTTTTTATGAAGAATACTAATATTTTCTAGTAGCTAAAAATTTTAAAAAATATATATTAAAAGGTTATTTAATCTCTAAAAATAGGGTTGGCGTTATCTCACAAAAAATATTAGAAGAACTTCAGAGCTAACTAAAACCACCAAAAATCATTATTAAAATTTAATCTCACTTCATTTATACATTTTATTCTGAAGGTTCTTCACTTTTTCCAATAAAAAAAATAAATAGGAAAAATAATTTAAAGAGGTTGTTTAATCTCTAAAAATAGGGTTGAATTTATCAATTGTAAAATATCAGGAAACTTAGGAGAGCACTATGACCACAGAAAGCGATTATTAAAAGCTCTTCTCACTTCATTTGTACATAATGTTCTTAAGGGTCTTCACTTTTTCATTGAAAGAATAAATAGAAAATAAATTTTAAACATAAACACACAGTAACTAATAGGAGGTAAATGTATTTGTTAGAAAAGTCGTATATGAATTTTTTTATTCAAAAAATGAACTAATCTCCATAAAAATCTACAATCCACACTATTTTATCACGTAATAATGAGCGTCTCAAGACTTGGTTGTTATGCACTTAAAATGAACTTTTTAGGGTTTAAGCGCATAGTAAATTGGGTTAGAGGCATAAAGTAGAGTCTTGTGATCTTGAAGCTTTTGGTTTTTTAATCAAATTAGGTGTCAATTACTAACTTTAAAATTTTTTATGAAGAATACTAATATTTTCTAGTAGCTAAAAATTTTAAAAATATATTATAAGGTTATTTAATCTCTAAAAAAAGGGGTTGGCGTTATCTCTGAAAAAATATTCGAGAACTTCAGAGAGCTAACTAAAACCACCAAAAATCATTATTAAAATTTAATCTCACTTCATTTATACATTTTATTCTGAAGGTTCTTCACTTTTTCCAATAAAAAGAATAAATAGGAAATAATTTAAAGAGGTTGTTTAATCTCTAAAAATAGGGTTGAAGTTATCAATTGTAAAATATCAGGAAACTTCAGGAGAGCACTATGACCACAGCGATTATTAAAAGCTCTTCTCACTTCATTTGTACATAATGTTCTTAAGGGTCTTCACTTTTTCCATTGAAAGAATAAATAGAAAATAAATTTTAAACATAAACACAAACATGATAACTAATAGGAGGTAAATGTATTTGTTAGAAAAGTCGTATGAATTTTTTTATTCAAAAAATGAACTAATCTCCATAAAAAATCTACAATCCACACTATTTTATCACGTAATAATGAGCGTCTCAAGACTTGGTTGTTATGCACTTAAAATGAACTTTTTAGGGTTTAAGCGCATAGTAAATTGGGTTAGAGGCATAAAGTAGAGTCTTGTGATCTTGAAGCTTTTGGTTTTTTTAATCAAATTAGGTGTCAATTACTAACTTTAAAATTTTTTATGAAGAATACTAATATTTTCTAGTAGCTAAAAATTTTAAAAAATATATTAAAAGGTTATTTAATCTCTAAAAAAATAGGGTTGGCGTTATCTACAGAAAAATATTCGAGAACTTCGGAGCTAACTAAAACCACCAAAAATCATTATTAAAATTTAATCTCACTTCATTTATACATTTTATTCTGAAGGTTCTTCACTTTTTCCAATAAAAAAAGAATAAATAGGAAATAATTTAAAGAGGTTGTTTAATCTCTAAAAATAGGGTTGAAGTTATCAATTGTAAAATATCAGGAAACTTAGGAGAGCACTATGACCACAAAAGCGATTATTAAAAGCTCTTCTCACTTCATTTGTACATAATGTTCTTAAGGGTCTTCACTTTTTCCATTGAAAGAATAAATAGAAAATAAATTTTAAACATAAACACATAACTAATAGGAGGTAAATGTATTTGTTAGAAAAATCGTATATGAATTTTTTTATTCAAAAAATGAACTAATCTCCATAAAAATCTACAATCCACACTATTTTATCACGTAATAATGAGCGTCTCAAGACTTGGTTGTTGTCTGCTTAAAATGAACTTTTTAGGGTTTAAAGCGCATAGTAAAATTGGGTTAGAGGCATAAAGTAGAGTCTTGTGATCTTGAAGCTTTTGGTTTTTTTATCAAATTAGGTGTCAATTACTAACTTTAAAATTTTTTATGAAGAATACTAATATTTTCTAGTAGCTAAAAATTTTAAAAAATATATTATAAGGTTATTTAATCTCTAAAAATAGGGTTGGCGTTATCTCTACAAAAAAATATTCGAGAACTTCAGGAGCTAACTAAAACCACAAAAATCATTATTAAAATTTAATCTCACTTCATTTATACATTTTATTACGAAGGTTCTTCACTTTTTCCAATAAAAGAATAAATAGGAAATAATTTAAAGAGGTTGTTTAATCTCTAAAAATAGGGTTGAAGTTATCAATTGTAAAATATCAGGAAACTTAGGAGAGCACTATGACCACAAAGCGATTATTAAAAGCTCTTCTCACTTCATTTGTACATAATGTTCTTAAGGGTCTTCACTTTTTCCATTGAAAGAATAAATAGAAAATAAATTTTAAACATAAACACATGATAACTAATAGGAGGTAAATGTATTTGTTGAAAAGTCGTATGAATTTTTTTATTCAAAAAATGAACTAATCTCCATAAAAAATCTACAATCCACACTATTTTATCACGTAATAATGAGCGTCTCAAGACTTGGTTGTTATCTGCTTAAAATGAACTTTTTAGGGTTTAAAGCGCATAGTAAATTGGGTTAGAGGCATAAAGTAGAGTCTTGTGATCTTGAAGCTTTTGGTTTTTTTAATCAAATTAGGTGTCAATTACTAACTTTAAAATTTTTTTATGAAGAATACTAATATTTTCTAGTAGCTAAAAATTTTAAAAATATATATATAAGGTTATTTAATCTCTAAAAATAGGGTTGGCGTTATCTACAAAAAATATTCGAGAACTTCCGAGCTCACTAAAACCACCAAAAATCATTATTAAAATTTAATCTCACTTCATTTATACATTTTATTCTGAAGGTTCTTCACTTTTTCCAATAAAAGAATAAATAGGAAAATAATTTAAAGAGGTTGTTTAATCTCTAAAAATAGGGTTGAAGTTATCAATTGTAAAATATCAGGAAACTTAGGAGAGCACTATGACCACCAAAAAGCGATTATTAAAAGCTCTTCTCACTTCATTTGTACATAATGTTCTTAAGGGTCTTCACTTTTTCCATTGAAAGAATAAATAGAAAATAAATTTTAAACATAAACACATGAACTAATAGGAGGTAAATGTATTTGTTAAAAAGTCGTATGAATTTTTTTATTCAAAAAATGAACTAATCTCCATAAAAATCTACAATCCACACTATTTTATCACGTAATAATGAGCGTCTCAAGACTTGGTTGTTATGCACTTAAAATGAACTTTTTAGGGTTTAAGCGCATAGTAAATTGGGTTAGAGGCATAAAGTAGAGTCTTGTGATCTTGAAGCTTTTGGTTTTTTTAATCAAATTAGGTGTCAATTACTAACTTTAAAATTTTTTATGAAGAATACTAATATTTTCTAGTAGCTAAAAATTTTAAAAAATATATTATAAGGTTATTTAATCTCTAAAAATAGGGTTGACGTTATCTCTGAAAAAAAATATTCGAGAACTTCAGAGCTCACTAAAACCACCAAAAATCATTATTAAAATTTAATCTCACTTCATTTATACATTTTATTCTGAAGGTTCTTCACTTTTTCCAATAAAAAGAATAAATAGGAAATAATTTAAAGAGGTTGTTTAATCTCTAAAAATAGGGTTGAAGTTATCAATTGTAAAATATCAGGAAACTTAGGAGAGCACTATGACCACCAAAGCGATTATTAAAAGCTCTTCTCACTTCATTTGTACATAATGTTCTTAAGGGTCTTCACTTTTTCCATTGAAAGAATAAATAGAAAATAAATTTTAAACATAAACACATTAACTAATAGGAGGTAAATGTATTTGTTGAAAAAAGTCGTATGAATTTTTATTCAAAAAATGAACTAATCTCCATAAAAATCTACAATCCACACTATTTTATCACGTAATAATGAAAGCGTCTCAAGACTATGGGTTCAACCTTTAGATCTAGTCGAAAGTTCAACATCCGGATCTACACTTTGTTGCGTGTAGGTTTTGGTCTCACCATGGGTCACTGTAAAGATCTTCTGTGGAGATTTACCGTAGGTAAGAATTCTTACCAAAAGTTTTTAGATCTTCTGTTATTGTCGTGGGTACCCTTTTTTCTTTTTGTATGTGTTTTTTTGTTGAAAAAAAATCCAAGGTAAAGGTGGAGAAATAGAAATTTATTGTGGGTACTATCTCTCTTCCTCTTTTTATTTGTTGTGTTACTGAAAAAATCTAAGAAAACGGTAAAAGAATTTAGAAATTTTATGGGTACTGAGTGTTTTTATCTAAATCTTGAAACTATGTGAACTAGATTGACTATGTTTTGCAAAAGAAAGCATGCCATTTAGGCTAAGGACGTGGCAACAGGTCTTCATTTGGATACAAATAGATGGAAGATGGAAGATTATATTAGATTAGAGTTAAAAAGAAAATATGAAATCATTTGTTGTTGTTATTGCTTTTACATTCAATTTGTTCCTGACATGGATTTTTATATGGGTTTGATTTTGGGGTTATTTAGTATTTGGGATGGATTTAGTAATGTTATTTGAGCTTGATTTAGTGCTAATATTTGTGTTGTTGATTTTTCATGTTGACGGTTGATATTGCTTATAAATTGTTGTCAACTTTTTATTCTTCCTTCACATTGTTTCAGCTTGCTTAAAATTTTTGTTGACTAAAGGATGAGAATGTTCCCTATGTTCATACAAGAAAAATTACCAATCCAAATGTATGACTACGTTGTACATTTAGCTTCTAGTTCTCTCATAGAGGTTTGCGACATGACTGTTCACATACTGTAAATGTTTCAATCATCTTTAACGAGTTATTGTAAGTGTTTGTATCTTCCATGCCATTATTTTCCTTGTCAAATTCTAAAAGAATTCTATTTTGTGCCTTCATATTCGCACACTCAAACACTTATAGATGATGAAATTGGTAGGCTAAAAAATGGTATGAGAGAAATTAGTCAATAAATTGATATTCAACTGACAAGTATAGAGAAAATATATTTTCCCAAACAGGAGGTCCATAAAGTTTACTTGCAATATTCTGGACTACAATTCAAGTAGTACTTCAAGCATTTTGATGACGTTTTCTTAGATAAATCTTGTTTCAACTTTTTTTTTTAAATGCACTATCTTTTGAATTATATTGATTTTTAGCTTTATTCTTGTTGAAATGCTGAGATCTCATGGTTTTTTTAGATTGTTTGATATTGGAGAAAATTTGTGTGTATGTCTCGGTGATGTGTATGAATATGTATTATGTTGTCAATATTTTGACAATAATTTTCTTTCATGACTTAGCTCCTTTGATGTATATTGTGTTAAGGTAATTTTGTTGTTAATGTTGATTTCAAGGAGATTGAAATAAACACATTATACTCCAATTTGTGGAAAACTGATGAGAATGAAGCCCTAAAGAAATAAACACTACAAGAAAACTGATTTTCTACTCTATTGTTATTAGCATTCTCTCCATTTTCATATATGTCTTTCTTCTCCCTTCAAAAACTCAAATTAAGGGCTTGTCCAATGAAAAATGGAAGAGTTTTTTTTTTTTTTTAAAAAAATAACAATAATATAGCAATGCACAAAAAAAATCAGTTCTGCAACAACTTGATACTTTTCAAATTGCTGTGCTACCTTTTTTCTTTTGATTTCCTGCATATGTCTGTCAATTACGACTTTGATCATCTCTGTTATATTTATTTGGTCTTTACTGAAATTTGTCTTGTTTCTGCGACCATGAATTTTCTAGCATCTCATATGTAGCTCATTACTTGACTTTTTAGATTTCTCCTTGACTCAACGACAACTCATTAGGTGCTCTTAGATAACTTTGTTTGGAAGCCTTGAAATGTTATGTTTGATATGTGAAATAGATTTTGTATCTAGGTCAGCAAGTCAGAGCTTTGGTCTCTTGCAAGAATTTTATCAAATCACTTAAAAGGCCCTTGAAGAGGCGAAGAATGAGGTAAGAAAATGATTCTCATGCATTCTTTAATCATGATGCCTTATATTCTGTTGCTCTCTTATTTTTTTTAGTTTCAATTATAGTGTGCTACTGTAATTTTGTTTGATATATATCTTTTCTATTTGTATAGTTTGTTAACTGTTCTGATTGGCATAATCTTAAGTTTTTTATTGCTAATTTGTTTGTTATTTGGCGAGTTATTGATTTGTTTCTAACGAGGTCCTTTCTCAGGGTCCTCAGGATCGTTTGATTCATGTGTACCCCTTCAACAAAAAGATATCACAAAATTGCATCGACTCTAGTATTGTTATCGGAGAAGTAGTAAGTACGAAGAGATATTACCAACCTCATGATTTTTCTCTACCATAACATATTTGCATCAACTCATTTTGAAAATTGCAAGGATAGAATTGGGATTCAACTCTGTTTCTTATCAATTGCATTAGTTTATCCATGCTTAACAAATCTCCAACACTGTTTCTTTTCCAGAACATTGATTTACAGTACAAAAATGGTTTTCTAGTTTCTTTTGGTAAAACACATGGTTATCACATACTCTTGCTATTTATCTTTAACTTATTTTCGGTTTGTAGTTTAGCTTTTCTTGGCAGATTAGTTTACTTCCCTCTATCCTTCATGTAGTGATTGTGTTTTGAAGATTAACTTGACAAGTATAGCAGGAAGAATTCAAAAACTTATCTTTAGAGGGAACACTGAAATGTGAATTCGCAATTTTCTCTCTTATTTTTATCTGGTTGTTAAATGTAACATATACAACATATGTTTTCTCTTTGGTGGACAACAATGCTAAAATGCGGATATGGGCAAACTCCTGTTTCTTTAATTTTGTTGTTTCTATTATTAAAAGTTGATATGATATATTCAACTACAGTTGCCTTTATCTTTCATAGAGTAGCTTAGTATGATTTTCCAGGAGAAATGGCATGCTTGAAGTCGTTCTCGCCGGCACCCGTGGTCGTTCGAGGTCGCTGAAAAGCTTATTAGGCACTGGAAAATTCTTAAGTTTGTAAGATTAAGTTTAAGTATGTAACTGAAAAGCTTATTTGAAAAGCTTAAGTTTGTAAGATTTTGTGTAAAATTGTATTAGTATTGAGTTTTTTTTTTTTGTACAAAATTTGAGAAATATTAATAAGTTTAAGTTTGTAAGATTACTTGTGTGAAATTGTATTAGTATTGAGATTTTTTTGTACAAAATTTTAGAAATATTAATATTTTTTGTTGGAGCCATTGAGGCATCCAACAATTTTTTTTTATTAAATTACGAACAAAACAATGACGGGCATTGCCCGTCATTAAAAGTGTATGTCATTATGATTTTTAATGACGGACAAAGGTTTTTAATGACGGACATTGCCCGTCATTAAAAACTGTCTGTCATTGTATGTTACAATGATGGGCGACTTTTAATGACGGGCAATGCCCGTCATTAAAAGTGGCCCGTCATTGTAACATACAATGACACTCGCATAGATGACGGGCGCACGCCCGTCATTAAAACCCTTTTTTCTACTAGTGACAATACTAATATTTTTTAGTAGCTAAAAATTTTAAAAAATATATTAAAGGGTTATTTAATCTCTAAAAATAGGGTTGACGTTATCTACCGAAAAATATTCGAGAACTTCCGGAGACACTAAAACCACCAAAAATCATTATTAAAATTTAATCTCACTTCATTTATAAATTTTATTCTGAAGGTTCTTCACTTTTTCCAATAAAAGAATAAATAGGGAAATAATTTAAAGAGGTTGTTTAATCTCTAAAAATAGGGTTGATGTTATCAATTGTAAAATATCCGGAAACTTCCGGAGAGCACTATGACCACCGAAAACGATTATTAAAAGCTCTTCTCACTTCATTTGTACATAATGTTCTTAAGGGTCTTCACTTTTTCCATTGAAAGAATAAATAGAAAATAAAATTTAAACATAAACACAGTAACTAATAGGAGGTAAATGTATTTGTTCGAAAAATCGTATGAATTTTTTTTATTCAAAAAATTAACTAATCTCCATAAAAAATCTACAATCCACACTATTTTATCACGTAATAATGAACGTCTCAAGACTTGGTTGTTGTCTGCTTAAAATGAACTTTTTAGGGTTTAAGCGCATAGTAAATTGGGTTAGAGGCATAAAGTAGAGTCTTGTGATCTTGAAGCTTTTGGTTTTTTTTTAATCAAATTAGGTGTCAATTACTAACTTTAAATTTTTTTATGAAGAATACTAATTTTTTTAGTAGCTAAAAATTTAAAAAAATATATTAAATGGTTATTTAATCTCTAAAAATAGGGTTGACGTTATCTACAGAAAAATATTCGAGAACTTCCGGAGCGCACTAAAACCACCAAAAATCATTATAAAATTTAATCTCACTTCATTTATACATTTTATTCTGAAGGTTCTTCACTTTTTCCAACAAAAGAATAAATAGGGAAGTAATTTAGAGAGGTTGTTTAATCTCTAAAAATAGAGTTGAAGTTATCAATTGTAAAATATCCGGAAACTTCCGGAGAGAACAATGACCACCGAAAACGATTATTAAAAGCTTTTCTTACTTGGTTCTTCACTATTTTATCAAGTAATAACAAAGAACTCAAGACTTGGTTGTTGTCTGCTCAAAATGTACTTTTTAGGGTTTAAGCGTATAGTAAATTAGGTTAGAAGCAAAAAGTGGAGGCTTGTGATCTTGAAACTTTTGGTTTTTTTTTAATCAAATTAGGTGTCAATTACTTACTTTAAAATTTTTTATGAAGAATACTATTATTTAATCTCTAAAAATAGGGTTGAAATTATCTACCGAAAAATATTCGAGAACTTCCGGAGACACTAAAACCACCAAAAATGATTATTAAAATTTAGTCTCACTTCATTTATACATTTTATTCTGAAGGTTCTTAACTTTTTCCAATAAAAGAATAAATAGAGAAATAATTTAAAGAGGTTGTTTAATCTCTAAAAATAGGGTTGAAGTTATCAATGGTAAAATATCCGGAAACTTCCGGAGAGCACTATGACCACCGAAAACGATTATTAAAAGCTCTTCTCACTTCATTTGTACATAATGTTCTTAAGGGTCTTCACTTTTTCCATTGAAAGAATAAATAGAAACTGAATTTTAAACATAAACACAGTAACTAATAGGACGTAAATGTATTTGTTCGAAAAGTCTTACGAATTTTTTTTATTAAAAAAATGAAATAATCTCCATAAAAAATCTACAATCCACACTTTTTTATCACGTAATAACTAACGTCTCAAGACTTGGTTGTATGCTTAAAATGAACTTTTTAGGTTTTAAGCGCATAGTAAATTGGGTTAGAGGCATAAAGTAGAGTCTTGTGATCTTGAAGGTTTTGGTTTTTTTTTTTAATCAAATTAGGTGTCAATTACTAACTTTAAAATTTTTTTATGAAGAATACTAATATTTTCTAGTAGCTAAAAATTTTAAAAAATATATTAAAAGGTTATTTAATCTCTAAAAATAGGGTTGACGTTATCTACCGAAAAATATTCTAGAACTTCTGGAGGTAAATAAAACTACCTAAAATGATTATTAAACTTTAATCTCACTTCATTTATACATTTTATTCTAAAGGTTCTTCACTTTTTCCAATAAAAGAATAAATAGGGAAATAATTTAAAGAGGTTGTTTAATCTCTAAAAATAGGGTTGAAGTTATCAATTGTAAAATATCCGGAAACTTCCGGAGATCACTATGACCACCGAAAACGATTATTAAAAGCTCTTCTCACTTCAATTGTACATAATGTTCTTAAGGGTCTTCACTTTTTCCATTGAAAGAATAAATAAAAAATGAATTTAAAACATAAACACACTAACTAATAGGAGGTAAATGTATTTGTTCGAAAAGTCGTATGAATTTTTTTTTATTCAAAAAATGAACTAATCTCCATAAAAAATCTACAATCAACACTTTTTTAACACGTAGTAACTAACGTCTCAAGACTTGGTTGTTGTCTGCTCAAAATGTACTTTTTAGGGTTTAAGCGTATAGTAAATTGGGTTAGAGGCAAAAAGTGGAGGCTTGTGATCTTGAAACTTTTGGTTTTTTTTTTTTAATCAAATTAGGTGTCAATTACTTACTTTAAAATTTTTAATGAAGAATACTATTATTTTCTAGTAGCTAAAAATTTTAAAAAATATATTAAAATGTTATTTAATCTCTAAAAATAGGGTTGACGTTATCAACCGAAAAATATTCGAGAACTTTCGGAGACACTAAAACCACCAAAAAAGATTATTAAAATTTAATCTCACTTCATTTATACATTTTATTCTGAAGGTTCTTCACTTTTTCCAATAAAAGAATAAATAGGGAAATAATTTAAAGAGGTTGTTTAATCTCTAAAAATAGGGTTGAAGTTATCAATTGTAAAATATCCGAAAACTTTCGGAGAGCACTATGACCACCGAAAACGATTATTAAAAGATCTTCTCACTTCATTTGTACATAATGTTCTTAAGGGTCTTCACTTTTTCCATTGAAAGAATAAATAGAAACTGAATTTTAAACATAAACACAGTAACTAATAGGACGTATATGTATTTGTTCGAAAAGTCTTACGAATTTTTTTTATTAAAAAAATGAACTAATCTCCATAAAAAATCTACAATCCACACTTTTTTATCACGTAATAACTAACGTCTCAAGACTTGGTTGTATGCTTAAAATGAACTTTTTAGGGTTTAAGCGCATAGTAAATTGGGTTAGAGGCATAAAGTAGAGTCTTGTGATCTTGAAGGTTTTGGTTTTTTTTTTTAATCAAATTAGGTGTCAATTACTAACTTTAAATTTTTTTTATGAAGAATACTAATATTTTCTAGTAGCTAAAAATTTTAAAAAATATATTAAAAGGTTATTTAATCTCTAAAAATAGGGTTGACGTTATCAACCGAAAAATATTCGAGAACTTTTGGAGACACTAAAACCACCAAAAAAGATTATTAAAATTTAATCTCACTTCATTTATACATTTTATTCTGAAGGTTCTTCACTTTTTCCAATAAAAGAATAAATAGGGAAATAATTTAAAGAGGTTGTTTAATATCTAAAAATAGGGTTGAAGTTATCAATTGTAAAATATCCGGGAACTTCCAGAGAGCACTATGACCACCGAAAACGATTATTAAAAGCTCTTCTCACTTTATTTGTACATAATGTTCTTAAGGGTCTTCACTTTTTCCATTGAAAGAATAAATGGAAAATGAATTTTAAACATAAACACAGTAACTAATAGGAGGTAAATGTATTTGTTCGAAAAGTCGTATGAATTTTTTTTTATTAAAAAAATGAACTAATCTCCATAAAAAATCTACAATCCACACTTTTTTATCACGTAATAACCAACGTCTCAAGACTTGGTTGTATGCTTAAAATGAACTTTTAGGGTTTAAGCGCATAGTAAATTGGGTTAGAGGCATAAAATAGAGTCTTGTGATCTTGAAGCTTTTGGTTTTTTTTTTTTTGATCAAATTAGGTGTCAATTACTAACTTAAAATTTTTTTATGAAGAATACTAATTTTTCTAGTAGCTAAAAATTTTAAAAATATATTAAAAGGTTATTTAATCTCTAAAAATAGGGTTGACGTTATCTCACTAAAAATATTCGAGAACTTACTGAGGTAAATAAAACCACCTAAAATGATTATTAAACTTTAATCTCACTTCATTTATACATTTTATTCTGAAGGTTCTTCACTTTTTCCAATAAAAAAATAAATAGGAAAATAATTTAAAGAGGTTGATTAATGTCTAAAAATAGGGTTTAAATTTTCAATTGTAAAATATCCAAAAACTTCCGGAGAGCACTATGACCACCGAAAAACGATTATTAAAACCTCTTCTCACTGCATTTGTACATAATGTTCTTAAGGGTCTTCACTTTTTCCATTGAAAGAATAAATAGAAAATGAATTTTAAACATATACACACAAAACTAATAGGAGGTAAATGTATTTATTCGAAAAGTCGTATGAATTTTTTTTTATTCAAAAAATGAACTAATCTCCATAAGAACTCTACAATCCACACTTTTTTATCACGTAATAACGAACGTCTCAAGACTTGGTTGTTGTCTGCTTAAAATGAACTTTTTAGGGTTTAAGCGCATAGTAAATTGGGTTAGAGGCATAAAGTAGAGTCTTGTGATCTTGAAGCTTTTGGTTTTTTTTTTTAATCAAATTAGGTGTCAATTATTAACTTTAACATTTTTTTATGAAGAATACTAATATTTTCTAGTAGCTAAAAATTTTAAAATATATATTATAACGTTATTTAATCTCTAAAAATAGGGTTGACGTTATCTACCGAAAAATATTCGAGAACTTCCGGAGACACTAAAACCACAAAAAATGATTATTAAAATTTAATCTCACTTCATTTATACATTTTATTCTGAAGGTTCTTCACTTTTTCCAATAAAAGAATAAATAGGAAAATAATTTAAAGAGGTTATTTAATCTCTAAAAATAGGGTTGAAGTTATCAATTGTAAAATATCCGGAAACTTCCGGAGAGCACTATGACCACCGAAAACGATTATTAAAAGCTCTTCTCACTTCATTTGTACATAATGTTCTTAAGGGTCTTCACTTTTTCCAATCAAAGAATAAATAGAGAATAAATTTTAAACATAAACACAATAACTAATAGGAGGCAAATGTATTTGTTCGAAAAGTCGTATGAATTTTTTTTATTAAAAAAATGAACTAATCTCCATAAAAAATCTACAATCCACACTTTTTTATCACGTAATAACTAACGTCTCAAGACTTGGTTGTTGTCTGCTTAAAATGAACTTTTTAGGGTTTAAGCGCATAGTGAAATGGGTTAGGGGAAAAAAGTAGAGTCTTGTGATCTTGAAGCTTTTGGTTTTTTTTTTATAATCAAATTAGGTGTCAATTACTAACTTTAAAATTTTTTATGAAGAATACTAATATTTTCTAGTAGCTAAAAATTTTAAAAAATATATTAAAAGGTTATTTAATCTCTAAAAATAGGGTTGACGTTATCTACCGAAAAATATTCTAGAACTTCTGGAGGTAAATAAAACTACCTAAAATGATTATTAAACTTTAATCTCACTTCATTTATACATTTTATTCTAAAGGTTCTTCACTTTTTCCAATAAAAGAATAAATAGGGAAATAATTTAAAGAGGTTTTTTAATCTCTAAAAATAGGGTTGAAGTTATCAATTGTAAAATATCCGGAAACTTCCGGAGATCACTATGACCACCGAAAACGATTATTAAAAGCTCTTCTCACTTCAATTGTACATAATGTTCTTAAGGATCTTCACTTTTTCCATTGAAAGAATAAATAAAAAATGAATTTAAAACATAAACACACTAACTAATAGGAGGTAAATGTATTTGTTCGAAAAGTCGTATGAATTTTTTTTTATTCAAAAAATGAACTAATCTCCATAAAAATCTACAATCAACACTTTTTAACACGTAGTAACTAACGCCTCAAGACTTGGTTGTGATCACTCAAAATGTACTTTTTAGGGTTTAAGCGTATAGTAAATTAGGTTAGAGGCAAAAGTGGAGGCTTGTGATCTTGAAACTTTTGGTTTTTTTTTTTAATCAAATTAGGTGTCAATTACTTACTTTAAAATTTTTAATGAAGAATACTATTATTTTCTAGTAGCTAAAAATTTTAAAAAATATATTAAAATGTTATTTAATCTCTAAAAATAGGGTTGACGTTATCAACCGAAAAATATTCGAGAACTTTTGGAGACACTAAAACCACCAAAAAAGATTATTAAAATTTAATCTCACTTCATTTATACATTTTATTCTGAAGGTTCTTCACTTTTTCCAATAAAAGAATAAATAGGGAAATAATTTAAAGAGGTTGTTTAATATCTAAAAATAGGGTTGAAGTTATCAATTGTAAAATATCCGGGAACTTCCAGAGAGCACTATGACCACCGAAAACGATTATTAAAAGCTCTTCTCACTTTATTTGTACATAATGTTCTTAAGGGTCTTCACTTTTTCCATTGAAAGAATAAATGGAAAATGAATTTTAAACATAAACACAGTAACTAATAGGAGGTAAATGTATTTGTTCGAAAAGTCGTATAAATTTTTTTTTATTAAAAAAATGAACTAATCTCCATAAAAAATCTACAATTCACACTTTTTTATCACGTAATAACCAACGTCTCAAGACTTGGTTGTATGCTTAAAATGAACTTTTTAGGGTTTAAGCGCATAGTAAATTGGGTTAGAGGCATAAAGTAGAGTCTTGTGATCTTGAAGCTTTTGGTTTTTTTTTTTTGATCAAATTAGGTGTCAATTACTAACTTAAAATTTTTTTTATGAAGAATACTAATTTTTCTAGTAGCTAAAAATTTTAAAAAATATATTAAAAGGTTATTTAATCTCTAAAAATAGGGTTGACGTTATCTACCGAAAAATATTCGAGAACTTCTGGAGGTAAATAAAACCACCTAAAATGATTATTAAACTTTAATCTCACTTCATTTATACATTTTATTCTGAAGGTTCTTCACTTTTTCCAATAAAAAAATAAATAGGAAAATAATTTAAAGAGGTTGATTAATGTCTAAAAATAGGGTTTAAATTTTCAATTGTAAAATATCCAAAAACTTCCGGAGAGCACTATGACCACCGAAAACGATTATTAAAACCTCTTCTCACTGCATTTGTACATAATGTTCTTAAGGGTCTTCACTTTTTCCATTGAAAGAATAAATAGAAAATGAATTTTAAACATATACACAGTAACTAATAGGAGGTAAATGTATTTATTCGAAAAGTCGTATGAATTTTTTTTTATTCAAAAAATGAACTAATCTCCATAAGAACTCTACAATCCACACTTTTTTATCACGTAATAACGAACGTCTCAAGACTTGGTTGTTGTCTGCTTAAAATGAACTTTTTAGGGTTTAAGCGCATAGTAAATTGGGTTAGAGGCATAAAGTAGAGTCTTGTGATCTTGAAGCTTTTGGTTTTTTTTTTTAATCAAATTAGGTGTCAATTATTAACTTTAACATTTTTTTATGAAGAATACTAATATTTTCTAGTAGCTAAAAATTTTAAAATATATATTATAACGTTATTTAATCTCTAAAAATAGGGTTGACGTTATCTACCGAAAAATATTCGAGAACTTCCGGAGACACTAAAACCATCGAAAATGATTATTAAAATTTAATCTCACTTAATTTATACATTTTATTCTGAAGGTTCTTCACTTTTTCCAATAAAAGAATAAATAAGGAAATAATTTAAAAAGGTTGGTTAATCTCTAAAAATATGGTTGAAGTTATCAATTGTAAAATATCCGGGAACTTCTGGAGAGCACTATGACCACCGAAAACGATTATTAAAATCTCTTCTCACTTCATTTATACATAATGTTCTTAAGGGTCTTCACTTTTTCCATTGAAAGAATAAATGGAAAATGAATTTCAAACCATAAACAAAGTAACTAATAGAAGGTAAATGTATATGTTCGAAAATTCGTATGAGTTTTTTTTTATTCAAAAAATGAACTAATCTCCATAAAAAATCTTCAATCCACACTATTTTATCACGTAATAACGAAGATCTCAAGACTTGGTTGTTGTCTGCTTAAAATTAACTTTTTAGGGTTTAAGCACATAGTAAATTGGGTTAGAGACATAAAGTAGAGTCTTGTGATCTTGAAGCTTTTGGTTTATTTTTTAATCAAATTAGGTGTCAATTACTAACTTTAAAATCTTTTTATGAAGAAAACTAATATTTTCTAGTAGCTAATTATTTTAAAAAATATATTAAAGGGTTATTTAATCTCTAAAAATAGGGTTGATGTTATCTACCAAAAAATATTCGAGAACTTCCAGAGGTAACTAAAACCACCAAAAATCATTATTAAAATTTAGTCTCACTTCATTTATACATTTTATTCTGAAGGTTCTTCACTTTTTCCAATAAAAGAATAAATAGGGAAATAATTCAAAGAGGCTGTTTAATCTCTAAAAAAAGGGTTGAAGTTATCAATTATAAAATATCCGGAAACCTCCGGAGAGAAATATGACCACCGAAAACGATTATTAAAAGCTCTTCTCACTTTATTTGTACATAATGTTCTTAAGAGTCTTCACTTTTTCCATTGAAAGAATAAATAGAAAATAAATTTTAAACATAAACACAGTAACTAATAGGAGGTAAATGTATTTGTTCGAAAAGTCGTATGAATTTTTTTTATTCAAAAAATGAACTAATCTCCATAAAAAATCAACAATCCACACTATTTTATCACGTAATAAGGAACGTCTCAAGATTTGGTTGTTGTCTGCTTAAAATTAACTTTTTAGGGTTTAAGCACATAGTAAATTGGGTTAGAGACATAAAGTAGAGTCTTGTGATCTTGAAGCTTTTGGTTTATTTTTTAATCAAATTAGGTGTCAATTACTAACTTTAAAATATTTTTATGAAGAAAACTAATATTTTCTAGTAGCTAATTATTTTAAAAAATATATTAAAGGGTTATTTAATCTCTAAAAATAGGGTTGACGTTATCTACCAAAAAATATTCGAGAACTTCCAGAGGTAACTAAAACCACCAAAAATCATTATTAAAATTTAATCTCACTTCATCTATACATTTTATTCTAAAGGTTCTTCACTTTTTCCAATAAAAGAATAAATAGGGAAATAATTTAAAGAGGTTGTTTAATCTCTAAAAATAGGGTTGAAGTTATCAATTGTAAAATATCCGGAAACTTCCGGAGAGCACTATGACCACCGAAAATGATTATTAAAAGCTCTTCTCACTTCATTTGTACATAATCTTCTTAAGGGTCTTCACTATTTCCATTGAAAGAATAAATAGAAAATAAATTTTAAACATAAACACAGTAACTAATAGGAGGTAAATGTATTTGTTCGAAAAGTCGTATGAATTTTTTTTATTCAAAAAATTAACTAATCTCCATAAAAAATCTACAATCCACACTATTTTATCACGTAATAACGAACGTCTCAAGACTTGGTTGTTGTCTGCTTAAAATGAACTTTTTAGGGTTTAAGCGCATAGTAAATTGGGTTAGAGGCATAAAGTAGAGTCTTGTGATCTTGAAGCTTTTGGTTTTTTTTTTAATCAAATTAGGTGTCAATTATTAACTTTAACATTTTTTTATGAAGAATACTAATATTTTCTAGTAGCTAAAAATTTTAAAATATATATTATAACGTTATTTAATCTCTAAAAATAGGGTTGACGTTATCTACCGAAAAATATTCGAGAACTTCCGGAGACACTAAAACCACAAAAAATGATTATTAAAATTTAATCTCACTTCATTTATACATTTTATTCTGAAGGTTCTTCACTTTTTCCAATAAAAGAATAAATAGGAAAATAATTTAAAGAGGTTGTTTAATCTCTAAAAATAGGGTTGAAGTTATCAATTGTAAAATATCCGGAAACTTCCGGAGAGCACTATGACCACCGAAAACGATTATTAAAAGCTCTTCTCACTTCATTTGTACATAATGTTCTTAAGGGTCTTCACTTTTTCCAATCAAAGAATAAATAGAGAATAAATATTAAACATAAACACAATAACTAATAGGAGGCAAATGTATTTGTTCGAAAAGTCGTATGAATTTTTTTTATTAAAAAAATGAACTAATCTCCATAAAAAATCTACAATCCACACTTTTTTATCACGTAATAACTAACGTCTCAAGACTTGGTTGTATGCTTAAAATGAAGTTTTTAGGGTTTAAGCGTATAGTAAATTGGGTTAGAGGCATAAAGTAGAGTCTTGTGATCTTGAAGCTTTTGGTTTTTGTTTTTTTAATCAAACTAGGTGTCAATTACTAACTTTAAAATTTTTTTATGAAGAATACTAATATTTTCTAGTAGCTAAAAATTTTAAAAAATATATTAAACGGTTATTTAATCTCTAAAAATAGGGTTGACGTTATCTACCGAAAAATATTCGAGAACTTCTTGAGGTAAATAAAACCACCTAAAATGATTATTAAAATTTAATCTCACTTCATTTATACATTTTATTCTGAAGGTTCTTCACTTTTTCCAATAAAAGAATAAATAGGGAAATAATTTAAAGAGGTTGTTTAATCTCTAAAAATAGGGTTGAAGTTATCAATTGTAAAATATCCGAAAACTTCCGGAGAGCACTATGACCACCGAAAACGATTATTAAAAGCTCTTATCACTTCATTTGTACATAATGTTCTTAAGGGTCTTCACTTCTTCCATTGAAAGAATAAATAGAAATTGAATTTTAAACATAAACACAGTAACTAATAGGAGGTAAATGTATTTGTTCGAAAAGTCGTATGAATTTTTTTTTTATTCAAAAAATGAACTAATCTCCATAAAAAATCTACAATCCACACTATTTTATCACGTAATAACGAACGTCTCAAGACTTGCGTGTAGGCGAGACGGCGGCGCGTCTCGGAGCGTAGGAGTCAGATCCAAGAAGCTCGTGGAGTCGATCTATTCTGAACCGGTCTTAGAACTCACGAAACCCGATCGGATTGCCCAATAAAAACTCGAACCAGAAACGGAACCGGTTGTTTGGTGAAGTTCGACTCCGGTGACTACCCGAAGTTGCAGCACTCGGATCCACGGCTGCTCGACCAATGACTCTCCGGCGAAGCTTCATGGACTGTTCTTCGACGGGGACGACGACCGAAACGAAAACCTGCGACTGTTGGTGTTCGACGACGTGCACATCAGGTCGACGAGCTTGCAGCTGAGCGTAACGGCGGCTTCTCCATCAGGCTCGCGTCGACTGTGGCTTGGCGGCAGGGACAAAGACGTGCGATGGATGCTGACCGACGATTGAGGGACGATAGTTGCACCGACCGACGAAGGGAGATAGGCAACGGCTAGGAGAGCACTATGACCACCGAAAACGATTATTAAAAGCTCTTATCACTTCATTTGTACATAATGTAATGCCCCTACTTTTAAAACATAATTTCCTAGGGACATTACTACTCATGCATGCATTCGAGGCCTTAACTGAGCTTAAAACAAATAAAAGTTGATAAATAAAAATCAATTTAATTTGGGATCCCACAGAAATACAAAACGTTTACAAGAAATATAATTAAATTCGGCCTCTAGTTTCAAAACTTTGTACTACGTAAGCGGAAAACCATAATCTTTTAAAATTCTCTCTAAATCACGGATGCGGAATTCATGACTTGGTTCCCATGGCTTCTGTAGCGCATCCATGCCACTCGCCTGGTATGCTCTCGTCTCTACCAAAAACATTTTAAAACAGAGAAAGACACAACAAAGTAGAGGATGAGTATTATAAAATACCCAGTAAGTGGGGGCCTGGATATGCATACACATACAATCATGATCTTTAAATTCAATCATAACATACATAGATGGGAATTAAAACTTTCTAAAGTTGCCGTCTTTAATCCATGGTCGCATTAGTTATTTGTCGTGCCTTTAATCCTTTAATCCATGATGGCTATTCATTCAGCTTGCCGTGTCTTTAATCCATGGCTATTCATTCATCCATCCATGGCTATTCATTCGATTGCGAGTGTCTTTAATCCATGGCTATTCATTCAGATTGCCGTGTCTTTAATCCATGGCTATTCATTCAATTGCCGTTGCCATGGCTATTTTTAATCCATGGCTATTCATTTAATTGCCGTGTCTTTAATCCATGGCTATTCATTTAATTGCCGTTCTTTAATCCATAAAAATTGCCGTGTCTTTAATCCATGGCTATTCATTTAATTGCCGTGTCTTTAATCCATGGTCGCATATAATTGTGAGGTCGATGGTCATCCCGAGTCATTTCAAATGATCTCGGGATAACCAATGTCCACACTATACAATAATTCATTTCGTGACATACTAATCATGCATAAGGTCCCATCACCACAAAATCATGGTGTACATATCACAAATATCATCATCAACATATCATTCATACTTTCTCATGGACGGGGTGATAAATCATACTTTTGTATTAAACATGAAACATTCTCATACACACTCATCATCCTATTTTCACATGAAATAATGGGATCTTTATACATAAGATACGAGAATACTTTCACATAAAATAATGATTCATTTTCACATAATATATCGAAATATTTGCACATAAAATATCACGTAATCCCAAAATAATATCTGTGGATTTTCATGTGGAAAATATGAACCATTTCACATAAAATCATGAAAATCATTTTCATTTACTCCCATTAAAAGTTCGGCACAAGGTCCCTCACTGAACCTTCTGAAAATCATTCACTCGAGATTCTCGAGGAAACCCTTTGAAATATTCGTTTCTAAATTCAAGCCCTAAGCATGAGTTTTGGAAATTCACCTTTTAAAATCATTCTTCAATTTTCATCCTTTAAAACAAATACATATTCCAGGAAATCGTATTCACTTCCCTTTTTAAGATCGTTTGTAGAAAATCCCTTACCTTAGCTCGAAACTCTTTACATTCCGCTCCTAGCTCAAAGTTTCGCTTAGTCATGCTCGATAGTCGAATCCCCTAAATCACGTTCATCAATTCTTTAATTAACTTACATAATTAGGCACTTATTTTGAATTCAATTAAAGTTAGGCTAAATTACCACAAACGGACGCTTAAAACGAACTCGGGAGGTCAAAACAGGTGGATCGGAGCAGCTCCGGCGAGCGGCGGCGCGTGGCCGGAGCACGGCGGCGCGTGGCCGGAGCACGGCGGCGCGTGTGGCGGCGCGTGGCGGCGCGGCGGGCGGGCGCGGCGGCGCGGGCGGCGCGGCGCTTCGCGTTGGCGTTGAGGTCAGATCTGAGATGCCCACTCACCGATCTACTCAGAACCGGTCCTAAAACTTTGAAAACCGATCGGAAACTCCCTCAAAAACCCGAACCAAAAACGAACCGCTAGTTTCAAGGACCTGCAAAGAAAACGGCTTCCGGCGTCGCGGCTTCGTTCACGATCCGGCGGCGGACCTTCGCGTGAACAGGTGACGAGCCGACCATCGACGAAGACAGACGGCGGCTTGAGAGGTCGCGGTTGGGCGGCTTCTTCACGGTGGCGGTTCGCGAACTGCACTCCGAGGTTCCAGCAACGACTCGTGCAGATCGGGGCTTCCAGTGGCTCAGATCTCCGATTGAAGCTTGGGTAGATCTAGATCCGGCGACATCTGGCTTCGTCTGAGAGCAGCGGTAGCGTGAGGCAGTGGCAGCGTCGATTGGATTTGGGTGTGACGGCGTTCGACGAGGACGGTTGCGTAGAGGGCCTCCGGCGACTGGCAGATCCTCTCGAGGTGCAGTTGGTTGCGACGACGAAGACGTTGCATCTCCACACGCACAGAGCCGGCGCACGGAGAAGGCGAAGGTGGCGAGCGATTGTCTGAAGGTTTCGCCGCCGACAAGGTCAACTGGGCTGGAGACGTTCGGCAGTAGTGGAACACGCAGGTCATGGGGGCCGAGTGAGAAGGAGCCTCCTCGTAATTCGTGCCCAATTAGTCAAAGTGAAACCCTAGTCTTCCTTTCTCCAATCCCCAAAATGCCCTTCAATCAACTCTTAACCTCCAAAGTGTCCTTGGGCTCCTTTGGATGTTTTAAGAAGTCTTTCATTATACAAATTCCTCAATTTTGCATAATCTTTCTTTTAACTTGCAAAGCTACAAAGATCGAATTACATATAATCTTAAATAAATAAATCCAAAACCCAAAATGAAATGTACTTGGAGTTTTGGAGCGTCACAATCTTCCCTCCTTAAGAACTTTCGTCCTCGAAAGTTTTCAATCTTGTAATAACTTCGGGATGTCTCACTCGCACTACTTCCATTTTGCTACGAAGAGTTCTTCGGTGCCCATGCGATGATGAGCGCTAACTGCTCCTCAAGTGACTCGCACTGGCGTAAACTTATTACCCAACGGTCTCTCAACTTTAACTTGAGCTCGTTCTCTCCACTGGAGTCTTTCTACTAAGGCCTACATAACTGATGCCCTTGACTCGGATTCTAAGTTTGGAAAGTTCCAGATTCAAATTCTAAAATAACTCGGGATATTTAGCTCGTATTTCCTTCTCTAGTCCTTTAATTAGTTTCTTCTGTTTTGTGATTTTAGAAAGGAACTCTTTGCTAAAACCATAACATTGTTGTTGAGTCACAAAATCCTCTTTAAGGTTTGCTGCACCAGCTACTAGCATTCATTTTCAAGACATAACTAGATCATTCCGGCTGACCATCGTTTCCATAACTTTAACACCTTTCTAAGAGATGTGACTTCAAGGATAAAGTTAGCAACTTTGTTCGGTTGTTCGAGACTCTTCACATTAATGGTTAACCTTTCGCTACTCTCAACGACCTTTTAGTAAACGTTGCAGTGACGATCTCACTTGCGTATTTAATTAACTTTGGGGTTTTCTATTGAAATCAATAACTCGTTGAAAGTCTTAAGTCCACGGTAGGAGTAACTCAAACTTAGGTCTCATTTGGTTGTTGTGACACATGAAATGTTCCATACAACTCTGTCATTCTTATTATAAGAATGCCCCTGAAAATTTCGGGACATAGATAACGTAAATACAACAATGCCAAATTTTCTCTATACCGTTAGATAGAAATTGCACTTCTAAAATCGAAAACAAACCACCATGCCTCCAAACTTCATCTCAGATTACTCAGGGTTCAGAAACACACCATACACATAAATGTTGAACAACCCAATATAGGTGGAACTAAGTTCTTTAATTGTAAGTGATTATTCTTAAAAGACAAGGAGATCTATCAATCAAATTGCTACATCAACTTTAAAACAGACTTTAAAAGAGTGTAACGAAGTCCTCTTGACTTACCTTACTTTAAGGTCTAAATAATTATAGGTTATCGCATTAAGTGGCAAAATTTTTCATCGCAAATTCTAGGAATTAGAATGAACCTTTTAAAGCAAGTTATTCAAGATACAACTCATACTCTATCTCTTTTAATCTTTCCTCAGACTATGGCACAACGGAACAGTAATTCATGTCACTCCCCTTAATATCCTGCTCAAGTAATCACTTGAATAAAATGCAACTTTCTTAATACCAATAGGGTTGGATACTTTACAATGGCCTCCTCTATATTTCTTAACTTTTCCGACTCCTTTGTCATGAAACCCTAACGTTCAAACCTTGAATACGAATGCTTTATTTAACACCTCTAGACTTTGAACTTTTCACGAATCACAATACTCCTTTGCTAAGGTTCTACTCGCGAACTCAGTTGTTCAAGGTTTCTCGAAAGATTTTCGCCTCGTAATGTCTACCCTTTCTTTCCTTTGCCCAAACTACTCCTTTTTAATAACGCGCAAGTGAGTCTTATCTTTGACAAAGACTCCTTTAAGCCTTACATCCTGAACTCGGACATTTCCTTTATAATATTACTCACCTGAGGTCACATTCTCGTCTTTTCTTAGCTTAACAAATTTCCTTATGCTCACCTTTGGAAGTTTACTTGAGCACTTAACTCCTTAGTGACCTTTCGATTACTTCCATATCTCAGGACTTACTCTTCCCTCCTTATGCCTAAAGCAATCCTTCTGAATTGTCATTTCTGCCCCTTCTTAGGCTTGGTTAAACTAAAACGCCTCCGACAACTTTATCCCGACAATGATTTACCTTTCTCTTGAGCCCTAAATCCATCGAGCCTATAAACATTAGGGGCATTTAAGTAAAATCTCTACAACCTTCATGATGTTCGTAAAGTGATTTGGAAGTCGTCTCGGGATATCTAATCCCTGGTTTATGACGGGCGCTAACTTGACTCCAAAATCATCTTAAGGAACACTATGCTCCTCGTACTGGTGGAATAGGTCGTTCATTCAAAACGAAGAGATTTATCCTTAGCAACAACTGTCTCCACTTCTCATCTCTTATGCACACGCATAAGTATACCACTTTCTCCTTTATGCATCACACTAATACTTCTTATGGCGATAAACTACTATTAACTCTTATAAAGGAGGTTACGTACCTGTGACTTGGGTTCTTTTACTTTGTTTGGGGCATGTACATGTAGGAGTATTAGAAATTTCTGTTACTCTCTACTTTTACTTCCATACTTAAATCTGTCTCTTGTGTTGGGGTAACTTTAAAAGGTAAATCCTTCCTTATCTAATACTAGCGCATCGATCCTCATGCTTAATCTCCTTAAACTTGGCCTTCTTCTTTTAGTAAGATTAAGGACATTCTCAACTATTTGTACTCGTTTGGTTATAAGTCGAATTCACTAAAACCTTTCTTAAGAAACCATCAACCTAGCCTTTACTAAAGGAACCTTATAGATTCATGTTTCTAATGATCGTTCGACCACTACCACTATACACTTTACCAATCGAAAAGGAGTTCCTCCACTTGATTGCTACATAGCGAAGAAGAGATTCAGAGCACTTTCCTCTATTAACCGAATTCTCTCTCCTTGAACCTCTGATCGGGAGAGGAAACTTTACTACCTAAGAGTTCAAGGTTAACCTCTCAGGCTATTTCTTTCAAGTTGTACACATATATCTAGTCCAACAGGTAGAAATTAGTAGCAAGGTTCCTTATACACATTCCACAAGCGTGAACACACCTGTGATCATATGAATGTCTATTCGTGCACAAGTTTCTGGAGTCCCGACAATCAATTCTCTTGTGTTCTCAAACTAAAACTCTAATTCCCTACTTTCCTTCTTTATACTTGTCCTTATTAAGTCTATTTAGTTTATGGTATCGCTTTTGAAACTTCGTATCATGCCTATCTGTAGTAACACATTAATCGTGTATACCTCTGTGGTTTCTCCCTCAGAGCAAAGGTCTAAATAAAATCGAAGTGTTTCAAGTATTTTGAAGAATTAAATGTTCGTCCCAACATTAACAATCTATCCTTCCCTTTAAAGCTCGAGTCCATTTTACAACATCTTTGCTCCCTTTACTTTTGAACTCCTTGAATACCATACTTACGTATTCACTTGAAGGTGAAGGGCTTTATTTAGGAACCAACAAAGTCGAAAGCTCCAAAGTGGTACGTTTACTAAGTCTCATACCTTTCTATCCGATTGATCTAGCATGAATGAATGAGACTACTAACCTCTTGCCGAACACATTCAAACTTTGAACTTCTCATGAGTAGTCTTAACTTTTATTATTGAAAGCTATACTTAAGTAATCTAGTTTCTTAGCAACCTTTAACATTCTAACCTCTTAAGTCTCACCCTTTACTCCCTTGGTCAAAGCGGACCTTTTAATAATTCTCAACACGTGTTTTATGGCTATAAAACTTCATTTTTAGCGTAAACATTCTTAACCAAAACATTTTCCTTTCTATCATCAATAGTAGAGATCACATGTGTTTTCTTTCCTTTCGGCGTAAGATCACGTCAACGCTATGACGTATACGCGTATAGATTCACATATAAGCATTTCATTTATGCATTTCCCCTTTTCATAGACATATAGTTTAGCTCATACATTCTCATTCTTTCTTAGTTTAGAAATTCATCGAACTCGATTTTTATATAAAATATTTTCTCATAGACTACTAAATTCTCTTTTCGTGAACAAATAAAACTTTTAGTTCGAAGGCATACCTGGCGGTGGATCGGAGTTGCTACTTAGCCATGGGATACTTGTTGCTTACTACTCGTAGCGCGAGTCTACAAGACCTATAACCTTGGGCTCGATACCAACCAGTAACGCCCCTACTTTTAAAACATAATTTCCTAGGGACATTACTACTCATGCATGCATTCGAGGCCTTAACTGAGCTTAAAACAAATAAAAGTTGATAAATAAAAATCAATTTAATTTGGGATCCCACGAAATACAAAACGTTTACAAGAAATATAATTAAATTCGGCCTCTAGTTTCAAAACTTTGTACTACGTAAAGCGGAAAACCATAATCTTTTAAAATTCTCTCTAAATCACGGATGCGAATTCATGACTTGGTTCCCATGGCTTCAGTAGCGCATCCATGCCACTCGCTTTGGTATGCTCTCGCCTCTACACGAAAACATTTTAAAACAAAGAAAGACACAACAAAGGTAGAGGATGAGTATTATAAAATACCCATGTAAGTGGGGGTCTGGATATGCATACACATACAATCATGATCTTTAAATTCAATCATAACATACATAGATGGGAATTAAAACTTTCTAAAGTTGCCAGGTCTTTAATCCATGGCTGCATAGTTATTTGTCAGGCCTTTAATCCATGACTGTTCATTCAGTTGCCAGGTCTTTAATCCATGGCTATTCATTCAGTTGCCAGGTCTTTAATCCATGGCTATTCATTCATTGCAGTCTTTAATCCATGCATTCTTTCCATGGCTATTCATTCATTGCATGTCTTTAATCCATGGCTATTCATTCAGTTGCCAGGTCTTTAATCCATGGCTATTCATTTAATTGCCAGGTCTTTAATCCATGGCTATTCATTTAATTGCCAGGTCTTTAATCCATGGCTATTCATTTAATTGCCAGGTCTTTAATCCATGGCTATTCATTTAATTGCCAGGTCTTTAATCCATGGCTATTCATTTAATTGCCAGGTCTTTAATCCATGGCTGCATATAATTGTGAGGCCGACTGGTCATCCTGAGTCATTTCAGCGATCTCAGGATAACCAATGTCCACACTATACAATAATTCATTTCGTGACATACTAATCATGCATAAGGTCCCATCAGTCACAAAATCATGGTGTACATATCACAAATATCATCATCAACATATCATTCATACTTTCTCATGGACAGGGTGATAAATCATACTTTTGTATTAAACATGAAACATTCTCATACACACTCACTCATCCTATTTTCACATGAAATAATGGGATCTTTATACATAAGATACGAGAATACTTTCACATAAAATAATGATTCATTTTCACATAATATATCGAAATATTTGCACATAAAATATCACGTAATCCCAAAATAATATCTGTGGATTTTCATGTGGAAAATATGAACCATTTCACATAAAATCATGAAAATCATTTTCATTTACTCCCATTAAAAGTTCGGCACAAGGTCCCTCACTGAACCTTCTGAAAATCATTCACTCGAGATTCTCGAGGAAACCCTTTGAAATATTCGTTTCTAAATTCAAGCCCTAAGCATGAGTTTTGGAAATTCACCTTTTAAAATCATTCTTCAATTTTCATCCTTTAAAACAAATACATATTCCAGGAAATCGTATTCACTTCCCTTTTAAGATCGTTTGTAGAAAATCCCTTACCTTAGCTCGAAACTCTTTACATTCCGCTCCTAGCTCAAAGTTTCGCTTAGTCATGCTCGATAGTCGAATCCCCTAAATCACGTTCATCAATTCTTTAATTAACTTACATAATTAGGCACTTATTTTGAATTCAATTAAAGTTAGGCTAAATTACCACAAACGGACGCTTAAAACGAACTCCCTGAGGTCAAAACAGTGGATCGAGCAGCTCGGCGAAGCGGCGGCGGCGTGGCGGGCGGCACGCACGGCGCGCGGTGGCGGCGTGCGGCGGCGTGTGCGCTTGCGTTCGAGCGTTGAGTCGGATCCGAGATGCCCACTCACCGATCTACTCGAACCGGTCCTAAAACTTCGAAAACCGATCGGAAACTCCCTCAAAAACCCGAACCAAAAACGAACCGCTAGTTTCAAGGACCTGCAAAGAAAACGGCTTCCGGCGTCGCGGCTTCGTTCACGATCCGGCGGCGGACCTTCGCGTGAACAGGTGACGAGCCGACCATCGACGAAGACAGACGGCGGCTTGAGAGGTCGCGGTTGGGCGGCTTCTTCACGGTGGCGGTTCGCGAATCGCACTCGAGGTTCCAAAGAACGACTTCGTGCGGTCGGGGCTTCCAGTGGCTCAGATCTCCGATTGAAGCTTGGGTAGATCTAGATCCGGCGACATCTGGCTTCGTCTGAGAGCAGCGGTAGCGTGAGGCAGTGGCAGCGTCGATTGGATTTGGGTGTGACGGCGTTCGACGAGGACGGTTGCGTAGAGGGCCTCCGGCGACTGGCAGATCCTCTCGAGGTGCAGTTGGTTGCGACGACGAAGACGTTGCATCTCCACACGCACAGAGCCGGCGCACGGAGAAGGCGAAGGTGGCGAGCGATTGTCTGAAGGTTTCGCCGCCGACAAGGTCAACTGGGCTGGAGACGTTCGGCAGTAGTGGAACACGCAGGGTCATGGGCTGGAGTGAGAAGGAGCCTCCTCGTAATTCGTGCCCAATTAGTCAAAGTGAAACCCTAGTCTTCCTTTCTCCAATCCCCAAAATGCCCTTCAATCAACTCTTAACCTCCAAAGTGTCCTTGGGCTCCTTTGGATGTTTTAAGAAGTCTTTCATTATACAAATTCCTCAATTTTGCATAATCTTTCTTTTAACTTGCAAAGCTACAAAGATCGAATTACATATAATCTTAAATAAATAAATCCAAAACCCAAAATGAAATGTACTTGGAGTTTTGGAGCGTCACAGTTCTTCACTTTTTTCAATAAAAGAATAAATAGGGAAATAATTTAAAAAGGTTGGTTAATCTCTAAAATTAGGGTTGAAGTTATCAATTGTAAAATATCCGGAAACTTTTAAACATATGACCACAAAACGATTATTAAAAGCTCTTCTCACTTCATTTGTACATAATGTTCTTAAGGGTCTTCACTTTTTCCATTGAAAGAATAAATAGAAAATGAATTTTAAACATAAACACAATAACTAATGTATTTGTTCAAAAGTCATATGAATTTTTTTATTCAAAAATAAACTAATCTCATAAAAATCTACAATCCACACTATTTTATCACGTAATAGCGAACGCCTCAAGACTTGGTTGTTGTCTACTTAAAATGAACTTTTTAGGGTTTAAGCGCATAGTAAAATGGGTTAGAGGCATAAAGTAGAGTCTTGTGATCTTGAAGCTTTGGTTTTTTTAATCAAATTAGGTGTCAATTACTAACTTTAAAATTTTTATGAAGAATACTAATATTTTTAGTAGCTAAAAATTTTAAAAATATATTAAAGGGTTATTTAATCTCTAAAAATAGGGTTGACGTTATCTCACCAAAAATATTCGAGAACTTCTAGAGAGCACTAAAACCACCAAAAATTATTATTAAAATTTAATCTTACTTCATTTATACATTTTATTCAGAAGGTTCTTCACTTTTGCCAATAAAAGAATAAATAGGGAAATAATTTAAAAGGTTGGTTAATCTCTAAAAATAGGGTTGAAGTTATCAATTGTAAAATATCCGGAAACTTCCTGAGAGCACTATGACCACCAAAACGATTATTAAAAGCTTTTCTCACTTCATTTGTACATAATGTTCTTAAGGGTCTTCACTTTTTCCATTGAAAGAATAAATAGAAAATGAATTTCAAACATAAACAAAGTAACTAATAGAAGGTAAATGTATTTGTTCGAAAAAATCGTATGAATTTTTTTTATTCAAAAATGAATTAATCTCCATAAAAATCTACAATCCACACTATTTTATCACGTAATAATGAACGTCTCAAGACTTGGTTGTTGTGCGCTTAAAATGAACTTTTTAGGGTTTAAGCGCATAGTAAATTGGGTTAGAGGCATAAAGTAGAGTCTTATGATCTTGAAGCTTTGGTTTTTTTTAATCAAATTAGGTGTCAATTACTAACTTTAAAATTTTTATGAAGAATAATAATATTTTTTACTAGCTAAAAATTTAAAAAAATATATTAAATTATTATTTAATCTCTAAAAATAGGGTTGACGTTATCTACCGAAAAATATTCGAGAACTTCCGAAGAGCACTAAAACCACCAAACACGATTATTAAAATTTAATCTCACTTCATTTATACATTTTATTCTGAAGGTTCTTCACTTTTTCCAATAAAAGAATAAATAGGGAAATAATTTAAAAGGTTGTTTAATCTCTAAAAATAGAAGGTAAATCTATTTGTTGTAAAATCGTATGAATTTTTTTATTCAAAAATGAATTAATCTCCATAAAAATATACAATCCACACTTCTATTTTATCACGTAATAATGAACGAACTCAAGACTTGGTTGTTGTCTGCTTAAAATGAACTTTTTAGGGTTTAAGCGCTTAGTAAAATGGGTTAGAGTCATAAAGTAGAGTCTTATGATCTTGAAGCTTTTGGTTTTTTTTTTTTAATCAAATTAGGTGTCAATTACTAACTTTAAAATTTTTTATGAACAATACTAATATTTTTTAGTAGCTAAAAAACTTTAAAAAAAAAACCATATTAAATTGTTATTTAATCTCTAAAAATAGGGTTGAAGGTTCTTATTTTTCTATAAAAAAAATATAATTTAAAGAGGAACTTCCTAGGAAGTTACTATGACCATATCAAAACGATTATTAAAAGCTTTTCTCCTCTTCATTTGTCCATAATGTTCTTAGGGTCTTCACTTTTTCCATTGAAAGAATAAATAGAAAATAAATTTCAAACATAAACAAAGTAACTAATAGAAGGTATAAATGTAGTTGTTCGAAAAGTCGTATGAATTTTTTTTTATTCCAAAAATGAACTAATCTCCATAAAAAAAATCTTCAATCCACACTATTTTATCACGTAATAACGAAGAACTAGAGACTTGGTTCTTCTGCTCAAAATGTACATTTTAGGGTTTAAGCGCATAGTAAATTTGGTTAGAGGCAAAAGTGGAGGCTTGTGATCTTGAAAATTTTGTTTTTTTTATCAAATTTGGTGTCAATTACTAACTTTAAAATTTTTTATGAAGAATACTAATATTTTCTAGTAGCTAAAAATTTTAAAAAATATATTAAAAGGTTATTTAATCTCTAAAAATAGGGTTGACGTTATCTACCGAAAAATATTCGAGAACTTCCGGCAAAAAGTGGAGTTTGTGATCTTGAAGCTTTTGGGTTTTTTTTATAATCAAATTAGGGGTCAATTACTAACTTTAAAATTTTTTATGAAGAATACTTATATTTTCTAGTTGCTAAAAATTTAAAAAATATATATATTAAAAGGTTATTTAATCTCTAAAAATAGGGTTGACGTTATCTACCGAAAAATATTCGAGAACTTCCAGAAGTAACTAATACACCAAAAATCATTATTAAAATTTAATCTCACTTCATTTATACATTTTATTCTGAAGGTTCTTCAGTTTTTCCAATAAAAGAATAAAAAGGGAAATAATTTAAAGAGGTTGTTTAATCTCTAAAAATAGGGTTGAAGTTATCAATTGTAAAATATCCGGAAATTTCCGGAGAGCACTATGACCACCGAAAACGATTATTAAAAGCTCTTCTCACTTTATTTGTACATAATGTTCTTAAGTGTCTTCACTTTTTCCATTGAAAGAATAAATAGAAATTGAGTTTTAAACATAAACAAATTAACTAATATGTAACGACCACAACCACAGGTACTAGTTATTTATTTTATTTAGCGTTCTATCAACCTTTGTGTTTAGCCGGATTAGTAAATTTTCATCAGGCTCGACGAGAGTGAGTCCTTAATTTTATTTAGTTTACAGTGAAGTGTTCCCCTTTAGATAAATTTACACTTATTTAAAATAAAAGGAAAGGAAGAGACAATGGCATTTAGTAAATAATGCCTAAGTGAGGGTAATTGGGACTTTTTGTTTAACCATTTATATATATAAGTTTACAATCAAGAGAAAGGAAACCCTAACCCTAGATCTCTCTCTATAGCCTGACCAAGCTCACGTCCAAGAAGAGAAGCCGCACGTCTATTCACCAGCTCCAGCCGAAGAAGACTTCACCGCCGATCAAGCTCACGTACGAAGAGCACGCCGGAGACGCCCCAGCCATCCAATCGTGAGTCACCGCGCCGCCGCTCGTGAGTTCGTTTTACGATCCGCCGATCGCACCCTCTCGGTCGTGCTACTGGCCGTGGTCGATCCACGAAGCCCTTGCGCAGCAGCTTCCGCCGGCAGATCAACGAACGAGGTTTAATCGTCCCAGCTGCTCACGCTCGCGAGGATTCGCCGGACCTCACGTCGCCGTCGCAAGCCGCCGCTAAAGTCTGCAGTCGAAACCTCTCCAGCCACGAACGCCGACAACACCGAGAGTCCCACGTAAGCAGCCACTCGCGAGTTGCTCTTTCACCAAGAATCGTCGATCGAGACTACACGCCACTCGTGAACTCTTTTCCCTCACCGCCGATCGTGACCACAACGCCGGCCATCACCGTTTACAGCAGCGGAGCTTACAACCGGTGAGCGTTCGTGTTAAGCTTCATTTTTGTTGAAGGACTATTTGTGACCTATCGTTTATCTAAGAGTCTAATTGAGAGTGTAAAACTACGGTTTCGAACACAATTTGTAGGGACGAACTGAATTTCAGGATCAAGACTTCCAAGTTTTGGAGCAACCAAATCCACGTTCGGTTTATCATTCGGAGTCGAGGTAATTGGAGCAAAGTGAGAATTATAGACGCTTTCGTACTTAGACTCTTTATATTGAATGAGTTGTGTAGTAGGATAACGAATAGAAGAATTCTTGGTTGACAGGTTATTTGGAAAGGACCGTTAATTTAAGAATTAGAAGGAAAGAGTGAGATCAAAGCTCGAGGTAAGGGACCTTGTGCCGAATTTTTTTAAATGGAATTAAGAAAACGAATTTCATTATTTTATGTGAATTTAGTATGTTATTTTACTTAAAAAGATTTAATGATTTTACACGAGAATATTTCATGATTTTCTGTGAGAATGCTTTGATATTCGACGTGAAGATATCTCAATATTTTATGTGAGTATAATTTAGTATTTTATGCGAAAATATCTTTGCATTTTATGTAAGAATAATCCAAAGATCTTATGTAAGGATATTACAATTATTTTCTATGAGAATATTGCATGAATATATACGTGAGTATTATATCCTATCTGATGTGTAAAGTCATGAGTTGCATATCAATGATAATGGATGTGGCATGTACACTATGGTTAGGTTGAATGATGGGACCTCATGCATGTTATGTATGCCATGAAATGATTTAATAAAAAATGTGGAAATTGGTCTCCTGAGGGCATTGTGTGCATGGTCAAACATGCATTAGAGACCCTATGGGTCAAATTACAGTGGTCCGTGAGGGACTCAATCTATACAGTGTCCATGAGGACTCAAACCATACAGTGGGGTCCATGAGGACTCAAATTATTACAGGGTCCATGAGGGACTCAAAATGAAATGACTCAGGATGACCAATTGGCCACTTAAAAGAAAAAGGAAGTCATGTGTTAAAGTCATGATGATATGAGAAAGTTTTAGGTCCCGTATATGTACATTTCAATGCAGGTTTAAAAGTCATGATTGTATGTGTTTGCATATTCCAAACCTTGGTAGCGAGGTCACTTACTCGGGTATTGTTTTGCAATACTCACCCTTTCTTTTAAAAATGTTTTTCGTAAGGCTAAGGACGTGCGAGGCGAGTGACGGAGCGCGTTGCGGTGACCATGGGAATAGACATGTCTTCCGCATATTTTTCTTTTAAAACCGATGTTGTCATTTTATGTTTTCGTAGTTTAACTTTACTTTTCAGATTTTAAATAGGCCATGTTTAAACCGCTTCTTTTGCGCGCTTTGAATGTTTTAATGGGATCCCTAAAGACAATTTGTTTTCAAAGGAGTTTTAAAGATCGCTTTATATCTTTTGGCCTATAAACGCATGCATGTGTAGTAATGTCCCTAAGAGTTTAGTTATAGAAAACAAATAGGGCGTTATAGTTGGTATTGAGAGCCTAGGTTGAAGGGTTCTGAGACTTGCTTACTGCAGTAAGCACAAAGTAGTTCCCATGGTTGAGTAACGCGCCCGGTCACCGCTGCACGTTTTTGGTAATTTATATACGAAGTAAAGGATTATGATGTAATTATGTTTTGTGAATGTAAATGAATTTAAACCTTAAGGGTGATCCTACCTTACAATGAGAAAGTGATGAAAACTAAACCGAAATTCTCTCTGCATTGTAGTACTAACAAAAATGCCACCTAGAGGTCGAGGAGAGGTAGGGGGCGTGGTAGGGCCTGAGGGCAAGAGAAAACGCTGACACCCAACCAGGTACCACTCGAACAGGGAAGAGATTGCTCCACCGTGCTGACCTCCCCGGACCACCGGTCACAGCCGGGAGGATGCACCTCTGATCGCTCCAGGTGGCGGAGCAAGGGAACCCTAATGTTATGACTATGATGGTAGAGGCTATGCGAGACTCTTGTGCGAGCTCACATGAGCCACTCACCGCCCAAGCAAATCGGGGCGAACGATGCAACTCTGAGTCTCGATATCTCAAGGACTTGTGAAGTATGATCCCGCATCTTTTGATGGGTCTTCTAGTGACCCCACCGTGGTCGAATTATGGTTGTCCTCCATTGAGACCATCTTCAGATTGATGAACTGCCCTGAAGACCAGAGGGTGTCCTGTGCAACCTTTATGCTGAGAGACGACGCTTATTTATGGTGGGAGTCCGCCAGGAACCATAGTCGCCAATGGGAAACGATCACATGGAATCATTTTAAAGAAGCATTCTGGCGGAAATTTTACCCTGCTGCAGCTCGTTATAGGAAACAGGCAGAATTCTTACAACTGAGCCAAAACAGGAGGGCCGTGGAGGTATATGAGAGAGAATTCACCCGCTTGTCACGCTTTGCCCCAGAGCTAGTAGACACAGAGGCGAAGAAGACAGCGCGTTTCGTCATGGGATCGGATGAAAATGTTCGAGGCTTCATCCGAGCACTAGCACCTCCTGATTATGCCTCCGCAGCGAGAGAGTGGCGGAATTGATTTGGGTGCAGGCGCAGACTGCACAGCAGGTAGTGGTTAATCCGGGGCAGCCCATGGCAAATCATAAGAGGAAATGGGACCAACCTAATTCAAGCTCGCAACGTCCCCAGCGTACACCGCATAGACCAGGAAACTTTCGTGCAGGTTCAGGTCAGAAACCACCGGTCACCGGGGCGAGAACTAATAAAGTGGAGATAAGCCACAATGCAAAGATCGTAAGTAAGCATCATTGGGGTAAGTGTTTGGCCCGGTCCGAGTGTGTTTTGGGATGTGGGGAAAGAATGGCACGAGCTAATAATCGTCCCGAAGCCAAGCTGCTAGCCAACCTCAGGTTATCAATAGTGGGGTTGCTGCCAAGCCCGTAATACACCAAGGAAGAGCTTATGCAAGCACCAGTAAAAGCATTTATGGCACAGACTCATTGGTTACAGGTACACTTCCATTGCTTGGGCACCTTGCCTTTGTATTATTTGATTACTGTTCTACACACTCTTTTTATTTCTCGCATCCTTCGTAAGTCAAGTGAGTTAGAATTAGAACGCTTATTCTGATGCTCTGTCTGCTCCTCCTCTGGGATAAATTTGTTAGCCACTATGAAAGTCAAGGATGGTAGGGTGACCATCGCAGACCATGAGTTAGCGATAAATCTAGTAGTCTTAGACATGTTTGACTTTGATGTGATATTGGGTATGGATCGGTTAGCGCAGAACCATGCTTGCATTGATTGCTTCAGAAGGGAGGTAGTGTTTACTCCTCGACCACCAACCTCGCTACGAGTTCGAGAGGCACGTTAGCGGTGAAGTAGGCCTAAGGTAATTCACGCCCTTAAGGCCGTGAAGTTATTACATCGGGGAGCTTGGGGCGTCTTAGCTTGCATACTAGATGCAAGGTGTACGAGAGATTTCCGTGTCATCTGTACCAGATGGTGAATGAATTTCCGACATCTTCCCGAGGACCTCCCGGAATACCTCCGGTCAGTAGAGATTTTAACATCGGATTGGAATTAGGGGCGACTCAGATATCCAAGGCACCATACGTAATGGCACCGCAGAGTTGAAAGAACTGAAACTACGCTTACAAGACTTCATCGGACAAGGGGTTTATACGCCTAGCGTTTCGCCTTGGGAGCCCCCGTGTTGTTCGTGAAAAGAAAGACGGGTCCATGCGCCTGTGTATAGATTACAGGGAGTTGAATAAGGTCACGATCAAGAATAAATACCCTCTTCCTAGAATAGAGCGACTTGTTCGATCGGTTGCGAGTGGAGCAACAAAGAGTTTTCCAAGATTGATCCGAGATCGAGCTACCATCGATTGAGAATTAGTGAAGAGGATATTCCTAAGACGGCATTCGAGATCACGTTATGGGCATTACGAGTTCACGGTGATGCCGCTTGGTTTGACCAACGCTCCCGCCGCTTTCATGGACTTGATGAACCGTTTATTCAAAGAGTTTCTAGATACGTTCGTGATTGTGTTTATTGACGACATTCTGATATACTCGAGATGTGATGAAGATCATGAAAGGCACCTGAGAAAAGTCTTACTCACGCCGAGAGAGAATAAGTTATATGCAAAATTTTCCAAGTGCGACTGCGCTCGAGGCATGGTATCCTTCTTAGGGCATGTGGTGTCCGGTCGAGAGTCTCTGTTGACCCAAAGAAATTGAGAGGCCGTCACACACGTGGCCTCTCGCCCACCACCGCTACAGAGGCGTAGTTTTCTAGGTCTTGCGGAGTTACTATAGACGTTTAGTGCGGGACTTCGCCAAGATAGCCATGCCCATGACTCACCGACGCGCAGCAGGTAACCCATTTGTTTGGGATGACAATTGTGAGCGAGTTTCCGTGAACTCAAGTGTAGGTTGGTGTCGCCCGATTCTTACAAATCCCGAGGGAACAGGGAGCTTTGTGGTTTACTGTGATGCTTCAAAGAAGGGGTCCAGGCCAGGTTCTAATGCAAAGACGGTAAAAGTAATAGCCTATGCATCCCGACAATTAAAGACGCACGAGAGGAATTATCCAACCCATGACTTAGAGCTAGCGGCGGTGGTCTTTGCACTAAAGATCCGGAGACATTACCTTTATGGCGAGAAAATTCGATTTTTACAGATCATAAAAGTTCAAGTACTTGTTCACCCGAAAGAGTTGAACATGAGGCAACGCAGATGGTCGGAATTAGTAAAGGATTACGACATAGACATTCAATACCACCCCTGGTAAGGCTAATGTCGTGGCGATGCCCTCGATGAAAGCCGATTCATACTTCAAAGACGAGTTCTCGACAGAGCGAGTTACAGCGTGTAGTTTGCACGAGCCAAATTGCGAGACTAGTAGGAAAGACCACGACTCGGTTAGCTCGATTAATCTGTACAAACCAACTTTGAGGCAACGCATAGTTGAGTCTCAAAGAAGGGGACCCTCGCTTAGTAGAGAAGTTTCACTGCGGTATCTACAGTGAATTGGCGAAATTTTCACTATCCACGGATGGAGGATTACTATTTCGGGGACGTTTATGTGTGTGCTGACGATGACAAACTGGCCCAAATCTTGAGCGAAGCCCATAACTCACCATTTTCTATGCATCCCGCGGCACCAAGATGTATCGAGATCCAAAATAGTCATTACGGTGGTGTAACATGAAGCGCGACGTGGCAGAGTTTGTCAGCAAGTGTTTGACTTGTCAGCAGGTGAAGGCACCTAGGCAGAGACCCGCAGGATTACTGCAACCTTTACATGTACCTCAGTGGAAATGGGAGGAGATCTCTATGGACTTTATAGTCGGATTGCCTAGAACCTTACGAGGTTACTCAGTAATTTGGGTCATTGTGGGCCAGATTAACCAAGTCAAAGACATTTCATACCAGGGAAACCCACCTATTCTACGGATAAGTGGGCGCAGCTTTACTGGAAGAGATAGTCCGTCTGCATGGGATTCCAATCCAAGATTATTTCAGACAGGGATCCACGTTTCACCTCCAACTTTTGGAGGAGTTTACAGAAAGCGTTAGGTTCACAGTTGAACTTTAGTACAGCTTTTCATCCACAGAGCACGGATGGGCGATGAACGCTTAAACCGGATACTAGAAGACATGTTGCGAGCTTGCACCTTAGACTTTCCGGTAGTTGGGACACTCATTTGCATTTGATGGAGTTTGCTTATAATAACAGGCTACCATCGACCATCCGAATGGCTCCATTTGATGCTCTCTATGGAAAACGTTGCGAGAACTCCGTTTTCCGGGAGGAGGTGGGTGAACGCCGATTATTGGGTCCAGAGTTAGTACAGTCACAAATAGTGCGATCTGAGGAAGATTGGGGCGAATGCGAGACCGCCCAAGACAGACAAAAGAGTTATGCCGACACAAGACGAAGGACCTAGAATTCGGTGTTGGGGACCACGTATTTCTTAAGGTGGCCCCAATGAAAGGAATTCTAAGGTTTGGCCGAAAAGGGAAGTTGAGTCCGCGCTTCATCGGACCATTCGAGATTTTAGAGAGGGTTGGTGCGGTGGCCTACAGATTAGCACTGCCGCCTTCCCTGTCACGGTTCATAACGTGTTTCATGTCTCCATGCTTTGAAAAATACGCCCGAGATCCGACTCACGTCATAGACTTCAACCATTACGATTAGCGTAAGATTTGAGTTATGGCGAACGACTGCATGCATTATTGCTAGGATCAAAAGACCCTCCGTGAACGCGTGAAATCAACCTAGTTAAAGTGTTGTGGCAAAACCACCGCACTCAAGAAGCTACCCGGGAGCGAGAAGAAGAAGTGCAAGCTAAATATCCGGAACTATTTCAAGAATAGGAACTTTCGAGGACGAAAGTTCTTAAGGAGGGAAGATTGTAACGACCACAACCACAGGTACTAGTTATTTATTTTATTTAGCGTTCTATCAACCTTTGTGTTTAGCCGGATTAGTAAATTTTTATCAGGCTCGACGAGAGTGAGTCCTTAATTTTATTTAGTTTACAGTGAAGTGTTCCCCTTTAGATAAATTTACACTTATTTAAAATAAAAGGAAAGGAAGAGACAATGGCATTTAGTAAATAATGCCTAAGTGAGGGTAATTGGGACTTTTTGTTTAACCATTTATATATATAAGTTTACAATCAAGAGAAAGGAAACCCTAACCCTAGATCTCTCTCTATAGCCTCTCTTTTTCTTCCTCACACTTTGCCCTAACCAAAACCCAAACCCTCATTGTGCAACTCCACGCCACCAAGCTCACGTCCAAGAAGAGAAGCCGCACGTCTATTCACCAGCTCCAGCCGAAGAAGACTTCACCGCCGATCAAGCTCACGTACGAAGAGCACGCCGGAGACGCCCCAACCATCCAATCGTGAGTCACCGCGCCGCCGCTCGTGAGTTCGTTTACGTCCGCCGATCGCGACCCACGAAGTCGCGGCTACGCCGGCGATCCACGGCCCCATGCGCAGCGGCCTTCCGCCGGCGGATCAACGAACGAGGTTTAATCGTCCCACCGCTCCGCTCGCGAGGATTCGCGGACCTCGCGCCGCCGTCGCAGTCGCCGCGCTCACGTCTGCAGTCGAAACCTCTCCAGCCACGAACGCCGGCAACACCGAGAGTCCCACGTAAGCAGCAACTCACGAGCTGCTCTTTCAGCCGCAACTGTCGATCGAGACTACACGCCACTCGTGAACTCTTTTCCCTCACCGCCGATCGTGACCACAGCGCCGGCCATCACCGTTTACAGCAGCGGAGTTTACAACCGGTGAGCGTTCGTGTTAAGCTTCATTTTTGTTGAAAGACTATTTGTGACCTATTGTTTATCTAAGAGTCTAATTGAGAGTGTAAAACTACGGTTTCGAACACAATTTGTAGGGACGAACTGAATTTCAGGATCAAGACTTCCAAGTTTTGGAGCAACCAAATCCACGTTCGGTTTATCATTCGGAGTCGAGGTAATTGGAGCAAAGTGAGAATTATAGACGCTTTCGTACTTAGACTCTTTATATTGAATGAGTTGTGTGACGCCCGAGGAAGAGGGGTACATGAATGAACCGAGTCCACATCTGAATGAGAGGGATCCTGAGGATATGGAAGCATGGTGCCCGAGGAAAAGGGGTACATGCTAGTGACCATGAGGATATGAAAGTACAGTTGAGAAATGCTTAAAAGAATTGATAGCTACTACCTATATCAACAAGGTGCACCTTCCTTTTCGATGGCTCAATCATAGGAACTTCACAGTTAAGCGTGCTTAACTTGGAGCAATTCTATGTTGGGTGAGCTCCTGGGAATTTTCCTAGGGAGCATGTGAGTGAGGACAAAGCATGCTGAAAGGACCCCGTGTTGGTTTGTGGGGATAGTGTCTTCACACTTGCAAGCAATCATGGATGATATAGTGACGCAACCAGGTCGCAGGAGATCCTGGGCCTAGGGCGTTACAAATGGTATCAGAGCGGAAACCTTTCCCAGTAAGATGTGGTTCGGGGACGAACCAAGGCGGAAGCTGGTGGGCATGTGACGCCCGAGGAAGAGGGGTACATGAATGAACCGAGTCCACATCTGAATGAGAGGGATCCTGAGGATATGGAAGCATGGTGCCCGAGGAAAAGGGGTACATGCTAGTGACCATGAGGATATGAAAGTACAGTTGAGAAATGCTTAAAAGAATTGATAGCTACTACCTATATCAACAAGGTGCACCTTCCTTTTCGATGGCTCAATCATAGGAACTTCACAGTTAAGCGTGCTTAACTTGGAGCAATTCTATGTTGGGTGAGCTCCAGGAATTTTCCTAGGGAGCATGTGAGTGAGGACAAAGCATCTTGAAAAAGGACCCGTGTTGGTTTGTGGGGATAGTGTCTTCACACTTGCAAGCAATCATGGATGATATAGTGACGCAACCAGGTCGCAGGAGATCCTGGGCCTAGGGCGTTACAAGTTGTGTAGTAGGATAACGAATAGAAGAATTCTTGGTTGACAGGTTATTTGGAAAGGACCGTTAATTTAAGAATTAGAAGGAAAGAGTGAGATCAAAGCTCGAGGTAAGGGACCTTGTGCCGAATTTTTTTAAATGGAATTAAGAAAACGAATTTCATTATTTTATGTGAATTTAGTATGTTATTTTACTTAAAAAGATTTAATGATTTTACACGAGAATATTTCATGATTTTCTGTGAGAATGCTTTGATATTCGACGTGAAGATATCTCAATATTTTATGTGAGTATAATTTAGTATTTTATGCGAAAATATCTTTGCATTTTATGTAAGAATAATCCAGTATCTTATGTAAGGATATTACAGTATTTTCTATGAGAATATTGCATGAATATATACGTGAGTATTATATCCTATCTGATGTGTAAAGTCATGAGTTGCATATCAATGATAATGGATGTGGCATGTACACTATGGTTAGGTTGAATGATGGGACCTCATGCATGTTATGTATGCCATGAAATGATTTAATGAAAAATGTGGAAATTGGTCTCCTGAGGGCATTGTGTGCATGGTCAAACATGCATTAGAGACCCTATGGGTCAAATTACAGGGGTCTGTGAGGGACTCAATCTATACAGGGGTCTGTGAGGGACTCAAACCATACAGGGGTCTGTGAGGGACTCAAATTATTACAGGGGTCTGTGAGGGACTCAAAATGAAATGACTCAGGATGACCAATTGGCCACTTAAAAGAAAAAGGAAGTCATGTGTTAAAGTCATGATGATATGAGAAAGTTTTAGGTCCCGCATATGTACATTTCGAACAGGTTTAAAAGTCATGATTGTATGTGTTTGCATATTCCAAACCTCGGTAGCGAGGTCACTTACTCGGGTATTGTTTTGCAATACTCACCCTTTCTTTTAAAAATGTTTTTCTGTGTAAGGCTAAGGGCGTGCGAGGTGAGTGAGGAGCGTTGCCGTGACCATGGGAATAGACATGTCTTCCGCATATTTTTCTTTTAAAACTGATGTTGTCATTTTATGTTTTCGTAGTTTAACTTTACTTTACAGATTTTAAATAGGCCATGTTTAAACTGCTTCTTTTGCGCGTTTTGAATGTTTTAATGGGATCCCTAAAGACAATTTGTTTTCAGTGGAGTTTTTAAAGATCGCTTTATATCTTTTGGCCTATAAACGCATGCATGTGTAGTAATGTCCCTAAGAGTTTAGTTATAGAAAACAAATAGGGGCGTTACATAATAGGAGGTAAATGTATTTGTTCGAAAAGTCGTATGAATTTTTTTTTATTCAAAAAATGAACCAATCTCCATAAAAATTCTTCAATCCACACTTTTTTATCACCTAATAGCTAACGTCTCAAGACTTGGTTGATGTCTGCTTAAAATGAACTTTTTAGGGTTTAAGAGCATAGTAAAATGGGTTAGAGGCAAAAAGTAGAGTCTTGTGATCTTGAAGCTTTTGTTTTTTTTTAATCAAATTAGGTGTCAATTACTAACTTTAAAATTTTTTATGAAGAATACTAATTTTTTTAGTAGGTAAAAATTTAAAAAAATATATTAAAGGGTTATTTAATCTCTAAAAATAAGGTTGACGTTATCTACCGAAAACTATTCGAGAACTCCCGGAGAGCACTAAAACCACCAAAAATCAATATTAAAGTTTAATCTCACTTCATTTATACATTTTATTCTGAAGGTTCTTCACTTTTTCCAATAAAAGAATAAATATGGAAATAATTTAAAGACGTTGTTTAATCTCTAAAAATAGGGTTGAATTTATAAATTGTAAAATATCCGAAAACTTTCGGAGAGCACTATGACCACCGAAAACGATTATTAAAAGCTCTTCTCATTCCATTTGTACATAATGTTCTTAAGGGTCTTCACTTTTTCCATTGAAAGAATAAATAGAAAAATAAATTTTAAACATAAACACAGTAACTAATAGGAGGTAAATGTATTTGTTCGAAAAGTCGTATGAATTTTTTTTATTCAAAAAATGAACTAATCTCCATAAAAAATCTACAATCCACATTATTTTATCACGTAATACCGAACGTCTCAAGACTTGGTTTTTGTCTGCTTAAAATGAACTTTTTAGGGTTTAAGCACATAGTAAATTGGGTTAGAGGCATAAAGTCGAGTCTTGTGATCTTCAAGCTTTTGGTTTTTTTTTTAATCAAATTAGGTGTCAATTACTAACTTTAAAATTTTTTTATGAAGAATACTAATATTTTCTAGTAGCTTAAAATTTTAAAAAATGTATTATAAGGTTATTTAATCTCTAAAAATAGGGTTGACGTTATCTACCGAAAAATATTCGAGAACTTCCGGAGCGCACTAAAACCACAAAAAATCATTATTAAAATTTAATCTCACTTCATTTATACATTTTATTCTGAAGGTTCTTCACTTTTTCCAATAAAAGAATAAATAGGGAAATAATTTAAAGAGGATGTTTAATCTCTAAAAATAGGGTTGAAGTTATCAATTGTAAAATATCCGGAAACTTCCGGAGCGCACTATGACCACCGAAAACGATTATTAAAAGCTCTTCTCACTTCATTTGTACATAATGTTCTTAAGGGTCTTCACTTTTTCCATTGAAAGAATAAATAGAAAATAAATTTTAAACATAAACACAGTAACTAATAGGAGGTAAATGTATTTGTTCGAAAAGTCGTATGAATTTTTTTTATTCAAAAAATGAACTAATCTCCATAAAAAATCTACAATCCACACTATTTTATCACGTAATAATGAACATCTAAAGACTTGGTTGTTGTCTGCTTAAAATGAACTTTTTAGGGTTTAAGCGCATAGTAAATTGGGTTAGAGGCATAAAGTAGAGTCTTGTGATCTTGAAGCTTTTGGTTTTTTTATTAATCAAATTAGGCGTCAATTACTAACTTTAAAATTTTTTTATGAAGAATACTAATATTTTCTAGTAGCTAAAAATTTTAAAAAATATATTATAAGGTTATTTAATCTCTAAAAATAGGGTTGATGTTATTTACCGAAAAATATTCGAGAACTTCCGGAATTAAATAAAACCACCTAAAATGATTATTTAACTTTAATCTCACTTCATTTATACATTTTATTCTGAAGATTCTTCACTTTTTTCCAATAAAAGAATAAATAGGGAAATAATTTAAAGAGGTTGTTTAATGTCTAAAAATAGGGTTGAAATTTTCAATTGTAAAATATCCGGAAACTTTCGGAGAGAACTATGACAGCCGAAAATGATTAGTAAAAGCTCTTCTCACTTCATTTGTACATAATGTTCTTAAGGGTCTTCACTTTTTCCATTGAAAGAATAAATAAAAAATGAATTTTAAACATAAGCACAATAACTAATAGGAGGTAAATGTATTTGTTCGAAAAGTCGCATGAATTTTTTTTTTCAAAAAATGAACTAATCTCCATAAGAAATGTACAATCCATACTTTTTTATCACATAATAACTAACGTCTCAAGACTTGGTTGTTGTCTGCTTAAAATGAACTTTTTAGGGTTTAAGCGCATAATGAAATGGGTTAGAGGCAAAAAGTAGAGTCTTGTGATCTTAAAGCTTTTGGTTTTTTTTTTTTTAATCAAATTAGGTGTCAATTACTAACTTTAAAATTTTTTATGAAGAATACTAATATTTTTTAGTAGCTAAAAATTTAAAAAAATATATTTATTAAAAGGGTATTTAATCTATAAAAATAGGGTTGACGTTATCTACCGAAAAATATTCGAGAACTTCCAGAGGTAACTAAAACCACCAAAAATCATTATTAAAATTTAATCTCACTTCATTTATACATTTTATTCTGAAGGTTCTTCAGTTTTTCCAATAAAAGAATAAAAAGGGAAATAATTTAAAGAGGTTGTTTAATCTCTAAAAATAGGGTTGAAGTTATCAATTGTAAAATATCCGGAAATTTCAGAGAGCACTATGACCACCGAAAACGATTATTAAAAGCTCTTCTCACTTCATTTGTACATAATGTTCTTAAGGGTCTTCACTTTTTCCATTGAAAGAATAAATAGAAAATGAATTTTAAACATAAACACAGTAACTAATAGGAGGTAAATGTATTTGTTCGAAAAGTCGTATGAATTTTTTTTTATTCAAAAAATGAACTAATCTCCATAAAAAATCTACAATCCAAACTTTTTTAACACGTAATAACTAACGTCTCAAGACTTGGTTGTTGTCTGCTTAAAATGAACTTTTTAGGGTTTAAGCGCATAGTAAATTGGGATAGAGGCAAAATGTGGAGTTTGTGATCTTGAAACTTTTGGGTTTTTTTTATAATCAAATTAGGGGTCAATTACTAACTTTAAAATTTTTTATGAAGAATACTTATATTTTCTAGTTGCTAAAAATTTAAAAAAAATATATATTAAAAGGTTATTTAATCTCTAAAAATAGGGTTGACGTTATCTACCGAAAAATATTCGAGAACTTCCGGAGCGCACTAAATCCACAAAAAATCATTATTAAAATTTAATCTCACTTCATTTATATATTTTATTCTGAAGGTTCTTCAGTTTTCCCAATAAAAGAATAAATAGGGAAATAATTTAAAGAGGTTGTTTAATCTCTAAAAATAGGGTTGAAGTTATCAATTGTAAAATATCCGGAAACTTCCGGAGAGCAATATGACCACCGAAAACGATTATTAAAAGCTCTTCTCACTTCATTTGTACATAATGTTCTTAAGGGTCTTCACCTTTTCCATTGAAAGAATAAATAGAAAATAAATTTTAAACATAAACACAGTAACTAATATGAGGTAAATGTATTTGTTCGAAAAGTCGTATGAATCTTTTTTATTCAAAAAATGAACTAATCTCCATAAAAAATCTACAATCCACACTATTTTATCACGTAATAATGAACGTCTCAAGACTTGGTTGTTGTCTGCTTAAAATGAACTTTTTAGGGTTTAAGCGCATAGTGAAATGGGTTAGAGGCATAAAGTAGAGTCTTGTGATCTTGAAACTTTTTTTTTTTTTTTAATCAAATTACGTGTCAATTACTAACTTTAAAATTTTTTTATGAAGAAATACTAATATTTTCTAGTAGCTAAAAATTTTAAAAAATGTATTATAATGTTACTTAATCTCTAAAAATAGGGTTGACGTTATCTACCGAAAAATATTCGAGAACTTCCAGAGGTAACTAAAACCACCAAAAATCATTATTAAAATTTAATCTCACTTCATTTATACATTTTATTCTGAAGGTTCTTCAGTTTTTCCAATAAAAGAATAAAAAGGGAAATAATTTAAAGAGGTTGTTTAATCTCTAAAAATAGGGTTGAAGTTATCAATTGTAAAATATCCGGAAATTTCAGAGAGCACTATGACCACCGAAAACGATTATTAAAAGCTCTTCTCACTTCATTTGTACATAATGTTCTTAAGGGTCTTCACTTTTTCCATTGAAAGAATAAATAGAAAATGAATTTTAAACATAAACACAGTAACTAATAGGAGGTAAATGTATTTGTTCGAAAAGTCGTATGAATTTTTTTTTATTCAAAAAATGAACTAATCTCCATAAAAAATCTACAATCCAAACTTTTTTAACACGTAATAACTAACGTCTCAAGACTTGGTTGTTGTCTGCTTAAAATGAACTTTTTAGGGTTTAAGCGCATAGTAAATTGGGATAGAGGCAAAATGTGGTGTTTGTGATCTTGAAGCTTTTGGGTTTTTTTTTATAATCAAATTAGGGGTCAATTACTAACTTTAAAATTTTTTATGAAGAATACTTATATTTTCTAGTTGCTAAAAATTTAAAAATATATATATTAAAAGGTTATTTAATCTCTAAAAATAGGGTTGACGTTATCTACCGAAAAATATTCGAGAACTTCCGGAGCGCACTAAAACCACAAAAAATCATTATTAAAATTTAATCTCACTTCATTTATACATTTTATTCTGAAGGTTCTTGATTTTTCCAATAAAAGAATAAATAGGGAAATAATTTAAAGAGGTTGTTTAATCTCTAAAAATAGGGTTGAAGTTATCAATTGTAAAATATCCGGAAACTTCCGGAGAGCAATATGACTACCGAAAACGATTATTAAAAGCACTTCTCACTTCATTTGTACATAATGTTCTTAAGGGTCTTCACCTTTTCCATTGAAAGAATAAATAGAAAATAAATTTTAAACATAAACACATTAAATTAATATGAGGTAAATGTATTTGTTCGAAAAGTCGTATGAATCTTTTTATTCAAAAAATGAACTAATCTCCATAAAAATCTACAATCCACACTATTTTATCACGTAATAATGAACGTCTCAAGACTTGGTTGTTATCCGCTTTAAATGAACTTTTTAGAGTTTAAGCGCATAGTGAAATGGGTTAGAGGCATAAAGTAGAGTCTTGTGATCTTGAAACTTTTGTTTTTTTTTTAATCAAATTACGTGTCAATTACTAACTTTAAAATTTTTTTATGAAGAAATACTAATATTTTCTAGTAGCTAAAAATTTTAAAAAATGTATTATAATGTTACTTAATCTCTAAAAATAGGGTTGACGTTATCTACCGAAAAATATTCGAGAACTTCCAGAGCTAACTAAAACCACCAAAAATCATTATTAAAATTTAATCTCACTTCATTTATACATTTTATTCTGAAGGTTCTTCACTTTTTCCAATAAAAGAATAAATAGGGAAATAATTTAAATAGGTTTTTAATCTCTAATAATAGGGTTGAAGTTATCAAGTGTAAAATATCCGGAAACTTCTGGAGAGCACTATGACTACCGAAAACGATTATTAAAAGCTCTTCTCACTTCATTTGTACATAATGTTCTTAACGGTCTTCACTTTTTCCATTGAAAGAATAAATAGAAAATAAATTTTAAACATAAACACAGTAACTAATAGGAGGTAAATGTATTTGTTCGAAAAGTCGTATGAATTTTTTTTATTCTAAAAATGAACTAATCTCCATAAAAAAATCTACAATCCACACTATTTTATCACGTAATAACGAACGTCTCAAGACTTGGTTGTTGTCCGCTTAAAATGAACTTTTTAGGGTTTAAGCGCATAGTAAATTGGGTTAGAGGTATAAAGTAGAGTCTTGTGATCTTCAAGATTTTGGTTTTTTTTTTTAATCAAATTTTGTGTCAATTACTAACTTTAAAATTTTTTTATGAAGAGTACTAATATTTTCTAGTAGCTAAAAATTTTAAAAAATATATTATAAGGTTATTTAATCTCTAAAAATAGGGTTGACGTTATCGACCGAAAAATATTCGAGAACTTCCAGAGGTAACTAAAACCACCAAAAATCATTATTAAAATTTAATCTCACTTCATTTATACATTTTATTCTTAAGGTTCTTCACCTTTTCCAATAAAAGAATAAATAGGGAAATAATTTAAAGAGTGTAACGCCCCTACTTTTCTATAACCAAATTCCTAGGGACATTACTACACATGCATGCATTTATAGGCCGAGAGATAAAAAGAACTTAAAAGCCATTTCCCATTAACGTAAATAGTTCCAGGGATCCCAAACAAAAACAAAACATTCAAATCATTTAAAAACATCACATCAGCTTGGCCTATTAAAAACTGTAAGTAAGTTTAACTTCAATTAAAAACATAGAGACAACAATAGTTCAAAATAAGAATATCACGGAAATCATCTTTGGTTCCCATGGTCCTAGTAACGCTCCCCGTCACACACCCCGCACGTCCTTCCTTTACTCAAAAACATTTTTAAAAGAAAGGGTGAGTATTGCAAAACAATACCCAGTAAGTAACCTCGCTACCGAGGTTTGGGATATGCATACACATACAATCATGCTCTCTAAACTCATTCATAACATACATAGATGAGACCTAAAACTTTCTAGAGTTGCCAGGTCTTTAATCCATGGCTGCATATTTAATTGTCAGGCCTTTAATCCATGACTGCTTATTCAGTTGCCAGGTCTTTAATCCATGGCTGCTCATTCAATTGTCAGGTCTTTAATCCATGATTTTATTTAATTGTCGTCTTTAATCCATGGTCGTTTCATTTAATTGCCGTGCCTTTAATCCATGGTCGCTTCATTTAATTGTGAGAGGCCGATCGGTCATCCCGAGTCATTTCATTTCGGGTCCCTCACAGACCCCTGTACTTTGACCCATAGGTCTCTATTGCATGTTTGACCATGCACATAGCGATCTCAGGATAACCAATGTCCACGCTATTCGTTAATTCATTTCGTGGCATACAAAACATGCATGAGGTCCCATCAGTCACATAATCATGGTGTACATATCACAAACATCATCATCAATATATCATTCATACTTTCTCATGGACAGTTTGCAAATAATACTTTTGTAAGAAACATGAAGCATTCTCATACGAACTACTGTCCTATTCTCACATGAAATAATGGGATCCTTATACATAACATACGAGAATACTTTCACATAAAATAATGGTTCATTTTCACATAATACATCGAAGTATTTGCACATAAAATATCACATATTCTCAAAATAATAACTGTGTATTTTCATGTGAAAAATATAAACTATTTCGCATAAAATCATGAAAATCATTTTCATTTACTCCCATTAAAAGTTCGGCACAAGGTCCCTTACCTCGAGCTTCGATTTTTTTATTCCAAAACCTAATCGAACTCCCTGCCTATTCTCTTTTTAGCGAAACCTGATTCACATCAAAATTTCCGAATTCAAACTCCAAACATTCACTAAAACCCTAATCATGCGATACTCAATTTACTGCAATAAGATATCGTGCCCCGCTCACCTCGGGTCCAATGCAGAAACCCCTTATCTCTTAGTCTGTTTTGACAATCCACCTCCAATCCCGCTCCGGTTTGTCTCCTACAAGAATGCGTTCGAACCCGTAACCTAATTCTCAAACAAACGTTTAGTCACACGATAAATCATACAGCTTCCAATTGAGTATGAACCTTAAATCGATTTGCTCACCGGCTGAACTCGAAGTTCTTGAATGGTTGCTGGTCGGCGTGGTCACGATCGGCGATGAAGGAGGAGGATTCGCGAGTGGCTGCTTCTGGGGCTCTCGGCCGTGCAGCTTCGTCGGCGGCGGCGGCTGTGGACGAGATCGTGAAGGCTCTCGGCCGCAGTGTGGCGGCGGTGGAGAGGTGGAGTTTGCGGGCCACCGAGCTCGCGAGAGGCGTGGCTGCGCAGACTCGGCGGCGGCGACGCGACACGAGCGGCGAACCGCGATCGGGCGCCGACGGGAGGTTCCTTCGCTCGCGATCTCCGGCGTGTCTGCTATCGTGTGAACCGGCCGTCGAGGTACTTCGAGCTTAGACTTCGGCGCTGCAGTCGTGGAGTGGCCGGTCGCGAGGTTGAGGCTTCCGACTTGCAGACGATGGAACGGCTTCGACGTGACTCGTGAGCGGCCGGATCTGTCCGAACAAGGCTGCCGACAGTAGGAACGGTACGAGGGAGATTGTCTGGCCGGTGGACTTCGTGCGGTGGCTGGGCGTGCACTCTCTCTTCGTGCGGGCACTCGGAAGAGCAACGTGAAGGGGCGCCGGCTAGGGTTGAGTGAAAGAGGAGGAGATTGCACCATTAGGGTTAGGGTTTGCACATCAAGGAGAAGGAGAGGTGATGAGGATTAGGGTTAGGGTTTTGGTTCCATCCTTCTTCTCTTGTAATTATATATATATATATATGAATATAGGGTTGAACAATGAGGTCTAGGTTATTGTTAAAAGTCCCAATTAACCCTAACCTAGGCATTATTTACTAATTGTCCTTGTCATTTCCTTTCCCTTTAATTTCATAAGAAATCTTATTCTATAAGGAACCATTCACTTAAACTAAACCCAAAATTAAGGTTTAACTCTCACCGAGCTTGATTAAAACACCAATCCAACTAAATACAGCGGCTAATAGAGTGTTAATTAAAATAACTAATAGTACCTGAGATGGCGGTCGTCACAATCTTCCCTCCTTAAGAACTTTCGTCCTCGAAAGTTCCTATTCTGGAATAGTTCGGGATATTTAGCGCGTACTTCTCTTCTCGCCTCCCGTAGCTTCCTCCGTGCGGTGGTTACGCCATAACACTTTAACTAAGCTGATCTCGCGGTTACGGAGGGTCTTCCGATCTCTTGCAATAATTTGAACCGGTCGTTCGCCATAACTCAGATCTTCCGCTAACCGCAGCGGTTCGAAGTCTATGACATGAGTCGGGTCTGGAACATACTTTCTCAGCATGGAGACATGGAATACGTTATGAACCGCTGAAAGAGAAGAAAGCGGCGGTGCTAATCAGAGGCCACTTTGCACCAATCCTCTCTAAGACCTCAAATGGTCCGGAGTGAAACGCGGACTCAACTTCCTTTTCGCCAAACCTTAGAATTCCCTTCATTGGAGCCACCTTAAGAAATACGTGGTCCCCAACATCGAATTCTAGATCCCTTCGTCTCGTGGTCGGCATAACTCTTCTGCATGCTCGCGGGCGATCGCATCCGCGCCTAATCTTTTTGCCCGCTTCATTAGTGACTGTGACTAACTCTCGGACCCAACAATCGGCGTTCACCAACTTCCTCCTCGAGCGGGAGTTCTCGCAACGTCTTCCATAGAGAGCTTCAAATGGAGCCATTCCGATGGTCGATCGTAATCGTTGTTGTAAGCAAACTCCATCGGATGCAAATGAGTGTCCCAACCGCTCGGGAAGTCTAAAGTGCAAGCTCGCAACATATCCTCTAATATCCGGTTTAAACGCTCCGTCATCCCATCCGTCTGCGGGATGAAAAGTCAGATCTTGAAGTTCAACCGCGAACCCAACGCTCTCTGTAAACTTCTCCGAAGTTGGAGGTGAAACGTGGATCCTCATGCGATATAATCCTCGATCGGAATTCCATGCAAACGGACTATCTCTTCCGGTAAAGCTGCGCCCACTTATCTCATAGAATAGATGGGTTTCACTGGTATGAAATGTGCTTGACTTTGTTAACTTTGTCCACTATGACCCAAATCACTTTGTGTAACCTCGTAAAGTTCTAGGCGGTCCAACTATGAAATCCATAGAGATCTCCTCCCATTTCCACCGAGGCACATGTAATGGTTGCAACAAACCCGCGGGTCTCTGTCTAGGTGCCTTCACTGGCGACAAGTCAAACACTTGGCGACAAACTCGCTATGTCGCGCTTCATGTTACACCACCAAAATGATCATTTGAGATCTCTGGTACCTTGGTAATGCCCGGGATGCATAGAAAATGGTGAGTTATGGGATTCGTTCAAGATCTCGGTTCTCGACTTGTCATCGTCGCAGCACACACAATCGTCCCCGAAATAGCAATCCTCCATCTGTGGATAGGAAAACTCATCAACTCACACCGTAGTTACTGCAGTAAGTTTTTCTACTAATCGAGGTCCACTGCTGAGCCTCTATAATACGTTGCCTCAAGGTCGGTTGTATCGTTAATCGGGCTAATCGAGCCGTGGTCTTTCCCACTAGTCTTGCAATTTCACTCGAGCAAACTCTCACTTTGTAACTCTGCTGGCTGTCGTCACTCGCATGTGCGAGTATGCATCAAGCTTCTGCTGAGGGCATCGGCCACTACATTAGCCTTACGGGATGGTATTGTATGTCAATATCATAATCTTTCACTAATTCCAACCATCTGCGCTGCCTCATGTTCAATTCCTTACGGGTGAACAGATATTTGAGACTTTTATGATCCATGAAAATCTGAATTTTCTCGCCATACGTAGTGTCTCCGATCTTTAATGCAAATACCACTGCTTGCGGTTCTGTGTCATGAGTTGGATAGTTCCTCTCGTAAGTCTTCAATTGTCGGGATGCATAAGCTATTACTTTACCGTCTTTGCATCGATTACACAAAATTTCAACCCTTTCTTGGAAGCATCACATCAGAAACCACAAAGCTCCTCGTTCCCTGGGATCGTAAGAATCGGGGCCGACACTAATCGTGCTTGAGTTCCGAAACTCGCCTCACAAGCGCCATTCCAAACAAATGAGTTTCCTTTACGCGTCACCGAGTGAGTCATAGGCATGGCTATCTTGGCAAAATCACGCACGAAACGTCTATAGTATCCCCTGAAGACCCGAGAAAACTACGTACCTCAGAATAATGATGGTCGGACGAGGCCACGTGTGTGACGGCCTCCACTTTTGGCTTTGGATCAACAGAGACTCGAAACCGGACACAACATGCCCTAGGAAAGATACATTGCTCGAGCGAGAATTCACACTTGGAGAATTTTGCATACAACTTATTCTCTCTCAAAGTGAGTAAGACTTTCCTCGTGTGCATTTCATGCTCTTCATCACACCTGAGTATATCAATATATCATCGATGAACACAATCACGAACGTATCAAGAAACTCCTTGAACAAACGGTTCATCAAGTCCATGAAGGCGGCGGGAGCATTGGTCGGACCAAACGGGCATCACTTTGTGAACTCGTAATGCCCATAACGTGATCTCAATCTTTGTTTTAGGGATGTCCCCTTCACCGATCCTCAACGATGGTAGCTTTGATCTCGGATCGATCTTAGAGAACACCATGCCGCTCCTTGCAATCGATCGAACAAATCATCTATTCTCGGGAGAGGATATTTATTCTTGATTGTAACTTTATTCAACTCCTCAGAATCTATACACAGCGCATGGATCCGTCTTTCTTTTCACGAACAATACCGGTGCTCCCAGGGGTGAAAGCAGCTTGGCGTATAAACCCTTTGTCTAGCAAGTCTTGTAAATCGTGACTTTTAGTTCTTTCAACTCTGCGGCGCCATTCTCAGACGGGGCCTTGGATATCGGGGTCGCCCCCAATTCCAATCCGATGTTAAAATCCACTTCCCTGACTGGAGGTATTCCGGGGAGGTCCTCGGGGAAGACGTCTGTAAACTCATTCACTACTGGTACTGATGTCACTGAGATTTCTGTACACCTTGCATCTAGTATGCAAGCTAAGACGCCCCAAGCTCCCGATGCAATAACTTTCTCTCGGCCTTAAGGGCGTAATTACCTTAGGCCTACTTCCTGCTATCGTACCTCTCCAACTCAGTAGCTTGGGTTGGTTAGGAGGAGTGAACACTACCTCCTTTCTGAAACAATCAATGCACGCATGGTTCTGCGCTAACCAGTCCATGCCCAATATTACATCAAAATCACACATGTCTAAGACCACTAGGTTCATCATAACTCATGGTCTGCGATGGTCACACTACCATCCTCGACTTTCATATTGGCTAACAAATTTATTCCATGCAGAGTGGAGACAGATAGGGCATCAGAATATCGTTTCTAGTTCTAACTCACTTGACTTACAAAGGATGCGAGAAATAAAAGAGTGTGTAGAACCGAATCAAATAGTACAAAGGCGAGGTGCCCAAGTAATGGAAGTGTACCAGAATTCACCGAGTCCGAGCCATAGATGTCTCTACCGTGTGCTTGCATAGGCTCTCCTCGATGTATGGCGGCTTCACGCAGCCCACTATTCATAACTGTGGTTGGCTAGTGCCGGGCTTGACTCGGGCGGCAAATTATTAGCTCAGTGCCCTTCCTTTCCACACTTGAAACACGCTCCGGACGGGCCATACATTTACCCCAGTCTTTGCTACCACATTCTTTGCACTGTGGCTTATCTCATTGCTATTTCCGATCTGCTGACTTGTGGTTTCTGCCGGAACTCATGCATTTAAAATGCTGCTGGTCTATGCGATGTACGCTGGGGCGCTGTGGAGTCGGGGTTGGCCGGTCCCACTTCCTCTTATGATTCGCTATGGGTCGCCCCGAGTTAACTACCACTGTGCGATCCCGAGCTCGCACCCAAATCGATTCGCCACTCTCACTGCGGAGGCGTAATCGGGAGGTGCTAATGCTTGAATAAAGCCTCGAACGCTCTCATCTAGCCCCATGATGAAGCGCTCGCCTTTTTTGCTTCGTATCCACCACTTTCGGGGCAAAAGCGGGACAAACGGGTAAATTCCCTCTCATATATCTCCACTACCCTCCTGGTTACGCACACATTGTAAATTCGCTGCTTCTTCAGAACGAACGCTGCAAAGCAGATAAAATTTCCGCGAACGCTTCTTTAAACAGATTCCGTGTAATCGTTTCCCACCGGGCGACAATGGTTCCCCGGGCGGACTCCCACCATAAGTACGCGTCATCCTCAAAGCATAAAGGTAGCACAGACACCCTCCGGTCCTCGGGCGCTTCATCATCGAAGATGGTCTCAATGGAGGACAATGGCCACTCACTCGACCACGGTGGGGTCACTAGAAGACCCATTGAAAGATCTCGGATCATACTTCTCGAAGTCCTTCGTAACGAGACTCCAGAGTTGCATCGTTTACGCCGATTTGCTTGGGCGGTTGGGTGGCTCTGTAGCTCGTGCGGCACTCTGCATAGCCTCCACCATCATAGTCATAACATTGGCGTTCCCTGTGTCTCGCCACGGGGCAATCTGCAGTACATTCTCCTCACGACGGTCGGTGATCCCGAGGAGGTCTCGAGCGGGTGGAGTAACCTCTTCCCGATCCAGGGGTAATTCGGTTGGGCATCAACGTGTTCCCTTGCTCCTCGCCCCTACCACGTCCCTACCTCTCCTCTCGGCCTCTAGGTGGCATTATGTCAAAACTACAATATAGAGAGTTTCTAACTCGGTTTCCTTTACTTTCAAATCATAAGATAGGATCACCCCTTGGGGCTTTTAAGGTTATGTATATGTATAAAACTGTATCATATCATAATCATTTACTTTCTTAATAAAATATCAGAACGTACCTGGCGGTGACTGGAAGCGTTGTTAAACCATGGGAACTACTCGTGCTTACTTTGTAAGCAAGTCTACTGAAACCCTTAAACCTAGGGCTCGATACCAACCGTAACGCCCTACTTTTCTATAACCAAATTCCTAGGGACATTACTACACATGCATGCATTTATAGGCCGAGAGATAAAAAGAACTTAAAAGCCATTTCCCATTAATGTAAATAGTTCCAGGGATCCCAAACAAAAACAAAACATTCAAATCATTTAAAAACATCACATCAGCTTGGCCTATTAAAAACTGTAAGTAAGTTTAACTTCAATTAAAAACATAGAGACAACAATAGTTCAAAATAAGAATATGCGAAATCATCTTTGGTTCCCATGGTCCTAGTAACGCTCCCCGTCACACGCCCTGCGCACGTCCTTCCCTTTACTCGAAAAAACATTTTTAAAAGAAAGGGTGAGTATTGCAAAACAATACCCGAGTAAAGTAACCTCGCTACCGAGGTTTGGGATATGCATACACATACAATCATGCTCTCTAAACTCATTCATAACATACATAGATGGGACCTAAAACTTTCTAGAGTTGCCAGTGTCTTTAATCCATGGTCGCATATTTAATTGTCGGGGCCTTTAATCCATGATCGCTTATTCATTGCTGTGTCTTTAATCCATGGTCGCTCATTCAATTGTCGTGTCTTTAATCCATGATTGCTTATTTAATTGCCGTCTCTTTAATCCATGGTCGTTCATTTAATTGCCGAGCCTTTAATCCATGGTCGCTTCATTTAATTGTGAGGCCGATCGTCATCCTGAAGTCATTTCATTTCGGGTCCTCATGCACTTCCGCAGATTTTTGACCCATAGGTCTCTATTGCATGTTTGACCATGCACATAGCGATCTCAGGATAACCAATGTCCACGCTATTCGTTAATTCATTTCGTGGCATACAAAACATGCATGAGGTCCCATCATCACATAATCATGGTGTACATATCACAAACATCATCATCAATATATCATTCATACTTTCTCATGGACAGCTTTGCAAATCATACTTTTGTAAGAAACATGAAGCATTCTCATACGAACTCTTCATTCCTATATTCTCACATGAAATAATGGGATCCTTATACATAACATACGAGAATACTTTCACATAAAATAATGGTTCATTTTCACATAATACATCAAGTATTTGCACATAAAATATCACGTATTCTCAAAATAATAAGCTGTGTATTTTCATGTGAAAAATATAAACTATTTCGCATAAAATCATGAAAATCATTTTCATTTACTCCCATTAAAAGTTCGGCACAAGGTCCCTTACCTCGAGCTTCGATTTTTTTATTCCAAAACCTAATCGAACTCCCTGCCTATTCTCTTTTTAGCGAAACCTGATTCACATCAAAATTTCCGAATTCAAACTCCAAACATTCACTAAAACCCTAATCATGCGATACTCAATTTATCGCAATAAGATATCGTGGCCCCGCTTTCTCTCGGTCCAATGCAGAAACCCCTTATCTCTTAGTCTGTTTTGACAATCCACCTCCAATCCCGCTCCGGTTTGTCTCCTACAAGAATGCATTCGAACCCGTAACCTAATTCTCAAACAAACGTTTAGTCACACGATAAATCATACAGCTTCCAATTGAGTATGAACCTTAAATCGATTTGCTCACCGGCTGAACTCGAAGTTCTTGAATGGTTGCTGGTCGGCGTGGTCACGATCGGCGGTGAAGGAGGAGGATTCGCGAGTGGCTGCTTCCGGGGCTCTCGGCCGTGCAGCTTCGTCGGCGGCGGCGGCTGTGGACGAGATCGTGAAGGCTCTCGGCTGCAGTTGTGAGCGACGGCTGGAGGTGGGAGTTTGCGGACGGCTGAGCTCGCGAGAGGGCCGGCGCTGCAGGACTTCGACGGCGACGCGGACACGAGCGGCGAATGCGCGATCGGTGCCGGCGACGAGGTTCCTTCGCTCGCGATCTCCGGCGTGTCTGCTATCGTGTGAACCGGCCGTCGAGGTACTTCGAGCTTAGACTTCGGCGCTGCAGTCGTGGAGTGGCCGGTCGCGAGGTTGAGGCTTCCGACTTGCAGACGATGGAACGGCTTCGACGTGACTCGTGAGCGGCCGGATCTGTCCGAACAAGGCCGCCGGCGGTAGGGAACGGACGAGGGAGATTGTCCGCCGGTGGACTTCGTGGCGGTTGAGTGGTCGGGCGTGCACTCTTCTTGCGTGCGCACGCCGTGGAAGAGCAACGTGAAGGGGCGCCGGCTAGGGTTGAGTGAAAGAGGAGGAGATTGCACCTTTAGGGTTAGGGTTTGCACATCAAGGAGAAGGAGAGGTGATGAGGATTAGGGTTAGGGTTTTGGTTCCATCCTTCTTCTCTTGTAATTATATATATATATATATATGAATATAGGGTTGAACAATGAGGTCTAGGTTATTGTTAAAAGTCCCAATTAACCCTAACCTAGGCATTATTTACTAATTGCCCTTGTCATTTCCTTTCCCTTTAATTTCATAAGAAATCTTATTCTATAAGGAACCATTCACTTAAACTAAACCCAAAATTAAGGTTTCACTCTCACCGAGCTTGATTAAAACACCAATCCAACTAAATACAGCGGCTAATAGAGTGTTAATTAAAATAACTAATAGTACCTGAGATGGCGGTCGTCACAAAGAGGTTGTTTAATCTCTAAAAATAGCGTTGAATTTATCAATTGTAAAATATCCGGGAACTTCCGGATAGCACTATGACCACCGAAAACGATTATTAAAAGCTCTTCTCACTTCATTTGTACATAATGTTCTTAAGGGTCTTCACTTTTTCCATTGAAAGAATAAATAGAAAATAAATTTTAAACATAAACACAGTAACTAATAGGAGGTAAATGTATTTGTTCGAGAAGTCGTATGAATTTTTTTTATTCAAAAAATGAACTAATCTCCATAAAAAATCTACAATTCACACTATTTTATCACGTAATAATGAACGTCTCAAGACTTGGTTGTTGTCTGCTTAAAATGAACTTTCTAGGGTTTAAGCGCATAGTGAAATGGGTTAGAGGCATAAAGTAGAGTCTTGTGATCTTGAAGCTTTTGTTTTTTTTTTTTAATCAAATTAGGTGTCAATTACTAACTTTAAAATTTTTTTATGAAGAATACTAATATTTTCTCGTAGCTAAAAATTTTAAAAAATATACTAAAGGGTTATTTAATCTCTAAAAATAGGGTTGACGTTATCTACCGAAAAATATTCGAGAACTTCCAGAGGTAACTAAAACCACCAAAAATCATTATTAAAATTTAATCTCACTTCATTTATACATTTTATTCTGAAGGTTCTTCACTTTTTTCAATAAAAGAATAAATAGGGAAATAATTTAAAGAGGTTGTTTAATCTCTAAAAATAGGGTTGAATTTATCAATTGTAAAATATCCTAAACTTCCTGAGAGCACTATGACCACCAAAACGATTATTAAAAGCTCTTCTCACTTCATTTGTACATAATGTTCTTAAGGTTCTTCACTTTTTCCATTGAAAGAATAAATAGAAAATAAATTTTAAACATAAACACAGTAACTAATAGGAGGTAAATGTATTTGTTCGAAAAGTCGTATGAATTTTTTTTATTCAAAAAATGAACTAATCTCCATAAAAAATCTACAATCCAAACTTTTTTAACACGTAATAACTAACGTCTCAAGACTTGGTTGTTGTCTGCTTAAAATGAACTTTTTAGGGTTTAAGCGCATAGTAAATTGGGATAGAGGCAAAATGTGGAGTTTGTGATCTTGAAGCTTTTGGGTTTTTTTTATAATCAAATTAGGGGTCAATTACTAACTTAAAATTTTTTTATGAAGAATACTTATATTTTCTAGTTGCTAAAAATTTTAAAAAAATATATATTAAAAGGTTATTTAATCTCTAAAAATAGGGTTGACGTTATCTACCGAAAAATATTTGAGAACTTCCGGAGCGCACTAAAACCACAAAAAATGATTATTAAAATTTAATCTCACTTCATTTATACATTTTATTCTGAAGGTTCTTCAGTTTTTCCAATAAAAGAATAAATAGGGAAATAATTTAAAGAGGTTGTTTAATCTCTAAAAATAGAGTTGAAGTTATCAATTGTTAAAATATCCGGAAACTTCCGGAGAGCAATATGACCACCGAAAACGATTATTAAAAGCTCGTCTCACTTCATTTGTACATAATGTTCTTAAGGGTCTTCACTTTTTCCATTGAAAGAATAAATAGAAAATAAATTTTAAGCATAAACACAGTAACTAATATGAGGTAAATGTATTTGTTCGAAAAGTCGTATGAATCTTTTTTATTCAAAAAATGAACTAATCTCCATAAAAAATCTACAATCCACACTATTTTATCACGTAATAATGAACGTCTCAAGACTTGGTGTTTGTCTGCTTAAACTGAACTTTTTAGGGTTTAAGCGCATAGTGAAATGGGTTAGAGGCATAAAGTAGAGTCTTCTAATCTTGAAACTTTTGTTTTTTTTTTTAATCAAATTACGTGTCAATTACTAACTTTAAATTTTTTTTATGAAGAAATACTAATATTTTCTAGTAGCTAAAAATTTTAAAAAATGTATTATAATGTTACTTAATCTCAAAAAATAGGGTTGAAGTTATCTACCGAAAAATATTCGAGAACTTCCAGAGCTAACTAAAACCACCAAAAATCATTATTAAAATTTAATCTCACTTCATTTATACATTTTATCCTTAAGGTTCTTCACTTTTTCCAATAAAAGAATAAATAGGGAAATAATTTAAAGAGGTTATTTAATCTCTAAAAATAGGGTTGAAGTTATCAATTGTAAAATATCCGAAAACTTCCGAAGAGCACTATGACCACCGAAAACGATTATTAAAAGCTCTTATCACTTCATTTGTACATAATGTTCTTTAGGGTCTTCACTTATTTCATTGAAAGAATAAATAGAAAATGAATTTTAAACATAAACACAGTAACTAATAGGAGGTAAATGTATTTGTTCGAAAAGTCGTATGAATTTTTTTTATTCAAAAAATGAACTAATCTCCATAAAAAAATCTACAATCCACACTATTTTATCACGTAATAACGAACGTCTCAAGACTTGGTTGTTGTCTGCTTAAAATGAACTTTTTAGGGTTTAAGCGCATAATGAAATGGGTTAGAGGCAAAAAGTAGAGTCTTGTGATCTTAAAGCTTTTGGTTTTTTTTTTTTTAATCAAATTAGGTGTCAATTACTAACTTTAAAATTTTTTATGAAGAATACTAATATTTTTTAGTAGCTAAAAATTTAAAAAAATATATTTATTAAAAGGTTATTTAATCTCTAAAAATAGGGTTGACGTTATCGACCGAAAAATATTCGAGAACTTCCAGAGGTAACTAAAACCACCAAAAATCATTATTAAAATTTAATCTCACTTCATTTATACATTTTATTCTGAAGGTTCTTCACTTTTTCCAATAAAAGAATAAATAGGGAAATAATTTAAAGAGGTTGTTTAATCTCTAAAAATAGCGTTGAATTTATCAATTGTAAAATATCCGGGAACTTCCGGAGAGCACTATGACCACCGAAAACGATTATTAAAAGCTCTTCTCACTTCATTTGTACATAATGTTCTTAAGGGTCTTCACTTTTTCCGTTGAAAGAATAAATAGAAAATAAATTTTAAACATAAACACAGTAACTAATAGGAGGTAAATGTATTTGTTCGAGAAGTCGTATGAATTTTTTTTATTAAAAAAATGAACAAATCTCCATAAAAAATCTACAATTCACACTATTTTATCACGTAATAATGAACGTCTCAAGACTTGGTTGTTGTCTGCTTAAAATGAACTTTCTAGGGTTTAAGCGCATAGTGAAATGGGTTAGAGGCATAAAGTAGAGTCTTGTGATCTTGAAGCTTTTTTTTTTTTTTTTAATCAAATTAGGTGTCAATTACTAACTTTAAAATTTTTTTATGAAGAATACTAATATTTTCTAGTAGCTAAAAATTTTAAAAAATATACTAAAGGGTTATTTAATCTCTAAAAATAGGGTTGGCGTTATCTACCGAAAAATATTCGAGAACTTCCGGAGCGCACTAAAACCACAAAAAATCATTATTAAAATTTAATCTCACTTCATTTATACATTTTATTCTGAAGGTTCTTCACTTTTTCCAATAAAAGAATAAATAGGGAAATAATTTAAAGAGGATGTTTAATCTCTAAAAATAGGGTTGAAGTTATCAATTGTAAAATATCCGGAAACTTCCGGAGCGCACTATGACCACCGAAAACGATTATTAAAAGCTCTTCTCACTTCATTTGTACATAATGTTCTTAAGGGTCTTCACTTTTTCCATTGAAAGAATAAATAGAAAATAAATTTTAAACATAAACACACGAGAACTAATAGGAGGTAAATGTATTTGTTCGAAAAGTCGTATGAATTTTTTTATTCAAAAATGAACTAATCTCCATAAAAAATCTACAATCCACACTATTTTATCACGTAATAATGAACATCTAAGGACTTGGTTGTTGTCTGCTTAAAATGAACTTTTTAGGGTTTAAGCGCATAGTAAATTGGGTTAGAGGCATAAAGTAGAGTCTTGTGATCTTGAAGCTTTTGGTTTTTTTATTAATCAAATTAGGCGTCAATTACTAACTTTAAAATTTTTTTATGAAAAATACTAATATTTTCTAGTAGCTAAAAATTTTAAAAAATATATTATAAGGTTATTTAATCTCTAAAAATAGGGTTGATGTTATTTACCGAAAAATATTCGAGAACTTCCGGAATTAAATAAAACCACCTAAAATGATTATTTAACTTTAATCTCACTTCATTTATACATTTTATTCTGAAGATTCTTCACTTTTTTCCAATAAAAGAATAAATAGGGAAATAATTTAAAGAGGTTGTTTAATGTCTAAAAATAGGGTTGAAATTTTCAATTGTAAAATATCCGGAAACTTTCGGAGAGAACTATGACAGCCGAAAATGATTAGTAAAAGCTCTTCTCACTTCATTTGTACATAATGTTCTTAAGGGTCTTCACTTTTTCCATTGAAAGAATAAATAAAAAATGAATTTTAAACATAAGCACAATAACTAATAGGAGGTAAATGTATTTGTTCGAAAAGTCGCATGAATTTTTTTTTTCAAAAAATGAACTAATCTCCATAAGAAATCTACAATCCATACTTTTTTATCACGTAATAACGAACGTCTCAAGACTTGGTTGTTGTCTGCTTAAAATGAACTTTTTAGGGTTTAAGCGCATAATGAAATGGGTTAGAGGCAAAAAGTAGAGTCTTGTGATCTTAAAGCTTTTGGTTTTTTTTTTTTAATCAAATTAGGTGTCAATTACTAACTTTAAAATTTTTTATGAAGAATACTAATATTTTTTAGTAGCTAAAAATTTAAAAAAATATATTTATTAAAAGGTTATTTAATCTTTAAAAATAGGGTTGACGTTATGGACCGAAAAATATTCGAGAACTTCCAGAGGTAACTAAAACCACCAAAAATCATTATTAAAATTTAATCTCACTTCATTTATACATTTTATTCTGAAGGTTCTTCACTTTTTCCAATAAAAGAATAAATCGGGAAATAATTTAAAGAGGTTGTTTAATCTCTAAAAATAGCGTTGAATTTATCAATTGTAAAATATCCTGAACTTCCTGAGAGCACTATGACCACCAAAAACGATTATTAAAAGCTCTTCTCACTTCATTTGTACATAATGTTCTTAAGGGTCTTCACTTTTTCCATTGAAAGAATAAATAGAAAATAAATTTTAAACATAAACACAGTAACTAATAGGAGGTAAATGTATTTGTTTGAAAAGTCGTATGAATTTTTTTTATTCAAAAAATGAACAAATCTCCATAAAAAATCTACAATTCACACTATTTTATCACGTAATAATGAACGTCTCAAGACTTGGTTGTTGTCTGCTTAAAATGAACTTTCTAGGGTTTAAGCGCATAGTGAAATGGGTTAGAGGCATAAAGTAGAGTCTTGTGATCTTGAAGCTTTTGTTTTTTTTTTAATCAAATTAGGTGTCAATTACTAACTTTAAAATTTTTTTATGAAGAACACTAATATTTTCTCGTAGCTAAAAATTTTAAAAAATATACTAAAGGGTTATTTAATCTCTAAAAATAGGGTTGACGTTATCTACCGAAAAATATTCGAGAACTTCCAGAGGTAACTAAAACCACCAAAAATCATTATTAAAATTTAATATCACTTCATTTATACATTTTATTCTGAAGGTTCTTCACTTTTTTCAATAAAAGAATAAATAGGGAAATAATTTAAAGAGGTTGTTTAATCTCTAAAAATAGGGTTGAATTTATCAATTGTAAAATATCCTAAAACTTAGAAGAGCACTATGACCACCTAAAAACGATTATTAAAAGCTCTTCTCACTTCATTTGTACATAATGTTCTTAAGGTTCTTCACTTTTTCCATTGAAAGAATAAATAGAAAATAAATTTTAAACATAAACACAGTAACTAATAGGAGGTAAATGTATTTGTTCGAAAAGTCGTATGAATTATTTTTATTCAAAAAATGAACTAATCTCCATAAAAAATCTACAATCCACACTATTTTATCACGTAATAATGAACGTCTCAAGACTTGGTTGTTGACAGCTTAAAATGAACTTTTTAGGGTTTAAGCGCATAGTAATTTGGGTTAGAGGCATAAAGTAGAGTCTTGTGATCTTCAAGCTTTTGGTTTTTTTTTTAATCAAATTAGGTGTCAATTACTAACTTTAAAATTTTTTTATGAAGAATACTAATATTTTCTAGTACCTTAAAATTTTAAAAAATGTATTATAAGGTTATTTAATCTCTAAAAATAGGGTTGACGTTATTTACTGAAAAATATTCGAGAACTTCCAGAGCGCACTAAAACCACAAAAAATCATTATTAAAATTTAATCTCACTTCATTTATACATTTTATTCTGAAGGTTCTTCACTTTTTCCAATAAAAGAATAAATAGGGAAATAATTTAAAGAGGTTGTTTAATCTCTAAAAATAAGGTTGAAGTTATCAATTGTAAAATATCCGGAAACTTCTGGAGAGCAATATGACAACCGAAAACGATTATTAAAAGCTCTTCTCACTTCATTTGTACATAATGTTCTTAAGGGTCTTCACTTTTTCCATTGAAAGAATAAATAGAAAATAAATTTTAAACATAAACACAGTAACTAATAGAGGTAAAATGTATTTGTTCAAAACTCATTATGAATTTTTTTATTCAAAAATGAACTAATTTCCATAAAAAATCTACAATCCACACTATTTTATCACGTAATAACGAACGTCTCAAGACTTGGTTGTTGTCTGCTTAAAAGGAACTTTTTAGGGTTTAAGCGCATAGTAAATTGGGTTAGAGGCATAAAGTCGAGTCTTGTGATCTTCAAGCTTTTGGTTTTTTTTTTTAAATCAAATTAGGTGTCAATTACTAACTTTAAAATTTTTTTATGAAGAATACTAATATTTTCTAGTAGCTTAAAATTTTAAAAAATGTATTATAATGTTATTTAATCTCTAAAAATAGGGTTGACGTTATCTACCGAAAAATATTCGAGAACTTCCGGAGCGCACTAAAACCACAAAAAATCATTATTAAAATTTAATCTCACTTCATTTATACATTTTATTCTGAAGTTTCTTCAGTTTTTCCAATAAAAGAATAAATAGGGAAATAATTTAAAGAGGACGTTTAATATGTAAAAATAGGGTTGAAGTTATCAATTGTAAAATATCCGGGAACTTCCGGAGCGCACTATGACCACCGAAAACGATTATTAAAAGCTCTTCTCACTTCATTTGTACATAATGTTCTTAAGGGTCTTCACTTTTTCCATTGAAAGAATAAATAGAAAATAAATTTTAAACATAAAACACAGAACTAATAGGAGGTAAATGTATTTGTTCGAAAAGTCGTATGAATTTTTTTTATTCAAAAAATGAACTAATCTCCATAAAAAATCTACAATCCACACTATTTTATCACGTAATAACGAACGTCTCAAGACTTGGTTGTTGTCTCCTTAAAATGAACTTTTTAGGGTTTAAGCGCATAGTAAATTGAGTTAGAGGCATAAAGTAGAGTCTTGTGATCTTGAAGCTTTTGGTTTTTTTTTTAATCAAATTAGGTGTCAATTACTAACTTTAAAATTTTTTTATGAAGAATACTAATATTTTCTAGTAGCTAAAAATTTTAGAAAATATATTATAAGGTTATTTAATCTCTAAAAATAGGGTTGACGTTATCTACCGAAAAATATTCGAGAACTTCCAGAGGTAACTTAAACCACCAAAAATCATTATTAAAATTTAATCTCACTTCATTTATACATTTTATTCTGAAGGTTATTCACTTTTTCCAATAAAAGAATAAATATGGAAATAATTTAAAGAGGTTGTTTAATCTCTAAAAATAGGGTTGAATTTATCAAATGTAAAATATCCGGAAACTTCCGAAGAGCACTATGACCACCGAAAACGATTATTAAAAGCTCTTCTCACTTCATTTGTACATAATGTTCTTAAGGTTCTTCACTTTTTCCATTGAAAGAATAAATAGAAAAATACATTTTAAACATAAACACAAAGAATTCAATAGAGGTAAATGTATTTGTTCGAAAA
>CM071841.1:780734-930815 GCA_036507285.1 Trichosanthes cucumerina | reverse complement strand
TCATTTGTACATAATGTTCTTAAGGGTCTTCACTTTTTCCATTGAAAGAATAAATAGAAAATAAATTTTAAACATAAACACGAGAACTAATATGAGGTAAATGTATTTGTTCGAAAAGTCGTATGAATTTTTTTATTCAAAAAATGAACTAATTTCCATAAAAAATCGACAATCCACACTATTTTATCACGTAATAATGAACGCCGAAGACTTGGTTGTTATGCGCTTAAAATGAACTTTTTAGGGTTTAAGCGCATAGTAAATTGGGTTAGAGGCATAAAGTAGAGTCTTACGATCTTGAAGCTTTTTTTTTTTTTAATCAAACTAGGTGTCAATTACTAACTTTAAAACTTTTTATGAAGAAAACTAATATTTTCTAGTAGCTAAAAATTTTAAAAATATATTATAAGGTTATTTAATCTCTAAAAATAGGGTTGACGTTATCTCTAGAAAAATATTCGAGAACTTCCAGAGGTAACTAAAACCACAAAAAATCATTATTAAAATTTAATCTCACTTCATTTATACATTTTATTCTGAAGGTTCTTCACTTTTTCCAATAAAAGAATAAATAGGAAATAATTTAAAGAGGTGTTTAATCTCTAAAAATAGGGTTGAAGTAATCAATTGTAAAATATCAGAAAACTTCCGAAGAGCACTATGACCACCGTAAACGATTATTAAAAACTCTTATCACTTCATTTGTACATAATGTTCTTAAGGGTCTTAACTTCTTCCATTGAAAGAATAAATAGAAAATGAATTTTAAACATAAACACAGTAACTAATAGGAGGTAAATGTATTTGTTCGAAAAGTCGTATGAATTTTTTTATTCAAAAAAATGAACTCATCTCCATAAAAATCTACAATCCACACTATTTTATCACGTAATAATGAACGTCTCAAGACTTGGTTGTTATGCGCTTAAAATGAACTTTTTAGGGTTTAAGCGCATAGTGAAATGGGTTAGAGGCATAAAGTAGAGTCTTGTGATCTTGAAGCTTTTGTTTTTTTAATCAAATTAGGTGTCAATTACTAACTTTTAAATTTTTTTATGAAGAATACTAATATTTTCTAGTAGCTAAAAATTTTAAAAAATATATTAACAGGTTATTTAATCTCAAAATAGGGTTGACGTTATCTACTGAAAAATATTCGATAACTTCCGGAGCTCACTAAAACCACCAAAAATCATTATTAAAATTTAATCTCACTTCATTTTTACATTTTATTCTGAAGGTTCTTCACTTTTTCCAATAAAAGAAGAAATAGGGAAATAATTTAAAGAGGTTGTTTAATCTCTAAAAATAGGGTTGAAGTTATCAATTGTAAAATATCGAGAAAATTAGGAGAGCAATATGACCACCGAAAACGATAATTAAAAGCTCTTCTCACTTCATTTGTACATAATGTTCTTAAGGGTCTTCACTTTTCCATTGAAAGAATAAATAGAAAATAAATTTTAAACATAAACACAGTAACTAATAGGAGGTAAATGTATTTGTTAGAAAAGTCATATGAATTTTTTTATTCAAAAAATGAACTAATCTCCATAAAAATTCTACAATCCACACTATTTTATCACGTAATAATGAACGTCTCAAGACTTGGTTGTTGTCGCTTAAAATGAACTTTTAGGTTTCAGTGCTTGCATAGTAAATTGGGTTAGAGGCATAAAGTAGAGTCTTGTGATCTTGAAGCTTTTGTTTTTTTTTTTAATCAAATTAGGTGTCAATTACTAACTTTAAAATTTTTGATGAAGAATACTAATATTTTCCAATAACTCAAAAATTTTAAAAATATATTATAAGGTTATTTAATCTCTAAAAATAGGGTTGGCGTTATCTACAGAAAAATATTCGAGAACTTCCAGAGGTAACTAAAACCACAAAAAATCAATATTAAAATTTAATCTCACTTCATTTATACATTTTATTCTGAAGGTTCTTCACTTTTTCCAATAAAAGAATAAATAGGGAAATAATTTAAAGAGGTTGTTTAATCTCTAAAAATAGGGTTGAATTTATCAATTGTAAAATATCCGGAAACTTCCGGAGAGCACTATGACCACCGAAAACGATTATTAAAAGCTCTTCTCACTTCATTTGTACATAATGTTCTTAAGGGTCTTCACTTTTTCCATTGAAAGAATAAATAGAAAATAAATTTTAAACATAAACACAAGAACTAATAGGAGGTAAATGTATTTGTTCGAAAAGTCGTATGAATTTTTTTATTCAAAAAATGAACTAATCTCCATAAAAATTCTACAATCCACACTATTTTATCACGTAATAATGAACGTCTCAAGACTTGGTTGTTGTCTTCTTAAAATGAACTTTTTAGGCTTTAAGCGCATAGTAAATTGGGTTACAGGCATAAAGTAGAGTCTTGTGATCTTGAAGCTTTTGGTTTTTTTTTTTAATCAAATTAGGTGTCAATTACTAACTTTAAAACTTTTTTATGAAGAATGCTAATATTTTCTAGTAGCTAAAAATTTTAAAAAATATATTATAAGGTTATTTAATCTCTAAAAATAGGGTTGACGTTATCTACCGAAAAATATTCGAGAACTTCTGGAGCTCACTAAAACCACCAAAAATCATTATTAAAATTTAATCTCACTTCATTTATACATTTTATTCTGAAGGTTCTTCACTTTTTCCAATAAAAGAATAAATAGGGAAATAATTTAGAGAGGTTGTTTAATCTCTAAAAATAGGGTTGAATTTATCAATCGTAAAATATCCAGAAACTTCCGGAGAGCACTATGACCACCGAGAACGATTATTAAAAGCTCTTCTCACTTCATTTGTACTTAATGTTCTTAAGGGTCTTCACTTTTTCCATTGAAAGAATAAATAGAAAATAAATTTTAAACATAAACACAGTAACTAATATGAGGTAAATGTATTTGTTCGAAAAGTCGTATGAATTTTTTTATTCAAAAAATGAACTAATCTCCATAAAAAATCGACAATCCACACTATTTTATCACGTAATAATGAACGTCTCAAGACTTGGTTGTTGTCTGCTTAAAATGAACTTTTTAGGGTTTAAGCGCATAGTAAATTGGGTTAGAGGCATAAAGTAGAGTCTTCTGATCTTGAAGCTTTTGGTTTTTTTTTTAATCAAACTAGGTGTCAATTACTAACTTTAAAACTTTTTTATGAAGAAAACTAATATTTTCTAGTAGCTAAAAATTTTAAAAAATATATTATAAGGTTATTTAATCTCTAAAAATAGGGTTAGCGTTATCACTAGAAAAATATTCGAGAACTTCCAGTAACTAAAACCCCAAAAAATCATTATTAAAATTTAATCTCACTTCATTTATACATTTTATTCTGAAGGTTCTTCACTTTTTCCAATAAAAGAATAAATAGGGAAATAATTTAAAGAGGTTGTTTCATCTCTAAAAATAGGGTTGAAGTTATCAATTGTAAAATATCCGGAAACTTCCGGAGAGCAATATGACCACCGAAAACGATTATTAAAAGCTCTTCTCACTTCATTTGTACATAATGTTCTTAAGGGTCTTCACTTTTTCCATTGAAAGAATAAATAGAAAATAAATTTGTAACATAAACACAGTAACTAATAGGAGGTAAATGTATTTGTTCGAAAAGTCGTATGAATTTTTTTTATTCAAAAAATGAACTAATCTCCATAAAAATTCTACAATCCACACTATTTTATCACGTAATAATGAACGTCTCAAGACTTGGTTGTTGTCTTCTTAAAATGAACTTTTTAGGGTTTAAGCGCATAGTGAATTGGGTTAGAGGCATAAAGTAGAGTCTTGTGATCTTGAAGCTTTTGGTTTTTTTTTTTAATCAAATTAGGTGTCAATTACTAACTTTAAAACTTTTTTATGAAGAATACTAATATTTTCTAGTAGCTAAAAATTTGAAAAAATATATTATAAGGTTATTTAATCTCTAAAAAAAAGGGTTGACGTTATCTACCGAAAAATATTCGAGAACTTCCAGAGGTAACTAAAACCACAAAAAATCATTATTAAAATTTAATCTCACTTCTTTTATACATTTTATTCTGAAGGTTCTTCACTTTTTCCAATAAAAGAATAAATAGGGAAATAATTAATAGAGGTTGTTTAATCTCTAAAAATAGGGTTGAATTTATCAATCGTAAAATATCCAGAAACTTCCGGAGAGCACTATGACCACCGAAAACGATTATTAAAAGCTCTTCTCACTTCATTTGTACATAATGTTCTTAAGGGTCTTCACTTTTTCCATTGAAAGAATAAATAGAAAATAAATTTTAAACATAAACACAGTAACTAATATGAGGTAAATGTATTTGTTCGAAAAGTCGTATGAATTTTTTTTATTCAAAAAATGAACTAATTTCCATAAAAAATCGACAATCCACACTATTTTATCACGTAATAATGAACGTCTCAAGACTTGGTTGTTGTCTGCTTAAAATGAACTTTTTAGGGTTTAAGCGCATAGTAAATTGGGTTAGAGGCATAAAGTAGAGTCTTCTGATCTTGAAGCTTTTGGTTTTTTTTTTAATCAAACTAGGTGTCAATTACTAACTTTAAAACTTTTTTATGAAGAAAACTAATATTTTCTAGTAGCTAAAAATTTTAAAAAATATATTATAAGGTTATTTAATCTCTAAAAATAGGGTTGACGTTATCTACCGAAAAATATTCGAGAACTTCCAGAGGTAACTAAAACCACAAAAAATCATTATTAAAATTTAATCTCACTTCATTTATACATTTTATTCTGAAGGTTCTTCACTTTTTCCAATAAAAGAATAAATAGGGAAATAATTTAAAGAGGTTGTTTAATCTCTAAAAATAGGGTTGAAGTAATCAATTGTAAAATATCCGAAAACTTCCGAAGAGCACTATGACCACCGTAAACGATTATTAAAAACTCTTATCACTTCATTTGTACATAATGTTCTTAAGGGTCTTAACTTCTTCCATTGAAAGAATAAATAGAAAATGAATTTTAAACATAAACACAGTAACTAATAGGAGGTAAATGTATTTGTTCGAAAAGTCGTATGAATTTTTTTTATTCAAAAAATGAACTCATCTCCATAAAAAATCTACAATCCACACTATTTTATCACGTAATAATGAACGTCTCAAGACTTGGTTGTTGTCTGCTTAAAATGAACTTTTTAGGGTTTAAGCGCATAGTGAAATGGGTTAGAGGCATAAAGTAGAGTCTTGTGATCTTGAAGCTTTTTTTTTTTTTAATCAAATTAGGTGTCAATTACTAACTTTTAAATTTTTTTATGAAGAATACTAATATTTTCTAGTAGCTAAAAATTTTAAAAAATATATTAACAGGTTATTTAATCTCAAAATAGGGTTGACGTTATCTACCGAAAAATATTCGATAACTTCCGGAGCTCACTAAAACCACCAAAAATCATTATTAAAATTTAATCTCACTTCATTTTTACATTTTATTCTGAAGGTTCTTCACTTTTTCCAATAAAAGAAGAAATAGGGAAATAATTTAAAGAGGTTGTTTCATCTCTAAAAATAGGGTTGAAGTTATCAATTGTAAAATATCCGAGAAAATTAGGAGAGCAATATGACCACCAAAACGATTATTAAAAGCTCTTCTCACTTCATTTGTACATAATGTTCTTAAGGGTCTTCACTTTTTCCATTGAAAGAATAAATAGAAAATAAATTTTAAACATAAACACAAAGAACTAATAGGAGGTAAATGTATTTGTTTGAAAAGTCGTTATGAATTTTTTTATTCAAAAAATGAACTAATCTCCATAAAAATTCTACAATCCACACTATTTTATCACGTAATTATGAACGTCTCAAGACTTGGTTGTTGTCTGCTTAAAATGAACTTTTTAGGGTTTAAGCGCATAGTAAATTGAGTTAGAGGCATAAAGTAGAGTCTTGTGATCTTGAAGCTTTTGTTTTTTTTTTTTAATCAAATTAGGTGTCAATTACTAACTTTAAAATTTTTGATGAAGAATACTAATATTTTCCAGTAACTAAAAATTTTAAAAAAATATATTATAAGGTTATTTAATCTCTAAAAATAGGGTTGACGTTATCTCAAGAAAAATATTCGAGAACTTCCAGAGGTAACTAAAACCACAAAAATCATTATTAAAATTTAATCTCACTTGATTTATACATTTTATTCTGGAGGTTCTTCACTTTTTCCAATAAAAGAATAAATAGGGAAATAATTTAAAGAGGTTGTTTAATCTCTAAAAATAGGGTTGAAGTAATCAATTGTAAAATATCCGAAAACTTCGAAGAGCACTATGACCACCAAAAGCGATTATTAAAACTCTTATCACTTCATTTGTACATAATGTTCTTAAGGGTCTTAACTTCTTCCATTGAAAGAATAAATAGAAAAAGAATTTTAAACATAAACATGATAACTAATAGGAGGTAAATGTATTTGTTCGAAAAGTCGTATGAATTTTTTTATTCAAAAAATGAACTCATCTCCATAAAAATCTACAATCCACACTATTTTATCACGTAATAATGAACGTCTCAAGACTTGGTTGTTGTCCGCTTAAAATGAACTTTTAGGGTTTAAGCGCATAGTGAAATGGGTTAGAGGCATAAAGTAGAGTCTTGTGATCTTGAAGCTTTTGTTTTTTTTTAATCAAATTAGGTGTCAATTACTAACTTTTAAATTTTTTTATGAAGAATACTAATATTTTCTAGTAGCTAAAAATTTTAAAAAATATATTAACAGGTTATTTAATCTCTAAAAATAGGATTGACGTTATCTACCGAAAAATATTCGACAACTTCCGGAGGTAAATAAAACCACCGAAAATGATTATTAATGTAACGACCCTAAATTTAAAACTAAACTACTAGGGGAGTTACTAAGCAACGCCACTAATGCTGGAAAAATTTTGGCAGCATAACGACGCTTCTAAGGCAACCAGAAAATTTTTCCTAACCTGTTAAAGGCTCAAAACACTGCAATTAGTAATTCGACTCACCCAACCTCCACCAAACTACATGTACGATAGGCTGGGTTCAAGTAGCAGGTCACATACAGGCAGCCAAGATGAGATAAATCAGAAAACGAAGTTTTGATACTTGTAAACGCTCACATACCACATCAAAAGTTCAAACAACAATTAAAGCTTAAACAGGAGTTCTTTCAAAACCAAAAGGGAAGAGAATGCGCAGCGAGTTTACATAAAACAAGACAATAATAAGTCCTAGGAGCCAGGGACACTACGGAGAAGTCTTATAGCCTCGCCAGGTTGCCTCCATCGTCGTTCATCCCGGTTCAACTTTTACCTGCGATCAAAACATAAAAAGGAAAACGAATGAGTATAAAAATACCCAGTAAGTAGCCCACTTATGTCCAAACTTAACTCAGCAAGACAACTAGAACAATGTCCCAAACTCGCTCAACCCCTGAACCAGTCTTCCCCTTAACTCCTTTCACCCTGGCCCCCTGTGGTGGCTACTCGAACTTCACCTTAGGTCCTGGAACTTTGGTTGACGATGCGATGAGAGAAAGCAACCCTCACGGCACAACACGCCAGCATAGGGCAGAGCAGGTACGTGTCCCACACACCCTATGGGGAATCGCCCCTAAGCCAGCACGAGATTGTGGAAAGCAACCACCCCGATCTCGACGGGGACGCACCCCAGGCTCTCATATCACACTAGCATGGTACCGTGCGGTGCGTAACCAACACGCCCATTGGGGAATCGCCCCTATGCTAGCCCGGGATCATGGAAAGCAACCACTCCCGATCACAACGGGGACGCCCCCCAGCCTCACGAGCCTATCATATACCGTTAACCTAGAGGTTCTGACCTTCTCAAGTGCAATCCAGTGTTCGGTGAAGACTAACTCATGGGTTCTGTTCATAAGGTATCTAGGGTCTCATCTAAACATTTCTAACATCCTCGACCCACCCCAAGGGTCCAAACTCCCAACTAGGCTCTCAAATCTATCAAACTCAATGCGTACCACACGCTCGTTTGGAATGTCAGATTTTACCACAGGTACGACCCCTACCGCTCATAGTTTCACACAACAGAATACGTAAAGCATGCAACATAGTAAAACAGGATTCAAACATACTTGCAAACCTGATGCAACAATCATGCAATCATCTCAGACTTAAAACTCATAAAAAAAAACATGCTACGAGCTTCAAAATTTCTTGACTAGTTGCCCTATGGTTCAACAGCAAAACTCAAAATCACAACAAGGCACATCCACCTTGCTCCTTCGCTCAGGAGCTCGACGTTTACTCCAACTGACTACTTACATCAAACGGGAGTGTCGCGGGGAAAGTCCTTGCTCCTGCTAGCTGCCTAGTGCACCTACAAACGCCACGAGCGAAGCACTATTCTCAGATAAGAACCAAACTAACTCGAACGTTCTTTGGTAACCCCTCAAGGAAGACACAACCAAACCAATTCTTCTAGCTACCAAAACAAAACAGTAGCACAAGGTCGAGGTTTACCCACGGATGCGGAATGAAGACGCTCTCTGCCCGGTCCTAGCCTCGGGGTTCCTTCACACGTCTATCCTTTTAGCCAAAACGATTTGTTCCTGTCACAAAACCAACATTAGTCAGTGCGAAAAGTTACCATTGATTCGGATCTACGAGAGAGACAAAGAGGGAGAGCGCAGAGAGAGGATTTGGTCGGATCTGAGAGGGCGGCTCGTCCGGATCTGCGACAAGAGAGAGAGACTCGGCCGGATCTGAGACAGAGAGACTTGGTCGGATCTGAGACGGAGGGAGGCTCGGCCGGGTTTGAGAGAGAGAGAGAGAGAGAAGACAGCGGAGAGGAAGGCGGTGGCGGAGGGAGGAGGCGCCGGCGGAGAGGAGAGCGGCGCCGGCCCACCCCCTGCGCGAGGAAGGAGACGGCGTTGGGGGGGGGTCTCGCGCGAGCGAGGCTTCTCGCAATCCCTTTTTTTTTTTTTTTTTTTTTTTCCTTCTTCTTTTTTTTTTTTTTAAACCACAAGAAAGAGAGGGTCTAGGGGTTACCTTGATTTGTTCTCCAAACTGCTCGATAAGAGACTTAAGAGCCGACAACCCAAATTTAAAGGCGAGATTTAACTATTTGGGCCCCTGCAAGATCCACAAATTAATAAATCTAACCCAAATATTTTAAAAGCTATGACATGAGCCCCAAATTAACTTGGAAAGAATTTAAAACTTACTCGAAATTACCGGGCGTCACAATTAAACTTTAATCTCACTTCATTTATACAGTTTATTCTGAAGGTTCTTCACTTTTTCCAATAAAAGAAAAAATAGGAAAATAATTTAAAGAGGTTGTTTAATGTCTAAAAATAAGGTTGAAATTTTCAATTGTAAAATATCTGGAAACTTCCGGAGAGCACTATGACCACCGAAAATGATTATTAAAAGCTCTTCTCACTTCATTTCTACATAATGTTCTTAAGGGTCTTCACTTATTCCATTGAAAGAATAAATAGAAAATGCATTTTAAACATAAACACAGTAACTAATAGGAGGTAAATGTATTTGTTCGAAAAGTCGTATGAATTTTTTTTATTCAAAAAATGAACTAATCTCCATAAGAAATCTACAATCCACACTTTTTTATCACGTAATAACTAACGTCTCAAGACTTGGTTGTTGTCTGCTTAAAATGAACTTTTTAGGGTTTAAGCGCATAGTGAAATGGGTTAGAGGCCTAAAGTAGAGTCTTGTGATCTTGAAACTTTTGTTTTTTTTTTAATCAAATTAGGTGTCAATTACTAATATTTTCTAGTAGCTAAAAATTTTAAAAAATATATTAAAAAGTTATTTAATCTCTAAAAATAGGGTTGACATTATCTACCGAAAAATATTCGAGAACTTCCGGAGAGCATTAAAACCACCGAAAATGATTATTAAAATTTAATCTTACTTCATTTATACATTTTATTCTGAAGGTTCTTCACTTTTTCCAATAAAAGAATAATAGAGAAATAATTTAAAAATGTTGGTTAATCTCTAAAAATAGGGTTGAAGTTATCAATTGTAAAATATCCAGGAAGTTCCGGAGAGCACTATGACCACCGAAAACGATTATTAAAAGCTTTTCTAACTTCATTTGTACATAATGTTCTGAAGGGTCTTCACTTTTTTCCATTGAAAGAATAAATAGAAAATGAATTTCAAACATAAACAAAGTAACTAATAGAAGGTAAATGTATTTGTTCGAAAAGTCGTATGAATTTTTTTTTATTCAAAACATGAACTAATCTCGATAAAAAATCTTCAATCCACACTATTTTATTAAGTAATAACGAAGAAATCAAGACTTGGTTTTTGTCTGCTCAAAATGTACTTTTTAGGGTTTAAGCGTATAGTAAATTGGGTTAGAAGCAAAAAGTGGAGGCTTGTGATCTTGAAACTTTTGGTTTTTTTTTAATCAAATTAGGTGTCAATTACTTACTTTAAAATTTTTTATGAAGAATACTATTATTTTCTAGTAGCTAAAAATTTTTAAAAATATATTAAAATGTTATTTAATCTCTAAAAATAGGGTTGAGGTTATCTACCGAAATATATTCGAGAACTTCCAAAGACACTAAAACCACCAAAAATGATTATTAAAATTTAATCTCACTTCATTTATACATTTTATTCTGAAGGTTCTTAACTTTTTCCAATAAAAGAATAAATAGGGAAATAATTTAAAGAGGTTGTTTAATCTCTAAAAATAGGGTTGAAGTTATCAATTGTAAAATATCCGGAAACTTAGGAGAGCACTATGACCACCCTAAAACGATTATTAAAAGCTCTTCTCACTTCATTTGTACATAATGTTCTTAAGGGTCTTCACTTTTTCCATTGAAAGAATAAATAGAAAATAAATTTTAAACATAAACACAAGAACTAATAGGAGGTAAATGTATTTGTTGAAAAGTCGTATGAATTTTTTTATTCAAAAATGAACTAATCTCCATAAAAATCTACAATCCACACTATTTTCTCACGTAATAACGAACGTCTCAAGACTTGGTTGTTGTCTGCCTAAAATGGACTTTTTAGGGTTTAAACACATAGTAAATTGGGTTAGAGGCATAAAGTAGAGTCTTGTGATCTTGAAGGTTTTGGTTTTTTTTTTTTTTAATATAATTAGGTGTCAATTACTAACTTTAAATTTTTTTTATGAAGAATACTAGTATTTTCTAGTAGCTAAAAATTTTAAAAAATATATTAAAAGGTTATTTAATCTCTAAAAATAGGGTTAACGTTATCTACCGAAAAATATTCGAGAACTTCCGGAGACACTAAAACCACAGAAAATGATTATTAAAATTTAATCTCACTTCATTTATACATTTTATTCTGAAGGTGCTTCACTTTTTCCAATAAAAGAATAAATAAGGAAATAATTTAAAGAGGTTGTTTAATCTCTAAAAATAGGGTTGAAGTTATCAATTGTAAAATATCTGGAAACTTCCGGAGAGCACTATGACCACCGAAAACGATTATTAAAAGCTCTTCTCACTTCATTTGTACATAATGTTCTTAAGGGTCTTCACTTTTTCCATTGAAAGAATAAATAGAAAATGAATTTTAAACATAAACACACTAACTAATAGGAGGTAAATGTATTTGTTCGAAAAGTCGTATGAATTTTTTTTTATTAAAAAAATGAACTAATCTCCATAAAAAATCTACAATCAACACTTTTTATCATGTAATAACTAACGTCTCAAGACTTGTTTGTTGTCTGCTCAAAATGAACTTTTTAGGGTTTAAGCGCATAGTAAATTGAGTTAGAGGCAAAAAGTGGAGTGTGTTATCTTGAAGCTTTTGTTTTTTTTTTAATCAAATTAGGTGTCAATTACTAACTTTAAAAATATTTTATGGAGAATACTAATATTTTCTAGTGCTAAAAAATTAAAAAAAAAATATTAAAAGGTTATTTAATCTCTAAAAATAGGGTTGACGTTATCTACCGAAAAATATTCGAGAACTTCCAGAGGTAACTAAAACCACCAAAAATCATTATTAAAATTTAATCTCACTTCATTTATACATTTTATTCTGAAGGTTCTTCACTTTTTCCAATAAAAGAATAAATAGGGAAATAATTTAAAGAGGTTGTTTAATCTCTAAAAATAAGGTTGAAGTTATCAATTGTAAAATATCCGGAAACTTCCGGAGAGCAATATGACCACCGAAAACGATTATTAAAAGCTCATCTCACTTCATTTGTACATAATGTTCTTAAGGGTCTTCACTTTTTCCATTGAAACAATAAATAGAAAATAAATTTTAAACATAAACACAGTAACTAATAGGAGGTAAATGTATTTGTTCGAAAAGTCGTATGAATTTTTTTTATTCAAAAAATGAACTAATCTCCATAAAAAATCTACAATCCACACTATTTTATCACGTAACAATGAACGTCTCATGACTTGGTTGTTGTCTGCTTAAAATGAACTTTTTAGGGTTTAAGCGCATAGTAAATTGGGTTAGAGTTATAAAGTAGAGTCTTGTGATCTTGAAGCTTTTGGTTTTTTTTATAATCAAATTAGGTGTCAACTACTAACTTTAAAATTTTTTTATGAAGAATACTAATAGTTTCTAGTAGCTAAAAATTTTAAAAAATATATTATAAGGTTATTTAATCTCTAAAAATAGGGTTGACGTTATCTACCGAAAAATATTCGAGAACTTCCGGAGCGCACTAAAACCACCTAAAATGATTATTAAAATTTAATCTCACTTCATTTATACATTTTATTCTGAAGGTTCTTCAGTTTTTCCAATAAAAGAATAAATAGGGAAATAATTTAAAGAGGTTGTTTAATCCCTAAAAATAAGGTTGAAGTTATCAATTGTAAAATATCCGGAAACTTCCGGAGAGCACTATGACCACCGAAAACGATTATTAAAAGCTATTCTCACTTCATTTGTACATAATGTTCTTAAGGGTCTTCACTTTTTCCATTGAAAGAATAAATAGAAAATAAATTTTAAACATAAACAAAGTAACTAATAGAAGGTAAATGTATTTGTTCGAAAAGTCGTATGAATTTTTTTTTATTCAAAAATGAACTAATCTCCATAAAAAAATCTTCAATCCACACTATTTTATCACGTAATAATGAAGATCTCAAGACTTGGTTGTTGTCTACTCATAATGTACTTTTTAGGGTTTAAGCGCATAGTAAATTGGGTTAGAGGCAAAAAGTGGAGGTTTGTGATCTTGAAAATTTTGGTTTTTTTTTATAATCAAATTAGGTGTCAATTATTAACTTTAAAATTTTTTTATGAAGAATACTAATATTTTCTAGTAGCTAAAAATTTTAAAAAATATATTAAAAGGTTATTTAATCTCTAAAAATAGGGTTGACGTTATCCTAGAAAAATATTCGAGAACTTCGGAGGTAAATAATGCCACCTAAAATGATTATTAAACTTTAATCTCACTTCATTTATACATTTTATTCTGAAGGTTCTTCACTTTTTCCAATAAAAGAATAAATAGGAAATAATTTAAAGAGGTTGTTTAATCTCTAAAAATAGAGTTGAAGTTATCAATTGTAAAATATCAGGAAACTTTGGAGAGCACTATGACCACCAAAACGATTATTAAAAAAGCTCTTCTCACTTCATTTGTACATAATGATCTTAAGGGTCTTCACTTTTTCCATTGAAAGAATAAATAAAAATGAATTTTAAACATAAACACAATAACTAATAGGAGGTAAATGTATTTGTTGAGAAAAGTCGTATGAATTTTTTTTTTTATTCAAAAAATGAACTAATCTCCATAAAAATCTACAATCCACACTATTTTATCACGTAATAACGAACGTCTCAAGACTTGGTTGTTGTATGCGCCTAAAATGAACTTTTTTAGGTTTAAGCGCATAGTAAATTGGGTTAGAGGCATAAAGTAGAGTGTTGTGATCTTGAAGCTTTGGTTTTTTTTTTTAATCAAATTAGGTGTCAATTACTTACTTTAAAAATTTTTTATGAAGAATACTAATATTTTCTAGTAGCTAAAAATTTTAAAAAATATATTAAAAGGTTATTTAATCTCTAAAAATAGGGTTGACGTTATCTTACCGAAAAATATTCGAGAACTTCCAGAGGTAACTAAAACCACCAAAAATCATTATTAAAATTTAATCTAACTTCATTTATACATTTTATTCTGAAGGTTCTTCACTTCTTCCAATAAAAGACTAAATAGGAAATAATTTAAAAAGGTTGTCTAATCTCTAAAACAGAGGTTGAAGTGATCAATTGTAAAATATCAGGAACTTAGGAGAGCACTATGACCAACGAAAACGATTATTAAAAGCTATTCTCACTTCATTTGTACATAATGTTCTGAAGGGTCTTCACTTTTTCTATTGAAAGAATAAATAGAAAATGAATTACAAACATAAACAAAGTAACTAATAGAAGGTAAATGTATTTGTTCGAAAAGTCGTATGAATTTTTTTTTATTCAAAAAATGAACTAATCTCCATAAAAAATCTTCAATCCACACTATTTTATCACGTAATAATGAAGATCTCAAGACTTGGTTATTGTCTACTCATAATGTACTTTTTACGGTTTAAGCGCATAGTAAATTGGGTTAGAGGCAAAAAGTGGAGGTTTGTGATCTTGAAAATTTTGGTTTTTTTTTATAATCAAATTAGGTGTCAATTATTAACCTTAAAATTTTTTTATGAAGAATACTAATATTTTCTAGTAGCTAAAAATTTTATAAAATATATTAAATGGTTATTTAATCTCTAAAAATAGGGTTGACGTTATCTACCGAAAAATATTCGAGAACTTCCGGAGCTCACTAAAACCACAAAAAATCATTATTAAAATTTAATCTCACTTCATTTATACATTTTATTCTGAAGGTTCTTCACTTTTTCTAATAAAAGAATAAATAGGGAAATAATTTAAAGAGGTTGTTTAATCTCTAAAAATAGGGTTGAATTTATCAATTGTATTTTCTCAACATGGAGACATGAAACACGTCATGAACTGCTGATAGGGAAGGCGGCAATGCTAACCGGTAGGCCACCACACCAACCCTCTCTAAAATCTCAAATGGCCTTATAAAGCGCGGACTCAGCTTCCCTTTCCGACCAAACCTTAGAATCCCTTTCATTGGGGCCACTTTAAGGAATGCGTGGTCGCCAACTTCGAATTCTAGGTCCCTTCGTCTCGAATCGGCATAACTCTTTTGTCTGCTTTGGGCGGTCTGCATCCGCACCCTAATCTTTTGTATTGCACTATTAGTGATCTGCATTTTATTTCTGGACCCAATAACTGGCGTTCACCAACCTCCTCCCAGAAAACGGGAGTTCTGCAACGTTTTCCATAGAGAGCTTCAAATGGAGCCATTCCGATGGTCGACTGGTAACTGTTATTGTAAGCAAACTCCATCAAATGCAAATGTGTGTCCCAACTACCTGGGAAGTCTAAAGTGCAAGCTCGTAACATGTCTTCTAAGATCTGGTTCAAACGTTCTGTCTGCCCATCCGTCTGTGGATGAAAAGTTGTACTAAAGTTCAACTGTGAACCTAACGCTTTCTGTAGGCTCCTCCAAAAGTTGGAGGTGAAACGTGGATCCCTGTCTGAAATAATCCTGACTGGAATCCCATGCAGACGGACTATCTCTTCCAGGTAAAGTTGCGCCCACTTATCCGTAGAATAGGTGGGTTTCCCTGGTATGAAATGTGCTGACTTGGTTAATCTGTCCACAATGACCCAAATTACTGAGTAACCTCGTAAGGTTCTAGGCAGTCCGACTATGAAATCCATAGAGATCTCCTCCCATTTCCACTAGGGCACATGTAAAGGCTGCAGTAGTCCTGCGGGCCTCTGTCTAGGTGCCTTCACCTGTTGACAAGTCAAACACTTGCTGACAAACTCTGCCACGTCGCGTTTCATGTTGCACCACCGAACGATCATTTTGAGATCTCGATACATCTTGGTACTACCGGGATGCATAGAAAATGGCGAGAGTTATGGGCCTCATTCAAGATTTCGATTTTCGGTTTGTCGTTAAATGCGCACACATAATCGACCACGAAATAGTAATCCTCCATCCGTGGATAGTGAAAACTCGCCAACTCACTCTGTAGTTACCGCCGTAAGCTTTCTACTAACCGAGGGTCCCCTTCTTTGAGACTCAACTATGCATTGCCTCAAAGTTGGTTGTACCAGATTAAGCCCGAGCTAATCGAGCCGTGGTCTTTCCTACTAGTCTTTGCAATTTCAGCTCTCTGCTGTAACTCGCTCTGTCAAGTAACTCGTCTTTGAAGTATGAACGGCTTTTCATCGAGGGCATCGGCCACGACATTAGCCTTACTGGGGTGGTATTGAATGTCTATGTCGTAATCCTTTACTAATTCCAACCATCTGCGTTGCCTCATGTTCGACTCTTTTCGGGTGAACAAGTACTTGAGACTTTTATGGTGCTGTAAAAATCGAATTTTCTCGCCATAAAGGTAATGTCTCCGGATCTTTAGTGCAAAGACCACCGCCGCTAGCTCTAAGTCATGGGTTGGATAATTCCTCTCTAATGCGTCTTTAATTGTCGGGATGCATAGGCTATTACTTTACCGTCTTTGCATTAGAACACAACCCAAACCTTTCTTAGAAGCATCATCAGAAACCACGAAGCTCCCTGTTCCTCTGGGGGATCGTAAGGATCGGAGCCGACACCAACCTACACTTGAGTTCCTGGAAACTCGCTTCACAATTATCATCCCACACAAATGGGTTACCTTTGCTTGCGTCGGTGGGTCATGGGCATGGCTATCTTGGCGAAGTCCCGCACGAAACGTCTATAGTAACTCCGCAAGACCCAGAAAACTACACCTCTGTAATGGTGGTCGGACGGGCCCTTTGTGTGACGGCCTCCACTTTATTGGGTCAACAGAGACTCGACTTCGGACACCACATGCCCTAAGAAGGATACCTGTCTGAGCCAGAATTCGCACTTGGAAAGTTTTGCATATAACTTATTCTCTCTCAGCGTGAGTAAAACTTTTCTTAGGTGCCTTTCATGATCTTCATCACATCTGGAGTATATCAGAATATCGTCAATAAATACAATCACGAACGTATCTAGAAACTCTTTGAATAAAGCGGTTCATCAAGTCCATGAAAGCGGCGGGCGTTGGTCAAACCAAACAAAGCATCACCGTGAACTCGTAATGTCCATAACGTGATCCGAATGTTGTCTTAGGAATATCCTCTTCACTAATTCTCAATCGATGGTAGCTCGATCTCGGATCAATCTTGGAAAAAACACTTGTTGCTCCTCTCTGGAATCGATCGAACAAATCATCTATCCTAGGAAGAGGGTATCTATTCTTGATCGTAACTTTATTCAACTCCCTGTAATCTATACACAGGCGCATGGACCCGTCTTTCTTTTTCACGAACAACACTGGGGCTCCCCAAGGCGAAACGCTAGGGCGTATAAATCCCTTGTCCAGTAAGTCTTGTAAATCGTAGTTTCGATTCTTTCAACTCTGCGGTGCCATTCTCAGACGGTGCCTTGGATATCGGAGTCGTCCCTAACTCCAATCCTATGTTAAAATCCACCTCTCTCGACCGGAGTAGTACTCAGGAGGTCCTCGAGAAACACGCCTGGAAATTCATTCACCATCGTACCGTGACACCGAGATCTCCGTACACCTTGCATCTAGTATGCAAGCTAAGACGCCCCAAGCTCCCCGATGTAATAACTTCCTGGCCTTAAGGGCAGTAATTACCTTAGGCCTACTTCCTGTTAACGTGCCTCTGAACCTGTAGCCAGGTTGGTCAGGAGGAGTAAACACTACCTCCTTCCTGAAGCAATCAATGTAAGCATGGTTCTGCGCTAACCAGTCCATACCCAATATCACATCAAAGTCAAACATGTCTAAGACTACTAGATTTACTGTTAACTCATGGTCTGCGATAGTCACACTACCATCCTTGACTTTCATAGTGGCTAACAAGTTTATCCCCGCAGGAGTGGAGAGCAGCACAAAGCATCATCAGAATCGTTCTAATTTCAACTCAGCTTGACTTACGAAGGATGCAGAAATAAAAGAGTGTGTAGAACCAGAATCAAATAGTACATAGGCAAGGTGTCCAAGTAATGGAAGTGTACCTGTAACCACGAAGTCTGTGCCATGGATGCTTTTACTTGTGCTTGCATAAGCTCTTCCTTGGTGAATTACGGGCTTGGCAGCAGCCCCACTATTGGTAACCTGAGGTTGGCTAGTACTGGCTTGACTCGGACAGTTATTAGCTCTGTGCCCTTCTTTCCCACATCTGAAGCACACTCCGGATCGGGCCAAACACTTACCCCAATGATGCTTACCACAGTCTTTGCATTGTGGCTTATCTCCACTATTAGTTCCTGTCATGTTGACCTGTGGTTTCTGACCTGAACCTGCACGAAAATTTCCTGGTCTATGCGGCGTACGCTGGGGACGCTGCGAGCCTGAGCTTGGCGGTTCCCATTTCCTCTTATGATTTGCCATGGTCGCCCGGTAACCATCATCACTGATGTGCGATCTGCGCTGTACCCCAATCATTCTCGCCACTCTCACCTGCGGAGGCATAGTCGGAGAGGTGCTAGTGCCTATATGAAGCCTCGGACATTTTCATCTAGTCCCATAATGAAACGCTCTGTTTTCTTCGCTCTCTGTGTCTACTAGCTCGGGGCAAAGCGTGACAAGCGGGTGAATTTCTCTCATATATCTCCACCGCCCTCCTGCTCGCTCACATTTGCAAGAATTTCGCTGTTTCCTATAACGAGTGCAGCAGAGGTAAAATTTTTCGCTGAATGCTTCTTTAAAGCAGATTCCATGTGATCGTTTCCCCGCTGGCGACTATGGTTCCCTGGGCGGACTCCCACCATAAATAGGCGTCGTCTCTCAACATGAAGGTAGCACAGGACACCCTCTGGTCCTCAGGACAATTCATCAATCTGAAGATGGTCTCAATGGAGGACAACCATAACTCAGCCACAGTGGGGTCACTGGAAGACCCATCAAAAGCTCTGGGATCATATTTCCTGAAGGCCTTCAGATATCGAGACTCCAGAGTTGCATCATTCCGTCCCTGACTTGCTTGGGCCAACTGAGTGGCTACTGTAGCTCGCACAAGAGTCTGCATAGCCTCTACCATCATAGTCATGACATTAGGGTTTCCTTGATCTGCCACTGGAGCGACTGCAGGTGCATCCTCCTGGTGATCTGGCTGGTCCTGGGGAAGATCCGGCACGGGTGGGGTAATCTCCTCCTGTTCTAGTGGTAGTTCTGGCTGGGTGTTAACATTAACTCCTGATCTCAGGCCCCTACCACGTCCTCTACCCTCCCACGACCTCTAGGTGGCATTTTGTCGAGATTTACAATGCAGAGAGTTTCTAACTCAGTTTTCATTACTTTCTAACTATAAGATAGGATCACCCTTAAGGTTTAAATTCATTTACATTCACAATACTGAATTACATCATAATCATTTGCTTGATTTATAAAATATCGTAACGCGTACTGGCGGTGGCTAACGCGTTGTTCAACCATGGGAACTACTCTGTGCTTACTCTGTAAGCAAGTCTACAGAACCCTTAAACCTAGGGCTCTGATACCAACTGTAACGCCCCTACTTTTCTATAACTAAACTCTTAGGGACATTACTAGACATGCATGCATTTATAGGCCAAAAGATATAAAACGATCTTTAAATCTCCAATAGAAAATAAATTGTCTTTAGGATCCCAAAACAAAACATTCAAAAGCAGTAAAAGGAGCGGTTTAAACATGGCTCGCTTAAAATCACAAATTTAAACTTAACTTCAAAACCATAAAGCAGCGACTTTAGTTATCAAAGAAAAATATATGGAAAACATGACTATTCCCATGGTCACGGCAGCGCGCCTCCGTCACTCGCCCTGCACGTCCTTGGCCTTACCTGAAAAACATTTTTAAAAGAAAGGGTGAGTATTGCAAAAACAATACCCGATGAAGTGACCTCGCTCACGAGGTTTGGGATATGCAAGCACATACAATCATGACTTTTAAACCTGTTCGAACGTACATATGGCGGGACCTAAAACTTTCTCATATCATCATGACTATAATACATGACTTCCTTTTTCTTTTAAGTGGCCAATTGGTCATCCTGAGTCATTTCATTTTGAGTCCTCATGGACCCCTGTAATAATTTGAGTCCTCCTGGACCCTGTATGGTTTGAGTCCTCTCTGGACCTCTGTATAGATTGAGTCCCTCACGGACCCACTGTAATTTGACCCATAGGGTCTCTAATGCATGTTTTACCATGCACACAATGCACTCAGGAGACCAATTTCCACATTTTTCATTAAATCATTTCATGGCATACATAACATGCATGAGGTCCCATCAATCCACATAACAATAGTGTACATGCCACAACAATTATCGTTGATATGCAAATCATACATTCCTCATATAATAGTTTGAAGATAACAAACTTATAGGTAATCATGAAATATTCTCATACAAGATACTGTAATATCCTCACATGAAATACTAGATTTTTCTTACGTATAATACAAGGATATTTTCACAATAAAATATTGAGATATTCTCGTGTAAAATCATTAAATCTTTTTAAGTAAAATAACGAACTAATTTCACATAGAATAACGAAATTCGTTTTCTTTCATCCCATTTAAAAGATTCGGCACAAGATCCCTTACCTTAGTTTGAATTCTACTCCAAAACCTAACCCGAGCTCCTCGAGTACTCTTCTTTAGTGGAACCTGATTCACACCACAATTCCAAGTTCATTCTCCAAGCATTCACTAAATCTATAATCGTAAGGGTACTTAAATTACGTTCTTAAGATTTCATGCCCCGCTTACCTCGAGTTCAAAGCGAATACCTACTATTCCTTAGTTCGTCTTGACATTTGACCCTCAATTCCGCTCCAAACTTGGTCCCTACAATTAGCGTTGAAAGCGAAGAGCTTAAGCTCTCAATTAGACGCCGATAAACAATAGGTCACGAATAATTCTTCATCAAATTGAAACTTAACACGAGCGCTCACCGGCCAGTATTCTCGTGGTTTGTGAAGGCGTCTTTGGCCGGCGTTGTAGGATTCTGCGCAGCGGCAACAACGGTGCTGGGAGAGCGGAGCTCGCGTGTGTGTGGCTTTGCTTTGTGAAGTCCGGCGCAAGAGACTGCTGCGGTGATCGAACGTTTCCCTCGGCGGCACGCGCGTGAGGGCTCTCGGCCGTGAAGCCGGCGGCGCGGCGCTCGTGGGCGTCTTCGTGGATCGGCGGCGCAGGGCGGCTTGTGGCGGCGCGGAGTTCGCGTGAGAAGATCCGACGCTGCAAAGCTTCACGGCGGGACTTCACGTTCGTGGGTCTGCAGGTGTTCTCGCGGCGCTGAGGGGTGGCTTGCCGGCGTGAGCGGCGATCGGGCGCGCGATTGAAGACCCGCCGCCGAGACTTGGACGGCCGAGCGACTTCGAGAGAGCGGCTTCAAAAGGCGGTTGTGGCTTTTCCGTCCGTGCTTGCAAAGCGTATAAACGCGGCGACTCGAACGGCGAGATCGTGCGCACGCCGGCGGAAATACTTAAAGCAGCTGGACTGCGGTTCTGTCGTGTGGATTCTGGCCGGCGGTGGAGTAGTACAATAAAGGTTAGGGTTTTGGTTAGGGCAAGGTACCAGGAGAAGGAGAAGATGTTGATGGGGCTAGGGTTAGGGTTTCTTTTGAATTTTCAATGATAAGGAGCTTAAATACTAACAAATTAGGTCAAAATCCAAGTGTTAATTATCACCCTCATTTAGAAATTAATCACCAAAGTGCCATTGCCACTTCCTTTTCTTTTAATTTTTATCAATAGTTGTCTAAAGGAGAATATTTCGCCTTAAACTAATAAAATCAAAGACTCATTAACACCGAGCTTGATGAAATTCACTAATCCAACTAGACGCACACAAGTTGATAGAACGTTAAATAAAATAAATAATTAGTACCTGTGGTTGTGGTCGTCACACTAACTTTAAAATTTTTTTATGAAGAATACTAATATTTTCTAGTAGCTAAAAATTTTAAAAAATATATTATAAGGTTATTTAATCTCTAAAAATAGGGTTGACGTTATCTACCGAAAAATATTCGAGAACTTCGGGAGCTCACTAAAACTACCAAAAATCATTATTAAAATTTAATCTCACTTCATTTATACATTTTATTCTGAAGGTTCTTCACTTTTTCCAATAAAAGAATAAAAAGGAAAATAATTTAAAGAGGTTGTTTAATCTCTAAAAATAGGGTTGAAGTTATCAATTGTAAAATATACGGAAACTTCCGGAGAGCACTATGACCACCGAAAATGATTATTAAAATCTCTTCTCACTTCATTTGTACATAATGTTCTTAAGGGTCTTCACTTTTTCCATTGAAAGAATAAATAGAAAATAAATTTTAAACATAAACACAGTAACTAATAGGAGGTAAATGTATTTGTTCGAAAAGTCGTAGGAATTTTTTTTATTCAAAAAATGAACTAATCTCCATAAAATATCTACAATCCATACTATTTTATCACGTAATAACGAACGTCTAAAGACTTAGTTGTTGTCTACTTAAAATGAACTTTTTAGGGTTTAAGCGCATAGTGAAATTGGGTTAGAGGCAAAAGTAGAGTCTTGTGATCTTGAAGCTTTTGGTTTTTTTTTTTAATCAAATTAGGTTTCAATTACTAACTTTAAAATTTTTTATAAACAATACTAATATTTTTTAGTAGCTAAAAATTTTAAAAAATATATTAAAGGGTTATTTAATCTCTAAAAATAGGGTTGACGGTTTCTACCGAAAAATATTCGAAAACTTAGGAGCGCACTAAAACACCAAAAATCATTATTAAAATTTAATCTCACTTCATTTATACATTTTATTAGAGAAGGTTCTTCACTTTTTCAAATAAAAGAATAAATAGGAAATAATTTAAAGAGGTTGTTTAATCTCTAAAAATAGGGTTGAAGTTATCAATTGTAAAATATCAGAAAACTTAGGAGAGCACTATGACCACGAAAACGATTATTAAAAGCTCTTATCACTTCATTTGTCACTTTTTCCATTGAAAGAATAAATAAAAATGAATTTTAAACATAAACACAGTAACTAATAGGAGGTAAATGTATTTGTTCGAAAAGTCGTATGAATTTTTTTTTTTCAAAAAATGAACTAATCTCCATAAAATATCTACAATCCATACTATTTTATCACGTAATAACGAACGTCTAAAGACTTAGTTGTTGTCTACTTAAAATAAACTTTTTAGGGTTTAAGCGCATAGTGAAATGGGTTAGGGCAAAAAGTAGAGTCTTGTGATCTTGAAGCTTTTGGTTTTTTTTTTTAATCAAATTAGGTTTCAATTACTAACTTTAAAATTTTTTATAAACAATACTAATATTTTTTAGTAGCTAAAAATTTTAAAAAATATATTAAAGGGTTATTTAATCTCTAAAAATAGGTTTGCGTTTCACAAAAATAATCGAAAACTTCCGGAGCGCACTAAAACCACCAAAAATCATTATTAAAATTTAATCTCACTTCATTTATACATTTTATTCTGAAGGTTCTTCACTTTTTCAAATAAAAGAATAAATAGGGAAATAATTTAAAGAGGTTGTTTAATCTCTAAAAATAGGGTTGAACTAAAAACGATTATTAAAAGCTCTTCTCACTTCATTTGTACGTAATGTTCTTAAGGGTCTTCACTTTTTCCATTGAAAGAATAAATAGAAACTGAATTTTAAACATAAACACAGTAACTAATAGGAGGTAAATGTATTTGTTCTAAAAGTCTTATGAATTTTTTTTATTAAAAAAATGAACTAATCTCCATAAAAAATCTACAATCCACACTTTTTTATCACGTAATAACTAACGTCTCAAGACTTGGTTGTATGCTTAAAATGAACTTTTTAGGGTTTAAGCGCATAGTAAATTGAGTTAGAGGCATAAAGTAGAGTCTTGTGATCTTGAAGCTTTTGGTTTTTTTTTTAATCAAATTAGGTGTCAATTACTAACTTTAAAATTTTTTTATGAAGAATACTAATATTTTCTAGTAGCTAAAAATTTTAAAAAATATATTAAAAGGTTATTTAATCTCTAAAAATAGGGTTGACGTTATCTACTGAAAATATTCGAGAACTTCTGGAGGTAAATAAAACCACCATAAAATGATTATTAAACTTTAATCTCACTTCATTTATACATTTTATTCTGAAGGTTCTTCACTTTTTCCAATAAAAGAATAAATAGGGAAATAATTTAAAGAGGTTGTTTAATCTATAAAAATAGGGTTGAAGTTATCAATTGTAAAATATCCGGAAACTTCCGGAGAGCACTATGACCACCGAAAACGATTATTAAATGCTCTTCTCACTTCATTTGTACATAATGTTCTTAAGGTCTTCACTTTTTCCATTGAAAGAATAAATAGAAAATGAATTTTAAACATAAACACACTAACTAATAGGAGGTAAATGTATTTGTTCGAAAAGTCGTATGAATTTTTTTTTATTCAAAAAATGAACTAATCTCCATAAAAAATCTACAATCAACACTTTTTTAACACGTAATAACTAACGTCTCAAGACTTGGTTGTTGTCTGCTCAAAATGTACTTTTTAGGGTTTAAGCGTATAGTAAATTAGGTTAGAGGCAAAAAGTGGAGGCTTGTGATCTTGAAACTTTTGGTTTTTTTTTTTAATCAAATTAGGTGTCAATTACTTACTTTAAAATTTTTAATGAAGAATACTATTATTTTCTAGTAGCTAAAAATTTTATAAAACTATATTAAAATGTTATTTAATCTCCAAAAATAGGGTTGACGTTATCTACCGAAAAATATTCGAGAACTTCCAGAGACACTAAAACCACCAAAAATGATTATTAAAATTTAATCTCACTTCATTTATACATTTTATTCTGAAGATTCTTCACTTTTTCCAATAAAAGAATAAATAGGAAAATAATTTAAAGAGGTTGTTTAATATCTAAAAATAGGGTTGAAGTTATCAATTGTAAGATATCCGGGAACTTCCAGAGAGCACTATGACCACCGAAAACGATTATTAAAAGCTCTTCTCACTTTATTTGTACATAATGTTCTTAAGGTTCTTCACTTTTTCCATTGAAAGAATAAATGGAAAATGAATTTTAAACATAAACACAGTAACTAATAGGAGGTAAATGTATTTGTTCGAAAAGTCGTATGAATTTTTTTTTATTAAAAAAATGAACTAATCTCCATAAAAAATCTACAATCCACACTTTTTTATCACGTAATAACCAACGTCTCAAGACTTGGTTGTATGCTTAAAATGAACTTTTTAGGGTTTAAGCGCATAGTAAATTGAGTTAGAGGCATAAAGTAGAGTCTTGTGATCTTGAAGTTTTTGGTTTTTTTTTTTAATCAAATTAGGTGTCAATTACTAACTTTAAATTTTTTTATGAAGAATACTAATATTTTCTAGTAGCTAAAAATTTTAAAAAATATATTAAAAGGTTATTTAATCTCTAAAAATAGGGTTGACGTTGTCTACCGAAAAATATTCGAGAACTTCTGGAGGTAAATAAAACCACCTAAAATGATTATTAAACTTTAATCTCACTTAATTTATACATTTTATTCTGAAGGTTCTTCACTTTTTCCAATAAAAGAATAAATAAGGAAATAATTTAAAAAGGTTGGTTAATCTCTAAAAATATGGTTGAAGTTATCAATTGTAAAATATCCGGGAACTTCCGGAGAGCACTATGACCACCGAAAACGATTATTAAAATCTCTTCTCACTTCATTTGTACATAATGTTCTTAAGGGTCTTCACTTTTTCCATTGAAAGAATAAATGGAAAATGAATTTCAAACATAAACAAAGTAACTAATAGAAGGTAAATGTATTTGTTCGAAAAATTCGTATGAATTTTTTTATTCAAAAAATGAACTAATCTCCATAAAAATCTTCAATCCACACTATTTTATCACGTAATAACGAAGATCTCAAGACTTGGTTGTTGTCTACTCATAATGTACTTTTTAGGGTTTAAGCGCATAGTAAATTGGGTAAGAGGCAAAAAGTGGAGGTTTGTGATCTTGAAAATTTTGGTTTTTTTTTATAATCAAATTAAGTGTCAATTATTAACTTTAAATTTTTTTATGAAGAATACTAATATTTTCTAGTAGCTAAAAATTTTAAAAAATATATTAAAAGGTTATTTAATCTCTAAAAATAGGGTTGACGTTATGTACCGAAAAATATTCGATGTAACGTCCCAAGATTTTAAGTACCTCTTAGGTTTTACTTGGATTAATTTAATGGAAATTAAATTACTCGGGCCTTGAAGTTTCTTACTTTAAATTAAGTCTTGCAATTTTGAGTGAATTGGACTATTTATTTAAGTGTATAGACATTCTTGAGGTTTTGTTTAAAATGAAGGGTATGTTGGTAAATATTGGATTTAGGGTTTCATAAAGGACATTTTGTCCTTTAGGGTGCACAGAAATCGAGGGAGCCTCTTCTTCTTCTTCCTCCTTGAATGCCGGTCCCCAGCCGTTCGATTGCGGTCACGGTGGAGCCGTGAAGCCACCGTCACGATCAACCCCTTGCCGCCGTGGTTCAAGTCGTGCCGCTCGTCCATCGAGGTTCCATCTCTTGACGGTTGAAGCGCTGCGTGGTTCGCGATCGCGAATCGCAGAGAGGAAGGTTGCACAGCAAACCCCAACGCCCGCCGCCCACTAAAGTTTTTTGAACTTGCTTGCGTTTCGTTTCGCAAGGCGTCCGACCTCCACGAAGTCCTCCGCCCACCAAGCCGGCATTTTCGAAGCGCTCGTCGCTCGCGCGATTAACCATCGATTTGCACGCAGAGGTTGCGAACAGTGAGGTCTTGATGGAGCCGGTTCAACGTTTGGTTCGGGCTTTTGAGGTAGTTTTGGATCGGTTTTGGTTGAGGGAGGTCGGTTCCAAGTAGATCGAGCCACGAGGATTCCAACGGCATGCCCCACGCGCGCGTGCGCGCCGTCTCTCGACACCACACGCGCGCCGCCACGCGCGCGCCGCCGCACGCCACGCCGCCACGCGCCACGCCGCGAGTCGAGTCACCACCCGATCAATTCCGTTTCCCGAGTTCGTTTTAAGCGTCCGTTTGTGGTAACTCAACCTAGCTATGATTGGATTCAAAATAAGTTTCTAATTATGAAATTTAATTAAGGAATTGATGAAATTGATTTGGGGATTCGACTATCGAGCACACGACTAAAGAAACCTTGAGTTAGGAGCGGAATTTAAGGAGTTCGAGCTAAGGTAAGGGATTTTCTACAAACGATCTTAAAAAGGGAAGTGAATACGATTTCCTTGAAATATGTATTTGTTTTAAAAGATGAAAATTGAGGATTTATTTCAAAAGGTGAATTTCCAAAACTCATGCTTAGGGCTTGAATTTAGAAACGAATATTTCAAAAGGGTTTTCGAGGATCTCGAGTGAATGATTTTCAAAAGGTTTAGAAAGGAACTTGATGATTTAAGGGTTTGAGAGGACCCGAGCTGAAATGATTTCAAAGAATTTAAAAACGAGTCTTGACACAGCTATGTATATTTTTGTATATGGAGATTTTCAGTTACGTTATTGTACTAGTTATGCACCTTAAATAATAAACGTACTTATTAGAGATGATTGATTGACTCTAGTTAAAATTATGAAAGTTATGTCATGATCTTAAACCCACCAAAAATCATTATTAAAATTTAATCTCACTTCATTTATACATTTTATTCTGAAGGTTCTTCACTTTTTCCAATAAAAGAATAAATAGGGAAATAATTTAAAGAGGTTGTTTAATCTCTAAAAATAGGGTTGAAGTTATCAATTGTAAAATATCCGGAAACTTAGGAGGAGAGCACTATGACCACAGAAAACGATTATTAAAAGCTCTTCTCACTTCATTTGTACATAATGTTCTTAAGGGTCTTCACTTTTTCCATTGAAAGAATAAATAGAAAATAAATTTTAAACATAAACACAGTAACTAATAGGAGGTAAATGTATTTGTTCGAAAAGTCGTATGAATTTTTTTTATTCAAAAAATGAACTAATCTCCATAAAAAATCTACAATCCACACTATTTTATCACGTAATAATGAACGTCTCAAGACTTGGTTGTTTATGCTTAAAATGAACTTTTTAGGGTTTTAAGCGCATAGTAAATTGGGTTAGAGGCATAAAGTAGAGTCTTGTGATCTTGAAGCTTTTGGTTTTTTTAATCAAATTAGGTGTCAATTACTAACTTTAAATTTTTTTATGAAGAATACTAATATTTTCTAGTAGCTAAAAATTTTAAAAAATATATTAAAAGGTTATTTAATCTCTAAAAATAGGGTTGGCGTTATCTACCGAAAAATATTCGAGAACTTCCGGAGCTCACTAAAACCACCAAAAATCATTATTAAAATTTAATCTCACTTCATTTATACATTTTATTAGAGAAGGTTCTTCACTTTTTCCAATAAAAGAATAAATAGGAAATAATTTAAAGAGGTTGTTTAATCTCTAAAAATAGGGTTGAATTTATCAATTGTAAAATATCAGGAACTTTAGGAGAGCACTATGACCACCGAAAACGATTATTAAAAGCTCTTCTCACTTCATTTGTACATAATGTTCTTAAGGGTCTTCACTTTTTCCATTGAAAGAATAAATAGAAAATAAATTTTAAACATAAACACAGTAACTAATAGGAGGTAAATGTATTTGTTGAAAAAAGTCGTATGAATTTTTTTATTCAAAAAATGAACTAATCTCCATAAAAATCTACAATCCACACTATTTTATCACGTAATAATGAGCGTCTCAAGACTTGGTTGTTATGCTTAAAATGAACTTTTTAGGGTTTAAGCGCATAGTAAATTGGGTTAGAGGCATAAAGTAGAGTCTTGTGATCTTGAAGCTTTTGGTTTTTTTTTTAATCAAATTAGGTGTCAATTACTAACTTTAAATTTTTTTTATGAAGAATACTAATATTTTCTAGTAGCTAAAAATTTTAAAAAATATATTATAAGGTTATTTAATCTCTAAAAATAGGGTTGGCGTTATCTCACAGAAAAATATTCGAGAACTTAGGAGCTCACTAAAACCACAAAAATCATTATTAAAATTTAATCTCACTTCATTTATACATTTTATTCTGAAGGTTCTTCACTTTTTCCAATAAAAGAATAAATAGGAAATAATTTAAAGAGGTTGTTTAATCTCTAAAAATAGGGTTGAAGTTATCAATTGTAAAATATCAGGAAACTTAGGAGAGCACTATGACCACAGAAAGCGATTATTAAAAGCTCTTCTCACTTCATTTGTACATAATGTTCTTAAGGGTCTTCACTTTTTCCATTGAAAGAATAAATAGAAAATAAATTTTAAACATAAACAAAGTAACTAATAGGAGGTAAATGTATTTGTTGAAAAAAGTCGTATGAATTTTTTTATTCAAAAAATGAACTAATCTCCATAAAAATCTACAATCCACACTATTTTATCACGTAATAATGAGCGTCTCAAGACTTGGTTGTTATCTGCTTAAAATGAACTTTTTAGGGTTTAAGCGCATAGTAAATTGGGTTAGAGGCATAAAGTAGAGTCTTGTGATCTTGAAGCTTTTGGTTTTTTTAATCAAATTAGGTGTCAATTACTAACTTTAAAATTTTTTATGAAGAATACTAATATTTTCTAGTAGCTAAAAATTTAAAAAAAAAAATATATTAAAAGGTTATTTAATCTCTAAAAATAGGGTTAGCGTTATCTCTACAGAAAAATATTCGAGAACTTAGGAGTAACTAAAACCACCAAAAATCATTATTAAAATTTAATCTCACTTCATTTATACATTTTATTCTGAAGGTTCTTCACTTTTTCCAAAAAGAATAAATAGGAAATAATTTAAAGAGGTTGTTTAATCTCTAAAAATAGGGTTGAATTTATCAATTGTAAAATATCAGGAAACTTAGGAGAGCAGCACTATGACCACGAAAGCGATTATTAAAAGCTCTTCTCACTTCATTTGTACATAATGTTCTTAAGGGTCTTCACTTTTTCCATTGAAAGAATAAATAGAAAATAAATTTTAAACATAAACACATTAACTAATAGGAGGTAAATGTATTTGTTAGAAAAGTCGTATGAATTTTTTTATTCAAAAAATGAACTAATCTCCATAAAAATCTACAATCCACACTATTTTTATCACGTAATAATGAGCGTCTCAAGACTTGGTTGTTATGCGCTTAAAATGAACTTTTTAGGGTTTAAGCGCATAGTGAAATGGGTTAGAGGCATAAAGTAGAGTCTTGTGATCTTGAAGCTTTTGTTTTTTTAATCAAATTAGGTGTCAATTACTAACTTTAAAATTTTTTATGAAGAATACTAATATTTTCTAGTAGCTAAAAATTTTAAAAAATATATTAAAAGGTTATTTAATCTCTAAAAATAGGGTTGGCGTTATCTCACAGAAAAATATTCGAGAACTTCAGAGAGACTCACTAAAACCACCAAAAATCATTATTAAAATTTAATCTCACTTCATTTATACATTTTATTCTGAAGGTTCTTCACTTTTTCCAATAAAAAGAATAAATAGGAAATAATTTAAAGAGGTTGTTTAATCTCTAAAAATAGGGTTGAATTTATCAATTGTAAAATATCAGGAAACTTAGGAGAGCACTATGACCACCAGAAAGCGATTATTAAAAGCTCTTCTCACTTCATTTGTACATAATGTTCTTAAGGGTCTTCACTTTTTCCATTGAAAGAATAAATAGAAAATAAATTTTAAACATAAACACGATAACTAATAGGAGGTAAATGTATTTGTTGAAAAGTCGTATGAATTTTTTTATTCAAAAAATGAACTAATCTCCATAAAAATCTACAATCCACACTATTTTATCACGTAATAATGAGCGTCTCAAGACTTGGTTGTTATCTGCTTAAAATGAACTTTTTAGGGTTTAAGCGCATAGTAAATTGGGTTAGAGGCATAAAGTAGAGTCTTGTGATCTTGAAGCTTTTGTTTTTTTAATCAAATTAGGTGTCAATTACTAACTTTAAAATTTTTTATGAAGAATACTAATATTTTCTAGTAGCTAAAAATTTTAAAAAATATATTAAAGGTTATTTAATCTCTAAAAATAGGGTTGGCGTTATCTACTAGAAAAATATTCGAGAACTTCAGGAGGTAACTAAAACCACCAAAAATCATTATTAAAATTTAATCTCACTTCATTTATACATTTTATTCTGAAGGTTCTTCACTTTTTCCAATAAAAAGAATAAATAGGAAATAATTTAAAGAGGTTGTTTAATCTCTAAAAATAGGGTTGAATTTATCAATTGTAAAATATCAGGAAACTTAGGAGAGCACTATGACCACAGAAAGCGATTATTAAAAGCTCTTCTCACTTCATTTGTACATAATGTTCTTAAGGGTCTTCACTTTTTCCATTGAAAGAATAAATAGAAAATAAATTTTAAACATAAACACATGATAACTAATAGGAGGTAAATGTATTTGTTGAAAAAGTCGTATGAATTTTTTTATTCAAAAAATGAACTAATCTCCATAAAAATCTACAATCCACACTATTTTATCACGTAATAATGAGCGTCTCAAGACTTGGTTGTTATATGCTTAAAATGAACTTTTTAGGGTTTAAGCGCATAGTAAATTGGGTTAGAGGCATAAAGTAGAGTCTTGTGATCTTGAAGCTTTTTTTTTTTTAATCAAATTAGGTGTCAATTACTAACTTTAAAATTTTTTATGAAGAATACTAATATTTTCTAGTAGCTAAAAATTTTAAAAAATATATTAAAAGGTTATTTAATCTCTAAAAATAGGGTTGGCGTTATCTCACAGAAAAATATTCGAGAACTTAGGAGCTCACTAAAACCACCAAAAATCATTATTAAAATTTAATCTCACTTCATTTATACATTTTATTCTGAAGGTTCTTCACTTTTTCCAATAAAAAGAATAAATAGGAAATAATTTAAAGAGGTTGTTTAATCTCTAAAAATAGGGTTGAATTTATCAATTGTAAAATATCAGGAAACTTAGGAGAGCACTATGACCACAGAAAGCGATTATTAAAAGCTCTTCTCACTTCATTTGTACATAATGTTCTTAAGGGTCTTCACTTTTTCCATTGAAAGAATAAATAGAAAATAAATTTTAAACACATAAACACAGATAACTAATAGGAGGTAAATGTATTTGTTCGAAAAGTCGTATGAATTTTTTTTATTCAAAAAATGAACTAATCTCCATAAAAAATCTACAATCCACACTATTTTATCACGTAATAATGAACGTCTCAAGACTTGGTTGTTGTCTGCTTAAAATGAACTTTTTAGGGTTTAAGCGCATAGTAAATTGGGTTAGAGGCATAAAGTAGAGTCTTGTGATCTTGAAGCTTTTTTTTTTTTTTAATCAAATTAGGTGTCAATTACTAACTTTAAATTTTTTTTATGAAGAATACTAATATTTTCTAGTAGCTAAAAATTTTAAAAAATATATTAAAAGGTTATTTAATCTCTAAAAATAGGGTTGGCGTTATCTACCGAAAAATATTCGAGAACTTCCGGAGCTCACTAAAACCACCAAAAATCATTATTAAAATTTAATCTCACTTCATTTATACATTTTATTCTGAAGGTTCTTCACTTTTTCCAATAAAAAGAATAAATAGGAAATAATTTAAAGAGGTTGTTTAATCTCTAAAAATAGGGTTGAATTTATCAATTGTAAAATATCAGGAAACTTAGGAGAGCACTATGACCACGAAAGCGATTATTAAAAGCTCTTCTCACTTCATTTGTACATAATGTTCTTAAGGGTCTTCACTTTTTCCATTGAAAGAATAAATAGAAAATAAATTTTAAACATAAACACATGATAACTAATAGGAGGTAAATGTATTTGTTAGAAAAGTCGTATGAATTTTTTTATTCAAAAAATGAACTAATCTCCATAAAAAATCTACAATCCACACTATTTTATCACGTAATAATGAACGTCTCAAGACTTGGTTGTTGTCTGCTTAAAATGAACTTTTTAGGGTTTAAGCGCATAGTAAATTGGGTTAGAGGCATAAAGTAGAGTCTTGTGATCTTGAAGCTTTTTTTTTTTTTTTAATCAAATTAGGTGTCAATTACTAACTTTTAAAATTTTTATGAAGAATACTAATATTTTCTAGTAGCTAAAAATTTTAAAAATATATATTAAAAGGTTATTTAATCTCTAAAAATAGGGTTAGCGTTATCTCACAGAAAAATATTCGAGAACTTAGGAGCTCACTAAAACCACCAAAAATCATTATTAAAATTTAATCTCACTTCATTTATACATTTTATTCTGAAGGTTCTTCACTTTTTCCAATAAAAAGAATAAATAGGAAATAATTTAAAGAGGTTGTTTAATCTCTAAAAATAGGGTTGAATTTATCAATTGTAAAATATCAGGAAACTTAGGAGAGCACTATGACCACGAAAGCGATTATTAAAAGCTCTTCTCACTTCATTTTTGTACATAATGTTCTTAAGGGTCTTCACTTTTTCCATTGAAAGAATAAATAGAAAATAAATTTTAAACATAAACACAATAACTAATAGGAGGTAAATGTATTTGTTCGAAAAGTCGTATGAATTTTTTTTTATTCAAAAAATGAACTAATCTCCATAAAAAATCTACAATCCACACTATTTTATCACGTAATAATGAACGTCTCAAGACTTGGTTGTTGTCTGCTTAAAATGAACTTTTTAGGGTTTAAGCGCATAGTAAATTGGGTTAGAGGCATAAAGTAGAGTCTTGTGATCTTGAAGCTTTTGTTTTTTTAATCAAATTAGGTGTCAATTACTAACTTTAAAATTTTTTTATGAAGAATACTAATATTTTCTAGTAGCTAAAATTTAAAAAATATATTATAAAAGGTTATTTAATCTCTAAAAATAGGGTTGGCGTTATCTAGAAAAATATTCGAGAACTTAGGAGCTCACTAAAACCCACAAAAATCATTATTAAAATTTAATCTCACTTCATTTATACATTTTATTCTGAAGGTTCTTCACTTTTTCCAATAAAAGAATAAATAGGAAATAATTTAAAGAGGTTGTTTAATCTCTAAAAATAGGGTTGAATTTATCAATTGTAAAATATCAGGAAACTCAGGAGGAGAGCACTATGACCACCAAAAGCGATTATTAAAAGCTCTTCTCACTTCATTTGTACATAATGTTCTTAAGGGTCTTCACTTTTTCCATTGAAAGAATAAATAGAAAATAAATTTTAAACATAAACACGAGTAACTAATAGGAGGTAAATGTATTTGTTAGAAAAGTCGTATGAATTTTTTTATTCAAAAAATGAACTAATCTCCATAAAAATCTACAATCCACACTATTTTATCACGTAATAATGAGCGTCTCAAGACTTGGTTGTTATCTGCTTAAAATGAACTTTTTAGGGTTTAAGCGCATAGTAAATTGGGTTAGAGGCATAAAAAGTAGAGTCTTGTGATCTTGAAGCTTTTGTTTTTTTAATTTAATCAAATTAGGTGTCAATTACTAACTTTAAAATTTTTTTATGAAGAATACTAATATTTTCTAGTAGCTAAAAATTTTAAAAAATATATTAAAAGGTTATTTAATCTCTAAAAATAGGGTTAGCGTTATCTACAGAAAAATATTCGAGAACTTAGGAGAGCACTAAAACCACACAAAAATCATTATTAAAATTTAATCTCACTTCATTTATACATTTTATTCTGAAGGTTCTTCACTTTTTCCAATAAAAGAATAAATAGGAAATAATTTAAAGAGGTTGTTTAATCTCTAAAAATAGGGTTGAATTTATCAATTGTAAAATATCAGGAAACTTAGGAGAGCACTATGACCACCAGAAAGCGATTATTAAAAGCTCTTCTCACTTCATTTGTACATAATGTTCTTAAGGGTCTTCACTTTTTCCATTGAAAGAATAAATAGAAAATAAATTTTAAACATAAACACAGATAACTAATAGGAGGTAAATGTATTTGTTGAAAAGTCGTATGAATTTTTTTATTCAAAAAATGAACTAATCTCCATAAAAATCTACAATCCACACTATTTTATCACGTAATAATGAGCGTCTCAAGACTTGGTTGTTATGCTGCTTAAAATGAACTTTTTAGGGTTTAAGCGCATAGTAAATTGGGTTAGAGGCATAAAGTAGAGTCTTGTGATCTTGAAGCTTTTGTTTTTTTAATCAAATTAGGTGTCAATTACTAACTTTAAAATTTTTTTATGAAGAATACTAATATTTTCTAGTAGCTAAAAATTTTAAAAAATATATTAAAAGGTTATTTAATCTCTAAAAATAGGGTTGGCGTTATCTCACAGAAAAATATTCGAGAACTTTAGAGAGGTAACTAAAACCACCAAAAATCATTATTAAAATTTAATCTCACTTCATTTATACATTTTATTCTGAAGGTTCTTCACTTTTTCCAATAAAAGAATAAATAGGAAATAATTTAAAGAGGTTGTTTAATCTCTAAAAATAGGGTTGAATTTATCAATTGTAAAATATCAGGAAACTTAGGAGGAGCACTATGACCACCAGAAAGCGATTATTAAAAGCTCTTCTCACTTCATTTGTACATAATGTTCTTAAGGGTCTTCACTTTTTCCATTGAAAGAAAGAATAAATAGAAAATAAATTTTAAACATAAACACGATGATAACTAATAGGAGGTAAATGTATTTGTTGAAAAGTCGTATGAATTTTTTTATTCAAAAAATGAACTAATCTCCATAAAAATCTACAATCCACACTATTTTATCACGTAATAATGAGCGTCTCAAGACTTGGTTGTTATCTGCTTAAAATGAACTTTTTAGGGTTTAAGCGCATAGTAAATTGGGTTAGAGGCATAAAGTAGAGTCTTGTGATCTTGAAGCTTTTGTTTTTTTAATCAAATTAGGTGTCAATTACTAACTTTAAATTTTTTTATGAAGAATACTAATATTTTCTAGTAGCTAAAAATTTTAAAAAATATATTAAAAGGTTATTTAATCTCTAAAAATAGGGTTAGCGTTATCTCACAGAAAAATATTCGAGAACTTAGGAGAGTCACTAAAACCACCAAAAATCATTATTAAAATTTAATCTCACTTCATTTATACATTTTATTCTGAAGGTTCTTCACTTTTTCCAATAAAAAGAATAAATAGGAAATAATTTAAAGAGGTTGTTTAATCTCTAAAAATAGGGTTGAATTTATCAATTGTAAAATATCAGGAAACTTAGGAGAGCACTATATGACCAGAAAGCGATTATTAAAAGCTCTTCTCACTTCATTTGTACATAATGTTCTTAAGGGTCTTCACTTTTTCCATTGAAAGAATAAATAGAAAATAAATTTTAAACATAAACATGATAACTAATAGGAGGTAAATGTATTTGTTAGAAAAGTCGTATGAATTTTTTTATTCAAAAAATGAACTAATCTCCATAAAAATCTACAATCCACACTATTTTATCACGTAATAATGAGCGTCTCAAGACTTGGTTGTTATGCTGCTTAAAATGAACTTTTTAGGGTTTAAGCGCATAGTGAAATTGGGTTAGAGGCATAAAGTAGAGTCTTGTGATCTTGAAGCTTTTTTTTTTTTTTAATCAAATTAGGTGTCAATTACTAACTTTAAAATTTTTTTATGAAGAATACTAATATTTTCTAGTAGCTAAAAATTTTAAAAAATATATTAAAGGTTATTTAATCTCTAAAAATAGGGTTAGCGTTATCACAGAAAAATATTCGAGAACTTCAGAGGTCACTAAAACCACCAAAAATCATTATTAAAATTTAATCTCACTTCATTTATACATTTTATTCTGAAGGTTCTTCACTTTTCCAATAAAAAGAATAAATAGGAAATAATTTAAAGAGGTTGTTTAATCTCTAAAAATAGGGTTGAATTTATCAATTGTAAAATATCAGGAAACTTAGGAGAGCACTATATGACCAGAAAGCGATTATTAAAAGCTCTTCTCACTTCATTTGTACATAATGTTCTTAAGGGTCTTCACTTTTTCCATTGAAAGAATAAATAGAAAATAAATTTTAAACATAAACACAGTAACTAATAGGAGGTAAATGTATTTGTTTGAAAAGTCGTATGAATTTTTTTATTCAAAAAATGAACTAATCTCCATAAAAAATCTACAATCCACACTATTTTATCACGTAATAATGAACGTCTCAAGACTTGGTTGTTGTCTGCTTAAAATGAACTTTTTAGGGTTTAAGCGCATAGTAAATTGGGTTAGAGGCATAAAGTAGAGTCTTGTGATCTTGAAGCTTTTGGTTTTTTTTTAATCAAATTAGGTGTCAATTACTAACTTTAAAATTTTTTTATGAAGAATACTAATATTTTCTAGTAGCTAAAAATTTTAAAAAATATATTAAAAGGTTATTTAATCTCTAAAAATAGGGTTAGCGTTATCTCTAGAAAAATATTCGAGAACTTAGGAGGTAACTAAAACCACAAAAAATCATTATTAAAATTTAATCTCACTTCATTTATACATTTTATTCTGAAGGTTCTTCACTTTTTCCAATAAAAGAATAAATAGGGAAATAATTTAAAGAGGTTGTTTAATCTCTAAAAATAGGGTTGAATTTATCAATTGTAAAATATCCGGAAACTTAGGAGAGCACTATGACCACCAGAAAGCGATTATTAAAAGCTCTTCTCACTTCATTTGTACATAATGTTCTTAAGGGTCTTCACTTTTTCCATTGAAAGAATAAATAGAAAATAAATTTTAAACATAAACACGATAACTAATAGGAGGTAAATGTATTTGTTAGAAAAGTCGTATGAATTTTTTTATTCAAAAAAAATGAACTAATCTCCATAAAAAATCTACAATCCACACTATTTTATCACGTAATAATGAGCGTCTCAAGACTTGGTTGTTATGCTGCTTAAAATGAACTTTTTAGGGTTTTAAGCGCATAGTAAATTGGGTTAGAGGCATAAAGTAGAGTCTTGTGATCTTGAAGCTTTTTTTTTTAATCAAATTAGGTGTCAATTACTAACTTTAAAATTTTTTATGAAGAATACTAATATTTTCTAGTAGCTAAAAATTTTAAAAAATATATTAAAGGTTATTTAATCTCTAAAAATAGGGTTGAGCGTTATCTCACAGAAAAATATTCGAGAACTTAGGAGCTCACTAAAACCACCAAAAATCATTATTAAAATTTAATCTCACTTCATTTATACATTTTATTCTGAAGGTTCTTCACTTTTTCCAATAAAAAAAGAATAAATAGGAAATAATTTAAAGAGGTTGTTTAATCTCTAAAAATAGGGTTGAATTTATCAATTGTAAAATATCAGGAAACTTAGGAGAGCACTATGACCACCAGAAAGCGATTATTAAAAGCTCTTCTCACTTCATTTGTACATAATGTTCTTAAGGGTCTTCACTTTTTCCATTGAAAGAATAAATAGAAAATAAATTTTAAACATAAACACAGTAACTAATAGGAGGTAAATGTATTTGTTAGAAAAGTCGTATGAATTTTTTTTATCAAAAAAAATGAACTAATCTCCATAAAAATCTACAATCCACACTATTTTATCACGTAATAATGAGCGTCTCAAGACTTGGTTGTTATCTGCTTAAAATGAACTTTTTAGGGTTAAAGCGCATAGTAAATTGGGTTAGAGGCATAAAGTAGAGTCTTGTGATCTTCTTGAAGCTTTTGGTTTTTTTAATCAAATTAGGTGTCAATTACTAACTTTAAAATTTTTTATGAAGAATACTAATATTTTCTAGTAGCTAAAAATTTTAAAAAATATATTAAAAGGTTATTTAATCTCTAAAAATAGGGTTGGCGTTATCTCAGAAAAATATTAGAGAACTTAGGAGCTCACTAAAACCACCAAAAATCATTATTAAAATTTAATCTCACTTCATTTATACATTTTATTCTGAAGGTTCTTCACTTTTTCCAATAAAAGAATAAATAGGGAAATAATTTAAAGAGGTTGTTTAATCTCTAAAAATAGGGTTGAATTTATCAATTGTAAAATATCAGGAAACTTAGGAGAGCACTATGACCACAGAAAACGATTATTAAAAGCTCTTCTCACTTCATTTGTACATAATGTTCTTAAGGGTCTTCACTTTTTCCATTGAAAGAATAAATAGAAAATAAATTTTAAACATAAACACAGTAACTAATAGGAGGTAAATGTATTTGTTCGAAAAGTCGTATGAATTTTTTTTATTCAAAAAATGAACTAATCTCCATAAAAAATCTACAATCCACACTATTTTATCACGTAATAATGAGCGTCTCAAGACTTGGTTGTTATGCTGCTTAAAATGAACTTTTTAGGGTTTAAGCGCATAGTAAATTGGGTTAGAGGCATAAAGTAGAGTCTTGTGATCTTGAAGCTTTTAGTTTTTTTTTAAATCAAATTAGGTGTCAATTACTAACTTTAAAATTTTTTTATGAAGAATACTAATATTTTCTAGTAGCTAAAAATTTTAAAAAATATATTATAAGGTTATTTAATCTCTAAAAATAGGGTTAGCGTTATCTACAGAAAAATATTCGAGAACTTCGAGGCTCACTAAAACCACCAAAAATCATTATTAAAATTTAATCTCACTTCATTTATACATTTTTTTATTCTGAAGGTTCTTCACTTTTTCCAATAAAAGAATAAATAGGGAAATAATTTAAAGAGGTTGTTTAATCTCTAAAAATAGGGTTGAAGTTATCAATTGTAAAATATCAGGAAACTTCAGGAAGCACTATGACCACAAAGCGATTATTAAAAGCTCTTTCTCACTTCATTTGTACATAATGTTCTTAAGGGTCTTCACTTTTTCCATTGAAAGAATAAATAGAAAATAAATTTTAAACATAAACACGAGTAACTAATAGGAGGTAAATGTATTTGTTAGAAAAGTCGTATGAATTTTTTTATTCAAAAAATGAACTAATCTCCATAAAAAATCTACAATCCACACTATTTTATCACGTAATAATGAAGCGTCTCAAGACTTGGTTGTTATACTTAAAATGAACTTTTTAGGTTTTAAGCGCATAGTAAATTGGGTTAGAGGCATAAAGTAGAGTCTTGTGATCTTGAAGCTTTTTTTTTTTTTTTAATCAAATTAGGTGTCAATTACTAACTTTGAAATTTTTTATGAAAATTTATTTTTATGAAGAAACTAAAAAATATTTATCTATTTAATCTCTAAAAAAGGGTTTTAAAAAATATCGAGAATTCGGAGCGCACTAAAACCACAAAAATCATTATTATTTAATCTCACTCAAAAATAGGGTTGGCGTTAATAAAAGAATAAATAGAAAATAATTTATGAACTTCAAAGCAATAGTGCACTAAAGAAATTCTTAGTTATTCAAGAACAAACAACAAAAATAGAACCTGATTCCAATTTGTTTCATTAAAGGTTGGTTTAATCAATCATTCAAATTATCTACTATGGAGATAAAAATCCATCTCATATTCCAGCTTGGGTGAATAACGGATTACTCACATCATGGTTCTTCAATCTCAAAATAAGTTCTTGCTACGACTGAAGGGATGGATTGTGCTCAACAGGTATGGACTTCCTTTGAGGAACAATATGATTTACTAAAGAAAATGAAATTCATTTGAATGAAATGTTGGTGAGAATGAAGAAAAGGAAATCAAAGCTTGAATTCTTGAAGAAATTCAAACATATTTTTGACAAATTGGTCGTGATGAGGAAACGATCGATGATATTATGAAGTTATTCCATCAAGGCCTTGGAAGCATGTATAAGGATTTTCAAATGGCTATGTTGTCCAAGGCTCCACAACCTAAGACCAATTTGAAGCATTAACAACACATGAAATTTTCCTTTTTTCCTTCCTACAAAATATGGAACCAAGTTAATTTTTTTGCAATCACCGTTTTTCAACTTTCTCTTTTTTTTTTTTAAAAAAAAACATTTGTCTAAGCAAAGCTTGTTGGTATTTTAACAAACACATTATGAGCAAGAAATATCAACAAAATAGAGCATTCACACAAAGCTATAACAATGGTGAATTGGCCACAAATTTGAGAAAACAAAGCATTATATTCCTTAACAAAATTGTAACTAAATTCATCATCAGTTAACAATAATAAAAATTAATCATAACCCATCACTCCATCAAAAAATAAAATATGACAATTACCTCGATACATTTATTCTTGTACTATTTCGGAGTTTGTCTTTTCCCCCACAAGATCCAACACAAGTATGAAATCCTTTTGACAAAAGTAAAATCAAATGTAGTTTGCTTTACTTCAAGAAAGGGCCAACAAGAAGATTGATTTAAATTAAATAAGCTAAACATTGAAGTACATAGTTCAACTTAACTATCTGTCCTCAATAAATTCCATAGTTCACTAAATGGCCAAGATAAGAACATAGAAACAAAGAAATCACAAATCATGTTCAAATTATTGACAATAAATGTAAACCGTAATCTCCAAGAGCAATTATATCTTACAGGAAAGCGATGATTCATCTCTATCAGCTTTCACTTTCATACCACCTGAACAAAAAAGAGTCATTCAGTACAATCACTACATGATGCCACTCGAATATGAAATACACAGACCATGATAAACTAAAAACCATGCACATTACCATGAAGTAACCAGTGGAATCACTCAAAAAGCATACCAAAAGCAATGCAAGACTAATTTTAACATTCAATGAGAAGAGATTCCATACCAGTAATACGAACAAGCGTTTCTCGACAAGACAGAGAATAAGATGTTTCTCTCAAATGGAGAATTCTATAAGGTAAAATAAAGCAACCAAAAGCCATAAAAGACTAAAATTGCCATCAACAAGACCTTCAAAATTGATTGTTCCCCATCCAAACTTCTCAAAAACCATAGTTGCAAACCAACAGAGTAAATAGTATGATCAACCAAAAGTTTCAGTCCTCGCAATATCAGTACTTTAAAGCACTAAATTAAGCAAACCAAATGGAAAATTGTAATGAAATCAAAACAACTTAAGATGCACAATTAACATTCCAAAGCAAATATTTGATTGGATTTCTTCCAAGTCCAAAACACTCCTTTTTTTGTTCGATCTATTATTCTTTCTATTCATTCCACCACCCATTGCTCTAACCCATCAACTAAATTTGTGGCTAACTCCAAAAACTCTAAAACAAAAGTAAAAGCAAAAAATTCACTTGTCAATTTGTCATAAGAAAAAGTACTTGTTTTAATGAAAGATGTGCACAACAACTTGGACCATCCACATCTCATAGCCCAGAGACGTTGTTGAAAAACCAACCTTGACTGCAAAATACTTTCGAGGCTTTTTGTCGAACAACTAGTGGGCAAAGTTCAAAGTCATTAGAAAAAATGTTGAGAATAGGATATTAACTTTCACATGAAGCGTCACATTCACCCTATAGAATGAAGTTCAAGAGAAGTAGAAAATATCAGAGACTTACAACAATATGTGGTCGTTTCTCCAAGTTAATGGCTTGTTGCACCCTGTCTACCCCTCAAACAAGCTACAGAAGATTAAAATAAAATACTTTTTCTAACAACTCAAGATATTTTTATTTGTGAGGAGAAACCCACTGAATTTGCATAAGGAAAAGAAAAATTACCTCCATCGAAAAATATCTCAACACATCAAAGATACCGCGAAAATTATCGCAATTTCTCCAGCATGATTGGCTCAAATTTCGTTAACCAGATGCCAATAGAAAACAAATCTTCTAAGCATTTCCAATGAAAAACACTGTATCCACTTACATTATCATCAAGCGCAATCTTCAACCTAGACTCAGCTTCCCGGTTCGCGTGCTCGAGGTGAGAGAACTTCTCCTGCAGGTCGTAGATGGTTTTTTCCTTCTCTTTAAGCTTCTGATTCATCCTTACCACATCAGCTTCAAGATTCGACACACGAGATGCTATCGCCATAGAGGTAATTTTATGTGCAAGATCGAGCTGATTGTATGGATCCGTTGGAATCACCGCCAGAATCTCATCCGATAGATTGAAATCAGAACCATTGCTCTGTGACATTCTCGATCCATCTAAGAACCACAGACAGAGAAGCGGTAGGTAGAGGATTCAACAGCAGAAGTGAGACAAACAAGACCCAAACCTTGAGGAATGGCTGAAGATTCAATCCATCAGGTTTTTCATTGAGGGTTTTCGTTTTGGCGTGAGGGCTTTCTTGGTTTAGTTTAGAAAATAAAATAAAAAAGAAAAGGCGCTAAAATTGAGCGTGTTTTTCATTTTGTTTTACTTGACGTTTTTTAAACATCAAGTAAAGTTTAAGCGAGAAAAAATCAGCCATTTTCGTCAGCCTCCGTGTTTTTTTAATTTTTCTTGACGTTTTTCTTTAAAAACTTCACTTTACTTGACATTTTTTCATAAAAACATCAAGTATTTACAACTTGCAAGTGTCAAGAAATCTATAATTTGTAGTAGTGACATAATGTTCTTAAGGGTCTTCACATTTTCCATTGAAAGAATAAATGGAAAATGAATTTCAAACATAAACAAAGTAACTAATAGAAGGTAAATGTATTTGTTCGAAAATTCGTATTTTTTTTTTTTTTATTCAAAAAATAAACTAATCTCCATAAAAAATATTCAATCAACACTATTTTATCACGTAATAACGAAGATCTCAAGACTTGGTTGTTGTCTACTCATAATGTACTTTTTAGGGTTTAAGCGCATAGTAAATTGGGTTAGAGGCAAAAAGTGGAGGTTTGTGATCTTGAAAATTTTGGTTTTTTTTTATAATCAAATTAGGTGTCAATTATTAACTTTAAATTTTTTTATGAAGAATACTAATATTTTCTAGTAGCTAAAAATTTTAAAAAATATATTAAAAGGTTATTTAATCTCTAAAAATAGGGTTGACGTTATCTACCGAAAAATATTCGAGAACTTCTGGAGGTAAATAAAGCCACCTAAAATGATTATTAAACTTTAATCTCACTTCATTTATACATTTTATTCTGAAGGTTCTTCACTTTTTCCAATAAAAGAATAAATAGGAAAATAATTTAAAGAGGTTGTTTAATCTCTAAAAATAGGGTTGAAGTTATCAATTGTAAAATATCCGGAAACTTTCAGAGAGCACTATGACCACCGAAAACGATTATTAAAAGCTCTTCTCACTTCATTTGTACATAATGTTCTTAAGGGTCTTCACTTTTTCCATTGAAAGAATAAATTGAAAATGAATTTTAAACATAAACACAGTAACTAATAGGAGGTAAATGTATTTGTTCGAAAAAGTCGTATGAATTTTTTTATTCAAAAAGGAACTAATCTCCATAAAAATCTACAATCCACACTAGTTTATCACGTAATAATGAGCGTTTCAAGACTTGGTTGTTATGCGCTTAAAATGAACTTTTTAGGGTTTAAGCGCATAGTAAATTGGGTTAGAGGCATAAAGTAGAGTCTTATGATCTTGAAGCTTTTTTTTTTTTTTTAATCAAATTAGGTGTCAATTACTAACTTTAAAATTTTTATGAAGAATACTAATATTTTTAGTAGCTAAAAATTTAAAAAATATATTAAAGGGTTATTTAATCTCTAAAAATAGGGTTAGCGTTATCTCTAGAAAAATATTCGAGAACTTCGGAGAGCACTAAAACGATCGAAAATGATTATTAAAATTTAATCTTACTTCATTTATAAATTTTATTCTGAAGGTTCTTCACTTTTGCCAATAAAAGAATAAATAGGGAAATAATTTAAAAAGGTTGGTTAATCTCTAAAAGCAGGGTTGAAGTGATCAATTGTAAAATATCCGGGAACTTCCGGAGAGAGCACTATGACCACCGAAAACGATTATTAAAAGCTATTCTCACTTCATTTGTACATAATGTTCCTAAGGGTTTTCACTTTTTCCATTGAAAGAATAAATAGAAAATGAATTTCAAACATAAACAAAGTAACTAATAGAAGGTAAATGTATTTGTTCGAAAAGTCGTATGAATTTTTTTTATTCAAAAAATGAACTAATCTCCATAAAAAATCTACAATCCACTCTATTTTATCACGTAATAATGAACGTCTCAAGACTTGGTTGTTGTCTGCTTAAAATGAACTTTTTAGGGTTTAAGCGCTTAGTAAATTGGGTTAGAGGCATAAAGTAGGGTCTTATGATCTTGAAACTTTTTTTTTTTTTAATCAAATTAGGTGTCAATTACTAACTTTAAAATTTTTTATGAAGAATACTAATATTTTTTAGTAGCTAAAAATTTAAAAAAATATATTAAATGGTTATTTAATCTCTAAAAATAGGGTTGACGTTATCTACCGAAAAATATTCGAGAACTTCCGAAGAGCACTAAAACCACCGAAAACGATTATTAAAATTTAATATCACTTCATTTATACATTTTATTCTGAAGGTTCTTCACTTTTTTCAAGAAAAGAATAAATAGAGAAATAATTTAAAAAGGTTGGTTAATCTCTAAAATTAGGGTTGAAGTTATCTTTTGTAAAATATTCGGGAACTTCCGGAGAGCACTATGACCACCGAAAACGATTATTAAAAGCTTTTCTCCCTTCATTTGTACATAATGTTCTGAAGGGTCTTCACTTTTTCTATTGAAAGAATAAATAGAAAATGAATTACAAACATAAACAAAGTAACTAATAGAAGGTAAATGTATTTGTTCGAAAAGTCGTATGAATTTTTTTTTATTCAAAAAATGAACTAATCTCCACAAAAAATCTTCAATCCACACTATTTTATCACGTAATAATGAAGATCTCAAGACTTGGTTATTGTCTACTCATAATGTACTTTTTAGGGTTTAAGCGCATAGTAAATTGGGTTAGAGGCAAAAAGTGGAGGTTTGTGATCTTGAAAATTTTGGTTTTTTTTTTTATAATCAAATTAGGTGTCAATTATTAACTTTAAAAGTTTTTATGAAGAATACTAATATTAGTGGAGGTTTGTGATCTTAGAGTCTACATAACAATTAGTTGGAGCATCAAGTAATAATCAAGAGGAATTACCCAACCGGAGGCTGAAAACGAACTCGGGAGATCAAAACAGGTGGGCGAACAGCTGACGAGAGAGGCGGCGGCGTGGCCGGCAAGCAGCGACCAGCGGCGCGCGTGGTGGCGGCTTCGACAACGCGTCGGCGTTGAACACATCGTCGGGAAGCTCGTAGCCCGATCTATCCAAAATCGCTTTCCAATCTAGGAAAACCGGTCAGAAAACACCCCAAAACTCGAACCAAACCTGTGCACCAGTTGCCGGCGGTGGCGCGTGTAGGCGAGACGGCGCGCGCGTCTCGGAGCGTAGGAGTCAGATCCAAGAAGCTCGTGAGCTGATCTATTCGGAACCAGTCTTAGAACTCTGAAAACCGATCAGATTGCCCAATAAAAACTCGAACCAGAAACGGAACCGGTGGTTTGGTGGAGTTCGAATCCGGTGACTACCCGAAGTTGCAGCACTCAGATCCACGGCTGCTCGACCCATGACTCTCCGGCGAAGCTTCATGGACAGATCTTCGACGGGGACGACGACCAAAACGAAGGCCTACGACTGTTGGTGTTCGACGGCGTGCACATCAGGTCGACGAACTTGCAACTGGGCGTAACGGCGGCTTCTCCATCGAGCTCGCGTCGACTGTGGCTTGGCGGTAGGGACAAAGACGTGCGATGGATGCTGACCGACGGTTGAGGGACGACAGCTGCACCGACCGACGAAGGGAGATAGGCAACGGCTAGGAGAGCACTATAACCACCGAAAACGATTATTAAAAGCTCTTATCACTTCATTTGTACATAATGTTCTTAAGGGTCTTCACTTTTTCCATTGAAAGAATAAATAGAAAATAAATTTTAAACATAAACACAGTAACTAATAGGAGGTAAATGTATTTGTTCGAAAAGTCGTATGAATTTTTTTTATTCAAAAAATGAACTAATCTCCATAAAAAATCTACAATCCACACTATTTTATCACGTAATAATGAACGTCTCAAGACTTGGTTGTTGTCTGCTTAAAATGAACTTTTTAGGATTTAAGCGCATAGTAAATTGGGTTAGAGGCATAAAGTAGAGTCTTGTGATCTTGAAGCTTTTGGTTTTTTTTTTTAATCAAATTAGGTGTCAATTACTAACTTTAAATTTTTTTTATGAAGAATACTAATATTTTCTAGTAGCTAAAAATTTTAAAATATATATTATAAAGTTATTTAATCTCTAAAAATAGGGTTGACGTTATCTACCGAAAAATATTCGAGAATTTCCGGAGCGCACTAAAACCACAAAAAAATCATTATTAAAATTTAATCTCACTTCATTTATACATTTTATTCTGAAGGTTCTTCACGTTTTTCCAATAAAAGAATAAATAGGGAAATAATTTAAAGAGGTTGTTTAATGTCTAAAAATAGGGTTGACATTTTCAATTGTAAAATATTCGGAAACTTTCGGAGAGCACTATGACAGCCGAAAATGATTATTAAAAGCTCTTCTCACTTCATTAGTACATAATGTTCTTAAGGGTCTTCACTTTTTCCATTGAAAGAATAAATAGAAAATGAATTTTAAACATAAACACAGTAACTAATAGGAGGTAAATGTATTTGTTTGAAAAGTCGTATGAATTTTTTTATTTCAAAAAATGAACTAATCTCCATAAGAAATCTACAATCCATACTTTTTTATCACGTAATAACTAACGTCTCAACACTTGGTTGTTGTCTGCTTAAAATGAACTTTTTAGGGTTTAAGCGCATAATGAAATGGGTTAGAGGCAAAAAGTAGAGTCTTGTGATCTTGAAACTTTTGGTTTTTTTTTTAATCAAATTAGGTTTCAATTACTAACTTTAAAATTTTTTATGAAGAATACTAATATTTTTTAGTAGCTAAAAATTTAAAAAAATATATTAAAGGGTTATTTAATCTCTAAAAATAGGGTTGACGTTATCTACCGAAAAATATTCGAGAACTTCCGGAGCGCACTAAAACCACCAAAAATCATTATAAAATTTAATCTCACTTCATTTATACATTTTATTCTGAAGGTTCTTCACACTTTCCAATAAAAGAATAAATAGGGAAATAATTTAAAGAGGTTGTTTAATCTCTAAAAATAGGGTTGAAGTTATCAATTGTAAAATATCCGAAAACTTCCGGAGAGCACTATGACCACCGAAAACGATTATTAAAAGCTCTTCTCACTTCATTTGTACATAATGTTCTTAAGGGTCTTCACTTTTTCCATTGAAAGAATAAATAGAAAATAAATTTTAAACATAAACACAGTAACTAATAGGAGGTAAATGTATTTGTTCGAAAAGTCGTATGAATTTTTTTTATTCAAAAAATGAACTAATCTCCATAAAAAATCTACAATCCACACTATTTATCACGTAATAACGAACGTCTCAAGACTTGGTTGTTATGTCGCTTAAAATGAACTTTTTAGGGTTTAAGCGCATAGTAAATTGGGTTAGAGGCATAAAGTAGAGTCTTGTGATCTTGAAACTTGTGGTTTTTTTTTAATCAAATTAGGTGTCAATTACTTACTTTAAAATTTTTATGAAGAATACTATTATTTTCTAGTAGCTAAAAATTTTAAAAAATATATTAGAATATTATTTAATCTCTAAAAATAGGGTTGAAATTATCTACCGAAAAATATTCGAGAACTTCCGGAGACACTAAAACTACTAAAAATGATTATTAAAATTTAATCTCACTTCATTTATACATTTTATTCTGAAGGTTCTTCACTTTTTCCAATAAAAGAATAAATAGGGAAATTCTAAAGAGGTTGTTTATTCTCTAAAAATAGGGTTGAAGTTATCAATTGTAAAATATTCGAAAATTTCGGGAGAGCAATATTACCACCGAAAACGATTATTAAAATCTCTTCTCACTTCATTTGTACATAATGTTCTTAAGGGTCTTCACTTTTTCCATTGAAAGAATAAATAGAAAATAAATTTTAAACATAAACACAGTAACTAATAGGAGGTAAATGTATTTGTTCGAAAAGTCGTATGAATTTTTTTATTCAAAAAATGAACTAATCTCCATAAAAAATCTACAATCCACACTATTTTATCACGTAATAATGAACGTCTCAAGACTTGGTTGTTGTCTGCTTAAAATGAAGTTTTTAGGGTTTAAGCGCATAGTAAATTGGGTTAGAGACATAAAGTAGAGTCTTGTGATCTTGAAGCTTTTGATTTTTTTTTTTAATCAAATTAGGTGTCAATTACTAACTTTAAAATTTTTTTATGAAGAAAACTAATATTTTCTAGTAGCTAAAAATATTAAAAAAATATATTAAAGGGTTATTTAATCTCTAAAAATAGGGTTGACGTTATCTACCGAAAAATATTCGAGAACTTCCGGAGCTATCTAAAACCACCAAAAATCATTATTAAAATTTAATCTCACTTCATTTATACATTTTATTCTGAAGGTCCTTCACTTTTTCCAATAAAAGAACAAATAGGGAAATAATTTAAAGAGGTTGTTTAATCTCTAAAAATAGGGTTGAAGTTATCAATTGTAAAATATCCGGAAACTTTCGGAGAGCAATATGACCACCGAAAACGATTATTAAAATCTCTTCTCACTTCATTTGTACATAATGTTCTTGAGGGTCTTCACTTTTTCCATTGAAAGAATAAATAGAAAATAAATTTTAATCATAAACACAGTAACTAATAGGAGGTAAATGTATTTGTTCGAAAAGTCGTATGAATTTTTTTTATTCAAAAAATGAACTAATCTCCATAAAAAATCTACAATCCACACTATTTTATCACGTAATAATGAACGTCTCAAGACTTGGTTGTTGTCTGCTTAAAATGAACTTTTTAGGGTTTAAGCGCATAGTAAATTGGGTTAGAGACATAAAGTAGAGTCTTGTGATCTTGAAGCTTTTTTTTTTTTTTTAATCAAATTAGGTGTCAATTACTAACTTTAAAATTTTTTTATGAAGAAAACTAATATTTTCTAGTAGCTAAAAATTTTAAAAAAATATATTAAAGGGTTATTTAATCTCTAAAAATAGGGTTGACGTTATCTACCGAAAAATATTCGAGAACTTCCGGAGCTATCTAAAACCACCAAAAATCATTATTAAAATTTAATCTCACTTCATTTATACATTTTATTCTGAAGGTCCTTCACTTTTTCCAATAAAAGAACAAATAGGGAAATAATTTAAAGAGGTTGTTTAATCTCTAAAAATAGGGTTGAAGTTATCAATTGTAAAATATCCGGAAACTTTCGGAGAGCAATATGACCACCGAAAACGATTATTAAAATCTCTTCTCACTTCATTTGTACATAATGTTCTTGAGGGTCTTCACTTTTTCCATTGAAAGAATAAATAGAAAATAAATTTTAATCATAAACACAGTAACTAATAGGAGGTAAATGTATTTGTTGAGAAAAGTCGTATGAATTTTTTTATTTAAAAAATGAACTAATCTCCATAAAAATCTACAATCCACACTATTTTATCACGTAATAATGAACGTCTCAAGACTTGGTTGTTGTATCGCTTAAAATGAACTTTTTAGGGTTTAAGCGCATAGTAAATTGGGTTAGAGACATAAAGTAGAGTCTTGTGATCTTGAAGCTTTTTTTTTTTTTTTAATCAAATTAGGTGTCAATTACTAACTTTAAAATTTTTTTATGAAGAAAACTAATATTTTCTAGTAGCTAAAAATTTTAAAAAATATATTAAAGGGTTATTTAATCTCTAAAAATAGTGTTGACGTTATCAACCGAAAAATATTCGAGAACTTCCGGAAGTAACTAAAACCACCGAAAATGATTATTAAAATTTAATCTCACTTCATTTATACATTTTATTATGAAGGTTCTTCACTTTTTCCAATAAAAGAATAAATAGGGAAATTCTAAAGAGGTTGTTTATTCTCTAAAAATAGGGTTGAAGTTATCAATTGTAAAATATCCGAAAACTTCCGGAGAGCAATATGACCACCGAAAACGATTATTAAAATCTCTTCTCACTTCATTTGTACATAATGTTCTTAAGGGTCTTCACTTTTTCCATTGAAAGAATAAATAGAAAATAAATTTTAAACATAAACACAGTAACTAATAGGAGGTAAATGTATTTGTTCGAAAAGTCGTATGAATTTTTTTTATTCAAAAAATGAACTAATCTCCATAAAAAATCTACAATCCACACTATTTTATCACGTAATAACAAACGTCTCAAGACTTGGTTGTTGTCTGCTTAAAATGAACTTTTTAGGGTTTAAGCGCATAGTAAATTGGGTTAGAGGCATAAAGTAGAGTCTTGTGATCTTAAAGCTTTTTGGTTTTTTTAATCAAATTAGGTGTCAATTACTAACTTTAAAATTTTTTTATGAAGAATACTAATATTTTCTAGTAGCTAAAAATTTTAAAAAATATATTAAAAGGTTATTTAATCTCTAAAAATAGGGTTGACGTTATCTACCGAAAAATATTCGAGAACTTCCGGAGCTCACTAAAACCACCAAAAATCATTATTAAAATTTAATCTCACTTCATTTATACATTTTATTCTGAAGGTTCTTCACTTTTTCCAATAAAAGAATAAATAGGGAAATAATTTAAAGAGGTTGTTTAATCTCTAAAAATAGGGTTGAAGTTATCAATTGTAAAATATCAGGGAACTTTCTGAGAGCATTATGACCACCTAAAAGCGATTATTAAAATCTCTTCTCACTTCATTTGTACATAATGTTCTTGAGGGTCTTCACTTTTTCCATTGAAAGAATAAATAGAAAATAAATTTTAAACATAAACAAAGTAACTAATAGGAGGTAAATGTATTTGTTCGAAAAAGTCGTATGAATTTTTTTTTTTTTTTTTATTCAAAAAATGAACTAATCTCCATAAAAATTTACAATCCACACTATTTTATCTAGTAATAATGAAGAACTCAAGACTTTGTTGTTGTCGCGCTCAAAATGAACTTTTTAGGGTTTAAGCGCATAGTAAATTGGGTTAGAGACAAAAGTGGAGAGTCTTGTGTCAAATTAGGTGTCAATTACTAACTTTAAAATTTTTTTATGAAGAAAACTAATATTTTCTAGTAGCTAAAAATTTTAAAAAATATATTAAAAGGTTATTTAATCTCTAAAAATAGTGTTGACGTTATCTCTAGAAAAATATTCGAGAACTTAGGAAGACACTAAAACCACAAAAATGATTATTAAAATTTAATCTCACTTCATTTATACATTTTATTCTGAAGGTTCTTCACTTTTTCCAATAAAAGAATAAATAGGAAAAAATTTAAAGAGGTTGTTTAATCTCTAAAAATAGGGTTGAAGTTATCAATTGTAAAATATCCAAAAACTTCCAGAGAGCACTATGACCACCAAAACGATTATTAAAAGCTCTTCTCACTTCATTTGTACATAATGTTCTTAAGGGTCTTCACTTTTTCCATTGAAAGAATAAATAGAAAATAAATTTTAAACATAACACAGTAACTAATAGGAGGTAAATGTATTTGTTTGAAAAGGTAAATGAATTTTAAGTCGTAATAATGAACGCCTCATGACTTGGTTGTTGTCCGCTTAAAATTTTTATTCAAAGACATGAACTAATCTGATCATAATATTTTTTCTAACAAATTAGGTGTCCACTAACTATTTTTTATCAAGTAATAATAATATTTTCGTAGCTAAAATGACTAAAAAAATATATTAAAGGGTTATTTAATCTCTAAAAATGAAGGTTGACGTTATCTACGAAAAAAATGAACTTTTTAGGGTTTAAGTGCATAGTAAATTGGGTTAGAGACATAAAGTAGAGTCTTGTGATCTTGAAGCTTTTGATTTTTTTTTTTTAATCAAATTAGGTGTCAATTACTAACTTTAAAATTTTTTTATGAAGAAAACTAATATTTTCTAGTAGCTAAAAATTTTAAAAAATATATTAAAGGGTTATTTAATCTCTAAAAATAGTGTTGACGTTATCAACCGAAAAATATTCGAGAACTTAGGAGCTAACTAAAACCACCAAAAATCATTATTAAAATTTAATCTCACTTCATTTATACATTTTATTCTGAAGGTTCTTCACTTTTTCCAATAAAAGAATAAATAGGGAAATTCTAAAGAGGTTGTTTATTCTCTAAAAATAGGGTTGAAGTTATCAATTGTAAAATATCCGAAAACTTCGGGAGAGCAATATTACCACCGAAAACGATTATTAAAATCTCTTCTCACTTCATTTGTACATAATGTTCTTAAGGGTCTTTACTTTTTCCATTGAAAGAATAAATAGAAAATAAATTTTAAACATAAACACAATAACTAATAGGAGGTAAATGTATTTGTTTGAAAAAAGTCGTATGATTTTTTTTTCAAAAAAAAATGAACTAATCTCCATAAAAATCTACAATCCACACTATTTTCTCACGTAATAACAAACGTGTCAAGACTTGGTTGTTATCCGCTTAAAATGAACTTTTAGGTTTAAGTGCATAGTAAATTGGGTTAGAGACATAAAGTAGAGTCTTGTGATCTTGAAGCTTTTTTTTTTTTTAATCAAATTAGGTGTCAATTACTAACTTTAAAATTTTTTTATGAAGAAAACTAATATTTTCTAGTAGCTAAAAATTTTAAAAATATATTATAAGGTTATTTAATCTCTAAAAATAGTGTTGACGTTATCAACCTAAAAATATTCGAGAACTTAGGATCTAACTAAAACCACCAAAAATGATTATTAAAATTTAATCTCACTTCATTTATACATTTTATTCTGAAGGTTCTTCACTTTTTCCAATAAAAGAATAAATAGGAAATTCTAAAGAGGTTGTTTATTCTCTAAAAATAGGGTTGAAGTTATCAATTGTAAAATATCCAGAAAACTTTGGAGAGCAATATTACCACCAAAACGATTATTAAAATCTCTTCTCACTTCATTTGTACATAATGTTCTTGAGGGTCTTCACTTTTTCCATTGAAAGAATAAATAGAAAATAAATTTTAAACATAAACATAGTAACTAATAGGAGGTAAATGTATTTGTTCGAAAAGTCGTATGAATTTTTTTTATTCAAAAAATGAACTAATCTCCATAAAAAATCTACAATCCACACTATTTTATCACGTAATAATGAACGTCTCAAGACTTGGTTGTTGTCGGCTTAAAATGAACTTTTTAGGGTTTAAGCGCATAGTAAATTGGGTTAGAGACATAAAGTAGAGTCTTGTGATCTTGAAGCTTTTGATTTTTTTTTTTAATCAAATTAGGTGTCAATTACTAACTTTAAAATTTTTTTATGAAGAAAACTAATATTTTCTAGTAGCTAAAAATTTTAAAAAATATATTAAAGGGTTATTTAATCTCTAAAAATAGTGTTGACGTTATCAACCGAAAAATATTCGAGAACTTCCGGAAGAAACTAAAACCACCGAAAATGATTATTAAAATTTAATCTCACTTCATTTATACATTTTATTCTGAAGGTTCTTCACTTTTTCCAATAAAAGAATAAATAGGGAAATTCTAAAGAGGTTGTTTATTCTCTAAAAATAGGGTTGAAGTTATCAATTGTAAAATATCCGAAAACTTAGGAGAGCACTATATTACCACCAAAAACGATTATTAAAATCTTTATCACTTCATTTGTACATAATGTTCTTAAGGGTCTTCACTTCTTCCATTGAAAGAATAAATAGAAAATAAATTTTAAACATAAACAAATGTAACTAATAGGAGGTAAATGTATTTGTTCGAAAAGTCGTATGAATTTTTTTTATTCAAAAAATGAACTAATCTCCATAAAAAATCTACAATCCACACTATTTTATCACGTAATAATGAACGTCTCAAGACTTGGTTGTTGTCTGCTTAAAATGAACTTTTTAGGGTTTAAGCGCATAGTAAATTGGGTTAGAGACATAAAGTAGAGTCTTGTGATCTTGAAGCTTTTGATTTTTTTTTAATCAAATTAGGTGTCAATTACTAACTTTAAAATTTTTTTATGAAGAAAACTAATATTTCCTAGTAGCTAAAAATTTTAAAAAATATATTAAAGGGTTATTTAATCTCTAAAAATAGTGTTGACGTTATCTACCGAAAAATATTCGAGAACTTCCGGAAGTAACTAAAACCACCGAAAATGATTATTAAAATTTAATCTCACTTCATTTATACATTTTATTCTGAAGGTTCTTCACTTTTTCCAATAAAAGAATAAATAGGGAAATAATTTAAAAAGGTTGGTTAATCTCTAAAAATAGGGTTGAAGTTATCAATTTTAAAATATCCGGGAAGTTCCGGAGAGCACTATGACCACCGAAAACGATTATTAAAAGCTTTTCTAACTTCATTTGTACATAATGTTCTTAAAAGTCTTCACTTTTTCCATTGAAAGAATAAATAGAAAATGAATTTCAAACATAAACAAAGTAACTAATAGGAGGTAAATGTATTTGTTCGAAAAGTCGTATGAATTTTTTTTTTTATTCAAAACATGAACTAATCTCGATAAAAAATTTTCAATCCAAACTATTTTATCTAGTAATAACGAAGAACTCAAGACTTTGTTGTTGTCTGCTCAAAATGTACTTTTTAGGGTTTAAGCGTATAGTAAATTGGGTTAGAAGCAAAAAGTGGAGGCTTGTGATTAAAAGGTTATTTAATCTCTAAAAATAGGGTTGACGTTATCTACCGAAAAATATTCGAGAACTTCCGGAGACACTAAAACCACAAAAAATGATTATTAAAATTTAATCTCAAATAGGGTTGTCATGATCTTAATATTCACAGAAAAATCATAAAGAACTTCTAGCTATCTAAAACCACAACACTATTATTTAATCTCATCATACATTTTATTAAGAAGGTAATAAAAAAGAACAAATAGGAAATAATTTAAAGAGGTTCTCATGACTTGATTTGTTATCAATGTAAAATATCAGGAAACTTTAGGAAAATGAATTATTTTTAGGGTTGTACATAATGTTCTTGCGCATAAGTAGAAAAAATTGGGTTAAAGAGACATAAAGTATTTGTTCTTGTATGAATCTTCAAAAAAGCTTTTGAAAAATTACAATCAATTATTTTAGGTGTCAATTACTAACTTTAAAATTTTTTATGAAGAAAACTAATATTTTCTAGCTTTTGGTTTTAAATCAAATATTCAAAAAATATATTAAAGGGTTATTTAATCTCTAAAAATAGGGAAAAAATATTCACGTTATCTATCTCTAAAAATGAGTTATTTAATCTCGAGAAATAAGGTTGGCGTTATCTACCGAAAAATATTAGAGAACAGGAGAGCATCTAAAACCACCAAAAATCATTATTAAAATTTAATCTTACTTCATTTATACATTTTATTAGAAGGTCCTTCACTTTTTCCAATAAAAGAACAAATAGGGAAATAATTTAAAGAGGTTGTTTAATCTCTAAAAATAGGGTTGAAGTTATCAATTGTAAAATATCAGGAAACTTCTAGGAGAGCAATATGACACCAAAGCGATTATTAAAATCTCTTCTCACTTCATTTGTACATAATGTTCTTGAGGTCTTCACTTTTTCCATTGAAAGAATAAATAGAAAATAAATTTTAAACATAAACACAGTAACTAATAGGAGGTAAATGTATTTGTTCGAAAAGTCGTATGAATTTTTTATTCAAAAAATGAACTAATCTCCATAAAAATCTACAATCCACACTATTTTATCACGTAATAATGAGCGTCTCAAGACTTGGTTGTTATCTGCTAAAATGAACTTTTTAGGTTTAAAGCGCATAGTAAATTGGGTTAGAGGCATAAAGTAGAGTCTTGTGATCTTGAAGCTTTTGGTTTTTAATCAAATTAGGTGTCAATTACTAACTTTAAAATTTTTTATGAAGAATACTAATATTTTTAGTAGCTAAAAATTTTAAAAAATATATTAAAGGTTATTTAATCTCTAAAAATAGGGTTGACGTTATCTACAAGAAAAATATTCGAGAACTTAGAAGACTAAAACTAAAATGATTATTTAAAATGATTATTAAAATTTAATCTCACTTCATTTATACATTTTATTCAGAAGGTTCTTCACTTTTTCCAATAAAAGAATAAATAGGGAAATAATTTAAAGAGGTTGTTTAATCTCTAAAAATAGGGTTGAAGTTATCAATTGTAAAATATCTAGAAACTTAGGAGAGCACTATGACCACGAAAGCGATTATTAAAAGCTTTTCTCACTTCATTTGTACATAATGTTCTTAAGGGTCTTCACTTTTTCCATTGAAAGAATAAATAGAAAATGAATTTCAAACATAAACAAAGATAACTAATATAAGGTAAATGTATTTGTTGAAAAAGTCATTATGAATTTTTTTATTCAAAAAATGAACTAATCTCCATAAAAATCTTCAATCCAAACTATTTTATCAAGTAATAACGAATAACTCAAGACTTGGTTGTTGTCTGCTAAAAATGTACTTTTTAGGGTTTAAGCGTATAGTAAATTGGGTTAGAGGCATAAAGTGGAGTCTTGTGATCTTGAAACTTTTGGTTTTAAATTAATCAAATTAGGTGTCAATTACTTACTTTAAAATTTTTTATGAAGAATACTATTATTTTCTAGTAGCTAAAAATTTTTAAAAATATATTAAAAGGTTATTTAATCTCTAAAAATAGGGTTGGCGTTATCTAGAAAAGAAAAATATTCGAGAACTTCAAACCACACTAAAACCACCAAAAATCATTATTAAAATTTAATCTCACTTCATTGAGTTTAATTTCAAATCTATGATGTGATTCGTGTTTCATTAAAAGGAGATTAGGACCGGAGTTCGATTAAGTTTTGGAATTTAAGTCGAAGCTTGAGGTAAGGGACCTCGTGCCGAACTTTTAATGGGAGTATATGAAAATGAATTTCACGATTTTATGCGAATCAGTTTATAGTTTTCACATGATAATACACAATGATTATTTTGAGAATACGCGACATTTTATGTGCAAATGCCTCTATGTATTACGTGAAATTGAACCATTATCTTATGTGAAAGTATTCTCGTATGGTATGTATAGAGATTCCATTATTTCATGTGAGAATAGAGACAGACAATGTGTGTATGAGAATGTTTCATGTTATTTACAAAAGTATGATTTATCACCCGTCCATGAGAAAGTATGAATGATGTGTTGATGATGATAATTGTGATATGTACACTATGATTATGTGACTGATGGGATCTTATGCATGATTTTGTATGTCACGAAATGAATTATTGAATAGTGTGGACATTGGTTATCCCGAAATCATTTGAAATGACTCAGGATGACCAGTCGGCCTCACAACTGAATGCGTAGCCATGGATTAAAGACCTGGCAATTTTATGAATGACCATGGATTAAAGACGGCAATTTTATGAATAACCATGGATTAAAAGACGGCAATTATATGAACGACCATGGATTAAAGACTCGACAATTTTATGAAGCGACCATGGATTAAAGACACGCAAATTATATGAACGACCATGGATTAAAGACTGGCAACCCTAAATATACAAAATCATGGATTAAAGACTCGCAACCTTAGAAAGTTTTAATTCCCATCTATGTATGTTATGAATGAATTTAAAGATCATGATTGTATGTGTATGCATATCCCAAACCTCCGGTGAATGGAGGTTACTTACTCGGGTATTGTTCATGCAATACTCACCCTTTCTTTTAAAAATGTTTTTTAGTGTAAAGGGAAGGACGTGCGGGCGTGACAGGAGCGTGATCCGAACCATGGGAACCCGAAGATCGATTTCCGCATATTCATGATTTGAAATATTGATGTCTTTAAGTTTTCCTTTGAAATTAGACTTACTTACGCTTTGATAGGCAAGTCGATGTGATGTTTTATCTAATGATTTGAATGTTTTGTTTTCTGGGATCCTCGAACTATTTATTACAATCGAGAAATGGCTTTTAAGTCCTTTTAATTTCTCGGCCTATAAATGCATGCATGTGTAGTAATGTCCCTAGGGTTTTGGGTCGTAGAAAAGTAGGGGCGTTACAAAAAATCTACAATCCACACTATTTTATCAAGTAATAATGAGCGTCTCAAGACTTGGTTGTTGTCTGCTTAAAATGAACTTTTTAGGGTTTAAGCGCATAGTAAATTGGGTTAGAGGCATAAAGTAGAGTCTTGTGATCTTGAAGCTTTTGGTTTTTTTTTTAATCAAATTAGGTGTCAATTACTAACTTTAAAACTATTTTATGAAGAATACTAATATTTTCTAGTAGCTAAAAATTTTAACAAATATATTAAAAGGTTATTTAATCTCTAAAAATAGGGTTGACGTTATCTACCGAAAAATATTCGAGAACTTCCATAGGTAACTAAAACAACAAAAAATCATTATTAAAATTTAATCTCACTTCATTTATACATTTTATTCTGAAGGTTCTTCACTTTTTCCAATAAAACAATAAATAGGGAAATAATTTAAAGAGGTTGTTTAATCTCTAAAAATAGGGTTGAATTTATCAATTGTAAAATATCCGGAAACTTCCGGAGAGCACTATGACCACCGAAAACGATTATTAAAAGCTCTTCTCACTTCATTTGTACATAATGTTCTTAAGGGTCTTCACTTTTTCCATTGAAAGAATAAATAGAAAATAAATTTTAAACATAAACACAGTAACTAATAGGAGGTAAATGTATTTGTTCGAAAAGTCGTATGACTTTTTTTTATTCAAAAAATGAATTAGTCTCCATAAAAAATCTACAATCCACACTATTTTCTCACGTAATAAAGAACGTCTCAAGACTTGGTTGTTGTCTGCTTAAAATGGACTTTTAGGGTTTAAAAACATAGTAAATTGGGTTAGAGGCATAAAGTAGAGTCTTGTGATCTTGAAGCTTCTGGTTTTTTTTTTTTTAATCTAATTAGGAGTCAATTACTAACTTTAAATTTTTTTTATGAAGAATACTAGTATTTTCTAGTAGCTAAAAATTTTAAAAAATATATTAAAAGGTTATTTAATCTCTAAAAATAGAGTTAACGTTATCTACCGAAAAATATTCGAGAACTTCCGGAGACACTAAAACCACAGAAAATGATTATTAAAATTTAATCTCACTTCATTTATACATTTTATTCTAAAGGTGATTCACTTTTTCCAATAAAAGAATAAATAAGGAAATAATTTAAAGAGGTTGTTTAATCTCTAAAAATAGGGTTGAAGTTATCAATTGTAAAATATCTGGAAACTTCCGGAGAGCACTATGACCACCGAAAACGATTATTAAAAGCTCTTCTCACTTCATTTGTACATAATGTTCTTAAGGGTCTTCACTTTTTCCATTGAATGAATAAATAGAAAATGAATTTTAAACATAAACACACTAACTAATAGGAGGTAAATGTATTTGTTCGAAAAGTCGTATGAATTTTTTTTTATTAAAAAAATGAACTAATCTCCATAAAAAATCTACAATCAACAATTTTTTAACATGTAATAACTAACATCTCAAGACTTGGTTGTTGTCTGCTCAAAATGAACTTTTTAGGGTTTAAGCGCATAGTAAATTGAGTTAGAGGCAAAAAGTGGAGTTTGTGATCTTGAAGCTTTTGGGTTTTTTTTATAATCAAATTAGGTGTCAATTACTAACTTTAAAATATTTTATGGAGAATACTAATATTTTCTAGTTGCTAAAAATTAAAAAAAATATATATTAAAAGGTTATTTAATCTCTAAAAATAGGGTTGACGTTATCTACCGAAAAATATTCGAGAACTTCCAGAGGTAACTAAAACCACCAAAAATCATTATAAAAATTTAATCTCACTTCATTTATACATTTTATTCTGAAGGTTCTTCACTTTTTCCAATAAAAGAATAAATAGGGAAATAATTTAAAGAGGTTGTTTAATCTCTAAAAATAAGGTTGAAGTTATCAATTGTAAAATATCCAGGAAACTTTAGGAGTGCACTATATGACCACCGAAAACGATTATTAAAACCACTTCTCACTTCATTTGTACATGATGTTCTTAAGGTCTTCACTTTTTCCATTGAAAGAATAAATAGAAAATAAATTTTAAACATAAACACAAAGAATCGATAGGAGGTAAATGTATTTGTTCGAAAAAGTCGTATGAATTTTTTTATTCAAAAAATGAACTAATCTCCATAAAAATTCTACAATCCACACTATTTTATCACGTAATAATGAACGTCTCAAGACTTGGTTGTTATGCGCTTAAAATGAACTTTTAGGTTTAAGCGCATAGTAAATTGGGTTAGAGGCATAAAGTAGAGTCTTGTGATATTGAAGCTTTTTTTTTTTTTTTTAATCAAATTAGGTGTCAATTACTAACTTTAAATTTTTTTATGAAGAATACTAATATTTTCTAGTAGCTAAAATTTTTAAAAAAATATTAAAAGGTTATTTAATCTCTAAAAATAGGGTTGACGTTATCTACTAGAAAAATATTCGAGAACTTCCTGAGCGCACTAAAACCACCAAAAATCATTATTAAAATTTAATCTCACTTCATTTATACATTTTATTCTAGAAGGTTCTTCACTTTTTCCAATAAAAGAATAAATAGGAAATAATTTAAAGAGGTTGTTTAATCCTAAAAATAAGGTTGAAGTTATCAATTGTAAAATATCAGGAAACTTAGGAGTGCACTATATGACCACCAAAACGATTATTAAAACCACTTCTCACTTCATTTGTACATGATGTTCTTAAGGTCTTCACTTTTTCCATTGAAAGAATAAATAGAAAATAAATTTTAAACATAAACACAGTAACTGATAGGAGGTAAATGTATTTGTTCGAAAAGTCGTATGAATTTTTTTTATTCAAAAAATGAACTAATCTCCATAAAAATTCTACAATCCACACTATTTTATCACGTAATAATGAACGTCTCAAGACTTGGTTGTTGTCTGCTTAAAATGAACTTTTTAGGGTTTAAACACATAGTAAATTGGGTTAGAGGCATAAAGTAGAGTCTTGTGATATTGAAGCTTTTGGTTTTTTTTTTAATCAAATTAGGTGTCAATTACTAACTTTAAATTTTTTTTTATGAAGAATACTAATATTTTCTAGTAGCTAAAAATTTTAAAAAAAATATTAAAAGGTTATTTAATCTCTAAAAATAGGGTTGACGTTATCTACCGAAAAATATTCGAGAACTTCCGGAGCGCACTAAAACCACCAAAAATCATTATTAAAATTTAATCTCACTTCATTTATACATTTTATTCTGAAGGTTCTTCACTTTTTCCAATAAAAGAATAAATAGGGAAATAATTTAAAGAGGTTGTTTAATCCCTAAAAATAAGGTTGAAGTTATCAATTGTAAAATATCCGGAAACTTCCGGAGTGCACTATATGACCACCGAAAACGATTATTAAAACCACTTCTCACTTCATTTGTACATGATGTTCTTAAGGTCTTCACTTTTTCCATTGAAAGAATAAATAGAAAATAAATTTTAAACATAAACACAGTAACTGATAGGAGGTAAATGTATTTGTTCGAAAAGTCGTATGAATTTTTTTTATTCAAAAAATGAACTAATCTCCATAAAAATTCTACAATCCACACTATTTTATCACGTAATAATGAACGTCTCAAGACTTGGTTGTTGTCTGCTTAAAATGAACTTTTTAGGGTTTAAACACATAGTAAATTGGGTTAGAGGCATAAAGTAGAGTCTTGTGATCTTGAAGCTTTTGGTTTTTTTTTAATCTAATTAGGAGTCAATTACTAACTTTAAATTTTTTTTATGAAGAATACTAGTATTTTCTAGTAGCTAAAAATTTTAAAAAATATATTAAAAGGTTATTTAATCTCTAAAAATAGGGTTAACGTTATCTACCGAAAAATATTCGAGAACTTCCAAAGGTAACTAAAACCAGAAAAAATCATTATTAAAATTTAATCTCACTTCATTTATACATTTTATTCTGAAGGTTCTTCACTTTTTCCAATAAAAGAATAAATAGGGAAATAATTTAAAGAGGTTGTTTAATCTCTAAAAATAGGGTTGAAGTTATCAATTGTAAAATATCCGGAAACTTTCGGAGAGCACTATGACCACCGAAAACGATTATTAAAAGCTCTTCTCACTTCATTTGTACATAATGATCTTAAGGGTCTTCACTTTTTCCATTGAAAGAATAAATAAAAAATGAATTTTAAACATAAACACAATAACCAATAGGAGGTAAATGTATTTGTTCGAAAAGTCGTATGAATTTTTTTTTATTCAAAAAATGAACTAATCTCCATAAAAAATCTACAATCCACACTATTTTATCACGTAATAACGAACGTCTCAAGACTTGGTTGTTGTCTGCTTAAAATGAACTTTTTAGGGTTTAAGCGCATAGTAAATTGGGTTAGAGGCATAAAGTAGAGTGTTGTGATCTTGAAGCTTTGGTTTTTTTTTTTTAATCGAATTAGGTGTCAATTACTTACTTTAAAAATTTTTTATGAAGAATACTAATATTTTCTAGTAGCTAAAAATTTTAAAAAATATATTAAAAGGTTATTTAATCTCTAAAAATAGGGTTGACGTTATCTACCGAAAAATATTCGAGAACTTCCAGAGGTAACTAAAACCACCAAAAATCATTATTAAAATTTAATCTAACTTCATTTATACATTTTATTCTGAAGGTTCTTCACTTCTTCCAATAAAAGACTAAATAGGGAAATAATTTAAAAAGGTTGGCTAATCTCTAAAAACAGGGTTGAAGTGATCAATTGTAAAATATCCGGGAACTTCCGGAGAGCACTATGACCAACGAAAACGATTATTAAAAGCTATTCTCACTTCATTTGTACATAATGTTCTGAAGGGTCTTCACTTTTTCTATTGAAAGAATAAATAGAAAATGAATTACAAACATAAACAAAGTAACTAATAGAAGGTAAATGTATTTGTTCGAAAAGTCGTATGAATTTTTTTTTATTCAAAAAATGAACTAATCTCCATAAAAAATCTTCAATCCACACTATTTTATCACGTAATAATGAAGATCTCAAGACTTGGTTATTGTCTACTCATAATGTACTCTTTACGGTTTAAGCGCATAGTAAATTGGGTTAGAGGCAAAAAGTGGAGGTTTGTGATCTTGAAAATTTTGGTTTTTTTTTATAATCAAATTAGGTGTCAATTATTAACCTTAAAATTTTTTTATGAAGAATACTAATATTTTCTAGTAGCTAAAAATTTTAAAATATATATTATAAAGTTATTTAATGTCTACAAATAGGGTTGACGTTATCTACCGAAAAATATTCGAGAACTTCCAGAGCGCACTAAAACCACCAAAAATGATTATTAAAATTTAATCTTACTTCATTTATACATTTTATTTTGAAGATTCTTCACTTTTGCCAATAAAAGAATAAATAGGGAAATAATTTAAAAAGGTTGGTTAATCTCTTAAAATAGGGTTGAAGTTATCGTTTGTAAAATATCAGGAACTTAGGAGAGCACTATGACCACCGAAAACGATTATTAAAATCTCTTCTCCCTTCATTTGTCCATAATGTTCTGAAGGGTCTTCACTTTTTCCATTGAAAGAATAAATAGAAAATGAATTTCAAACATAAACAAAGTAACTAATAGAAGGTATAATGTACTTGTTCGAAAAGTCGTATGAATTTTTTTTTATTCAAAAAATGAACTAATCTCCATAAAAAATCTTCAATCCACACTATTTTATCACGTAATAACGAAGAACTAGAGACATGGTTCTTGTCTGCTCAAAATGTACATTTTAGGGTTTAAGCGCATAGTAAATTGGGTTAGAGGCAAAAAGTGGAGGCTTGTGATCTTGAAAATTTTGGTTTTTTTTTTTAATCAAATTTGGTGTAAATTACTAACTTTAAAAAATTTTATGAAGAATACTAATATTTTCTAGTAGCTAAAAATTTTAAAAAATATATTAAAAGGTTATTTAATTTCTAAAAATAGGGTTGACGTTATCTACCGAAAAATATTCGAGAACTTCCGGAGACACTAAAAGTGGAGTTTGTGATCTTGAAGCTTTTGGGTTTTTTTTATAATCAAATTAGGGGTCAATTACTAACTTTAAATTTTTTTATGAAGAATACTTATATTTTCTAGTTGCTAAATATTTTAAAAAAATATATATTAAAAGGTTATTTAATCTCTAAAAATAGGGTTGACGTTATCTACCGAAAAATATTCGAGAACTTCCAGAGGTAACTAAAACCACCAAAAATCATTATTAAAATTTAATCTCACTTCATTTATACATTTTATTCTGAAGGTTCTTCACTTTTTCCAATAAAAGAATCAAAAGGGGAATAATTTAAAGAGGTTGTTTAATCTCTAAAAATAGGGTTGAAGTTATCAATTGTAAAATATCCGGAAACTTCCGGAGTGCACTATATGACCACCGAAAACGATTATTAAAACCACTTCTCACTTCATTTGTACATGATGTTCTTAAGGTCTTCACTTTTTCCATTGAAAGAATAAATAGAAAATAAATTTTAAACATAAACACGAGAATCGATAGGAGGTAAATGTATTTGTTGAAAAAAGTCGTATGAATTTTTTTTATTCAAAAAATGAACTAATCTCCATAAAAATTCTACAATCCACACTATTTTATCACGTAATAATGAACGTCTCAAGACTTGGTTGTTGTCTGCTTAAAATGAACTTTTTAGGGTTTAAACACATAGTAAATTGGGTTAGAGGCATAAAGTAGAGTCTTGTGATCTTGAAGTTTTTTTTTTTTTTTTAATCTAATTAGGAGTCAATTACTAACTTTAAATTTTTTTTATGAAGAATACTAGTATTTTCTAGTAGCTAAAAATTTTAAAAAATATATTAAAAGGTTATTTAATCTCTAAAAATAGGGTTAACGTTATCTACCGAAAAATATTCGAGAACTTCCAAAGGTAACTAAAACCAGAAAAAATCATTATTAAAATTTAATCTCACTTCATTTATACATTTTATTCTGAAGGTTCTTCACTTTTTCCAATAAAAGAATAAATAGGGAAATAATTTAAAGAGGTTGTTTAATCTCTAAAAATAGGGTTGAATTTATCAATTGTAAAATATCCGGAAACTTCCGGAGAGCACTATGACCACCGAAAACGATTATTAAAAGCTCTTCTCACTTCATTTGTACATAATGATCTTAAGGGTCTTCACTTTTTCCATTGAAAGAATAAATAAAAAATGAATTTTAAACATAAACACAATAACCAATAGGAGGTAAATGTATTTGTTCGAAAAGTCGTATGAATTTTTTTTTATTCAAAAAATGAACTAATCTCCATAAAAAATCTACAATCCACACTATTTTATCACGTAATAATGAACGTCTCAAGACTTGGTTGTTGTCTGCTTAAAATGAACTTTTTAGGGTTTAAGCGCATAGTAAATTGGGTTAGAGGCATAAAGTAGAGTGTTGTGATCTTGAAGCTTTGGTTTTTTTTTTTAATCGAATTAGGTGTCAATTACTTACTTTAAAATTTTTTTATGAAGAATACTAATATTTTCTAGTAGCTAAAAATTTTAAAAAATATATTAAAAGGTTATTTAATCTCTAAAAATAGGGTTGACGTTATCTACCGAAAAATATTCGAGAACTTCCAGAGGTAACTAAAACCACCAAAAATCATTATTAAAATTTAATCTAACTTCATTTATACATTTTATTCTGAAGGTTCTTCACTTCTTCCAATAAAAGACTAAATAGGGAAATAATTTAAAAAGGTTGGCTAATCTCTAAAAACAGGGTTGAAGTGATCAATTGTAAAATATCCGGGAACTTCCGGAGAGCACTATGACCAACGAAAACGATTATTAAAAGCTATTCTCACTTCATTTGTACATAATGTTCTGAAGGGTCTTCACTTTTTCTATTGAAAGAATAAATAGAAAATGAATTACAAACATAAACAAAGTAACTAATAGAAGGTAAATGTATTTGTTCGAAAAGTCGTATGAATTTTTTTTTATTCAAAAAATGAACTAATCTCCATAAAAAATCTTCAATCCACACTATTTTATCACGTAATAATGAAGATCTCAAGACTTGGTTATTGTCTACTCATAATGTACTTTTTACGGTTTAAGCGCATAGTAAATTGGGTTAGAGGCAAAAAGTGGAGGTTTGTGATCTTGAAAATTTTGGTTTTTTTTTATAATCAAATTAGGTGTCAATTATTAACCTTAAAATTTTTTTATGAAGAATACTAATATTTTCTAGTAGCTAAAAATTTTAAAATATATATTATAAAGTTATTTAATGTCTACAAATAGGGTTGACGTTATCTACCGAAAAATATTCGAGAACTTCCAGAGCGCACTAAAACCACCGAAAATGATTATTAAAATTTAATCTTACTTCATTTATACATTTTATTTTGAAGATTCTTCACTTTTGCCAATAAAAGAATAAATAGGGAAATAATTTAAAAAGGTTGGTTAATCTCTTAAAATAGGGTTGAAGTTATCGTTTGTAAAATATCCGGGAACTTCCGGAGAGCACTATGACCACCGAAAACGATTATTAAAATCTCTTCTCCCTTCATTTGTCCATAATGTTCTGAAGGGTCTTCACTTTTTCCATTGAAAGAATAAATAGAAAATGAATTTCAAACATAAACAAAGTAACTAATAGAAGGTATAATGTACTTGTTCGAAAAGTCGTATGAATTTTTTTTTATTCAAAAAATGAACTAATCTCCATAAAAAATCTTCAATCCACACTATTTTATCACGTAATAACGAAGAACTAGAGACATGGTTCTTGTCTGCTCAAAATGTACATTTTAGGGTTTAAGCGCATAGTAAATTGGGTTAGAGGCAAAAAGTGGAGGCTTGTGATCTTGAAAATGAAAATTTTTTTTTTAATCAAATTTGGTGTAAATTACTAACTTTAAAAATTTTTATGAAGAATACTAATATTTTCTAGTAGCTAAAAATTTTAAAAAATATATTAAAAGGTTATTTAATTTCTAAAAATAGGGTTGACGTTATCTACCGAAAAATATTCGAGAACTTAGGAGACACTAAAAGTGGAGTTTGTGATCTTGAAGCTTTTGGGTTTTTTTATAATCAAATTAGGGTCAATTACTAACTTTAAATTTTTTATGAAGAATACTTATATTTTCTAGTTGCTAAATATTTTAAAAAAATATATATTAAAAGGTTATTTAATCTCTAAAAATAGGGTTGACGTTATCTCTAGAAAAATATTCGAGAACTTCCAGAGGTAACTAAAACCACCAAAAATCATTATTAAAATTTAATCTCACTTCATTTATACATTTTATTCTGAAGGTTCTTCACTTTTTCCAATAAAAGAATCAAAAGGGGAATAATTTAAAGAGGTTGTTTAATCTCTAAAAATAGGGTTGAAGTTATCAATTGTAAAATATCCGGAAATTTCCGGAGAGCACTATGACCACCGAAAACGATTATTAAAAGCTCTTCTCACTTTATTTGTACATAATGTTCTTAAGTGTCTTCACTTTTTCCATTGAAAGAATAAATAGAAATTGAATTTTCAACATAAACAAATTAACTAATAGGAGGTAAATGTATTTGTTCGAAAAGTCGTATGAATTTTTTTTTATTCAAAAAATGAACTAATCTCCATAAAAAATCTACAATTCACACTATTTTATCACTTAATAACAAACGTCTCAAGACTTGGTTGTTGTCTGCTTAAAATGAACTTTTTAGGGTTTAAGCGCATAGTGAAATGGGTTAGAGGCATAAAGTAGAGTCTTGCGATCTTGAAGCATTTGGTTTTTTTTTAATCAAATTAGGTGTCAATTACTAACTTTAAAATTTTTTATGAAGAATACTAATTTCTTTAGTAGCTAAAAATTTTAAAAAATATATTAAAGGGTTATTTAATCTCTAAAAATAGGGTTGACGTTATCTACCGAAAAATATTCGAGAACTCCCGGAGAGCACTAAAACCACCAAAAATCAATATTAAAGTTTAATCTCACTTCATTTATACATTTTATTCTGAAGGTTATTCACTTTTTTCTAATAAAAGAATAAATAGGGAAATAATTTAAAGAGGTTGTTTAATGTCTAAAAATAGGGTTGAAATTTTCAATTGTAAAATATCCGGAAACTTTCGGAGAGCACTATGACGGCCGAAAATGATTATTAAAAGCTCTTCTCACTTCATTTGTACATAATGTTCTTAAGGGTCTTCACTTTTTCCATTGAAAGAATAAATAGAAAATAAATTTTAAACATAAAACACGATAACTAATAGGAGGTAAATGTATTTGTTTAGAAAAGTCGTATGAATTTTTTTTATTCAAAAAATGAACTAATCTCCATAAAAAATCTACAATCCACACTATTTTATCACGTAATAATGAACGTCTCAAGACTTGGTTGTTGTCTGCTTAAAATGAACTTTTTAGGATTTAAGCGCATAGTAAATTGGGTTAGAGGCATAAAGTAGAGTCTTGTGATCTTGAAGCTTTTGGTTTTTTTTTTAATCAAATTAGGTGTCAATTACTAACTTTAAAATATTTTTATGAAGAAAACTAATATTTTCTAGTAGCTTAAAATTTTAAAATATATATTAAAGGGTTATTTAATCTCTAAAAATAGGGTTGACGTTATCACCAGAAAAATATTCGAGAACTTCCAGAGGTAACTAAAACCACCAAAAATACTTATTAAAATTTAATCTCACTTCATTTATACATTTTATTCTGAAGGTTCTTCACTTTTTCCAATAAAAGAATAAATAGGGAAATAATTTAAAGAGGTTGTTTAATCTCTAAAAATAGGGTTGAAGTTATCAATTGTAAAATATCAGGAAACTTAGGAGAGCACTATGACCACCGAAAATGATTATTAAAAGCTCTTCTCACTTCATTTGTACATAATGTTCTTAAGGGTCTTCACTATTTCCATTGAAAGAATAAATAGAAAATAAATTTTAAACATAAACACAAAGAACTAATAGGAGGTAAATGTATTTGTTAGAAAAGTCGTATGAATTTTTTTATTCAAAAAATGAACTAATCTCCATAAAAATCTACAATCCATACTATTTTATCACGTAATAATGAACGCCTAAAGACTTGGTTGTTATGCGCTTAAAATGAACTTTTTAGGGTTTAAGCGCATAGTAAATATGGTTAGAGGCATAAAGTAGAGTCTTGTGATCTTGAAGCTTTTGGTTTTTTTTTTAATCAAATTAGGTGTCAATTACTAACTTTAAAATTTTTTTATGAAGAATACTAATATTTTCTAGTAGCTAAAAATTTTAAAAAATATATTATAAGGTTTTTTAATATCTAAAAATAGGGTTGACGTTATCTACCGAAAAATATTCGAGAACTTCCGGAGAGCACTAAAACCACCGAAAATGATTATTAAAATTTAATCTTACTTCATTTATACGTTTTATTCTAAAGGTTCTTCACTTTTTCCAATAAAAGAATAAATAGGGAAATAATTTAAAAAGGTTGGTTAATATCTAAAAATAGGGTTGAAGTTATCAATTGTAAAATATCCGGGATGTTCCGAGAGCACTATGACCACCGCAAACGATTATTAAAAGCTTTTCTAACTTCATTTGTATATAATGTTCTGTAGGGTCTTCACTTTTTTCCATTGAAAGAATAAATAGAAAATGAATTTCAAACATAAACAAAGTAACTAATATAAGGTTAATGTATTTGTTCGAAAAGTCGTATGAATTTTTTTTATTCAAAACATGAACTAATCTCGATACAAAATCTTCAATCCACACTATTTTATCAAGTAATAACGAATAACTCAAGACTTGGTTGTTGTCTGGTCAAAATTTACTTTTTAGGGTTTAACCGTATAGTAAATTGGGTTAGAAGCAAAAAGTGGACGCTTGTAATCTTTAAACTTTTGGTTTTTTTTTAATCAAATTAGGTGTCAATTACTTACTTTAAAATTTTTTATGAAGGATACTATTATTTTCAAATTTTCAAGTAGCTAAAAATTATAAAAAATATATTAAAATGTTATTTAGTCTCTAAAAATAGGGTTGAGGTTATCTACCGAAAAATATTCGAGAACTTCCGGAGACACTAAAACCACCAAAAATGATTATTAAAATTTAATCTCACTTCATTTATACATTTTATTCTGAAGGTTATTAACTTTTTCCAATAAAAGAATAAATAGGGAAATAATTTAAAGAGGTTGTTTAATCTCTAAAAATAGGGTTGAAGTTATCAATTGTAAAATATCAGAAAACTTAGGAGAACACTATGACCAACTGAAAACGATTATTAAAAGCTCTTCTCACTTCATTTGTACATAATGTTCTTAAGGGTCTTCACTTTTTCCATTGAAAGAATAAATAGAAAATAAATTTTAAACATAAACACAGTAACTAATAGGAGGTAAATATATTTGTTCGAAAAGTCGTATGAATTTTTTTTTATTCAAAAAATGAACTAATCTTCATAAAAAAACTTCAATCCACACTATTTTATCACGTAATAATGAAGAACTAGAGACTTGGTTGTTGTCTGCTCAAAATGTACTTTTTAGGGTTTAAGCGCATAGTAAATTGGGTTAGAGGCAAAAAGTGGAGGCTTGTGATCTTGAAAATTTTTTTTTTTTTTAATCAAATTAGGTGTCAATTACTAACTTTAAAATTTTTTATGAAGAATACTAATATTTTCTAGTAGCTAAAAATTTTAAAAAATATATTAAAAGGTTATTTAATCTCTAAAAATAGGGTTGACGTTATCTACCGAAAAATATTCGAGAACTTCCGGAGACACTAAAACCACCAAAAATGATTATTAAAATTTAATCTCACTTCATTTATACATTTTATTCTTAAGGTTCTTCACTTTTTCCAATAAAAGAATAAATAGGGAAATAATTTAAAAAGGTTGGTTAATCTCTAAAAATAGGGTTGAAGTTATCAATTGTAAAATATCCGGGAAGTTCCGAGAGCACTATGACCACCGCAAACGATTATTAAAAGCTTTTCTAACTTCATTTGTACATAATGTTCTGTAGGGTCTTCACTTTTTTCCATTGAAAGAATAAATAGAAAATTAATTTCAAACATAAACAAAGTAACTAATATAAGGTAAATGTATTTGTTCGAAAAGTCGTATGAATTTTTTTTTATTCAAAACATGAATTAATCTCGATAAAAAATCTTCAATCCACAATATTTTATCAAGTAATAACGAATAACTCAAGACTTGGTTGTTGTCTGGTCAAAATGTACTTTTTAGGGTTTAAGCGTATAGTAAATTGGGTTAGAGGCATAAAGTAGAGTCTTATGATCTTGAAGCTTTTGGGTTTTTTTTTTTAATCAAATTAGGTGTCAATTGCTAACTTTGAAATTTTTTTATGAAGAATACTAATATTTTCTAGTAGCTAAAAATTTTAAAAAATGTATTATATGGTTATTTAATCTCTAAAAATAGGGTTGACGTTATGTACCGAAAAATATTCGAGAACTTCCGGAGCGCACTAAAACCACAAAAAATCATTATTAAAATTTAATCTCACTTCATTTATACATTTTATTCTGAAGGTTCTTCAGTTTTTCCAATAAAAGAATAAATAGGAAAATAATTTATGGTATCAAAGCAATAGTGCACTAAAGAAATTCTTAGTTATTCACAAGAACAAACAACTATCCCCATGGCCAAGATAGAACCTGAGCTTCCAATTCAAATGTTTCATTAATGCTTGAGGTTGGTTTCCATTAAGCTCAATCATTCAAATTATCTACTATGGAGATAAAAAATCCTACCTCTCATGGTTGCTCCAGCTTGGGTGAATAACGGATTACTCACATCATGGTTGCTAGTAACAATCTCAAAATAAGTTCTTGCTACGACTGAAGGGATGGATTGTGCTCAACAGGTATGGACTTCCTTTGAGGAACAACTTATGACCTAAACTAAAGAAAATGAAATTCATTTGAATGAAATGTTGGTGAGAATGAAGAAAGGAAATCAAAGCTTGGAGGAATTCTTGAAGAAATTCAAACATATTTTTGACAAATTGGTCGTGATGAGGAAACCGATCGATGATATTATGAAGTTATTCCATCTTGCGAGAGGCCTTGGAAGCATGTATAAGGATTTTCAAATGGCTATGTTGTCCAAGGCTCCATACCGAACCTAAGACCAATTTGTATTAGCATTAACAACACATGAAATTTTCCTTTTTTTTCCTTCCTACAAAATATGGAACCAAGTTAATTTTTTTGCAATCACCGTTTTTCAACTTTCTCTTTCTTTTTTTTTTTAAAAAAACATTTGTCTAAGCAAAGCTTGTTGGTATTTTAACAAACACATTATGAGCAAGAAATATCAACAAAATAGAGCATTCACACAAAGCTATAACAATGGTGAATTGGCCACAAATTTGAGAAAACAAAGCATTATATTCCTTAACAAAATTGTAACTAAATTCATCATCAGTTAACAATAATAAAAATTAATCATAACCCATCACTCCATCAAAAAATAAAATATGACAATTACCTCGATACATTTATTCTTGTACTATTTCGGAGTTTGTCTTTTCCCCCACAAGATCCAACACAAGTATGAAATCCTTTTGACAAAAGTAAAATCAAATGTAGTTTGCTTTACTTCAAGAAAGGGCCAACAAGAAGATTGATTTAAATTAAATAAGCTAAACATTGAAGTACATAGTTCAACTTAACTATCTGTCCTCAATAAATTCCATAGTTCACTAAATGGCCAAGATAAGAACATAGAAACAAAGAAATCACAAATCATGTTCAAATTATTGACAACAAATGTAAACCGTAATCTCCGAGAGCAATTATATCTTACAGGAAAGCGATGATTCATCTCTATCAGCTTTCACTTTCATACCACCTGAACAAAAAAGAGTCATTCAGTACAATCACTACATGATGCCACTCGAATATGAAATACACAGACCATGATAAACTAAAAACCATGCACATTACCATGAAGTAACGGTGGAATCACTCAAAAAGCATACCAAAAGCAATGCAAGACTAATTTTAACATTCAACAGAAGAGATTCCATACCAGTAATACGAACAAGCGTTTCTCGACAAGATAGAGAATAAGATGTTTCTCTCAAATGGAGAATTCTATAAGGTAAAATAAAGCAACCAAAAGCCATAAAAGACTAAAATTGCCATCAACAAGACCTTCAAAATTGATTGTTCCCCATCCAAACTTCTCAAAAACCATAGTTGCAAACCAACAGAGTAAATAGTATGATCAACCAAAAGTTTCAGTCCTCGCAATATCAGTACTTTAAAGCACTAAATTAAGCAAACCAAATGGAAAATTGTAATGAAATCAAAACAACTTAAGATGCACAATTAACATTCCAAAGCAAATATTTGATTGGATTTCTTCCAAGTCCAAAACACTCCTTTTTTTGTTCGATCTATTATTCTTTCTATTCATTCCACCACCCATTGCTCTAACCCATCAACTAAATTTGTGGCTAACTCCAAAAACTCTAAAACAAAAGTAAAAGCAAAAAATTCACTTGTCAATTTGTCATAAGAAAAAGTACTTGTTTTAATGAAAGATGTGCACAACAACTTGGACCATCCACATCTCATAGCCCAGAGACGTTGTTGAAAAACCAACCTTGACTGCAAAATACTTTCGAGGCTTTTTGTCGAACAACTAGTGGGCAAAGTTCAAAGTCATTAGAAAAAATGTTGAGAATAGGATATTAACTTTCACATGAAGCGTCACATTCACCCTATAGAATGAAGTTCAAGAGAAGTAGAAAATATCAGAGACTTACAACAATATGTGGTCGTTTCTCCAAGTTAATGGCTTGTTGCACCCTGTCTACCCCTCAAACAAGCTACAGAAGATTAATGTAACGCCCCAGAACATTAAACACCTTTTAGTTTGTGACTAGGATTAAGCTATTGGAGATTAAATTAGTTGGGCAATGAAACCTTGTAATCTAATTTTAATATATATGCAAGTGGAGAATTTTTGGTGTAATTAAAGGACCTTTGAAGCATTTAAATATGAAAAAGGGCACATTTGTGGTTTAGGAGAAGAAGGAGGGGCATTCTAGTAATTTAAAAGACAAGGGCTAGGGTTTTATCCCTTGAGGCACACAAATCGAGGGAGTCTTCTCCCACCTCAACCCTCCTTCATGTTAGGTGCCGTCGGCGACTACTGTGGTTCAACTTCAAGCCTTGGTCGACCTCCAGCCGCACGCCCTTCTCACAGACAAAGGACCTCAGTCGCACGTCGAAGCTCGCCGGGTCGAGAGTCGGCAGCGCGGAGACTCTCACGAAGCCGCCAACCTCCATGCCGTGTCGTCGTTCACCTAGTCAAGCCGCGCTCTTCTGCGGTGGGGAACGAACAGATGCGAGCCGCCGGATCGGTCTTCAGCTGAAGAAGTCGCGCCGAGCTTGCCGTCGTCCGTTGAAGCCGCAACCCCCAACCGATGCTACCGCCCGTCGTTGCCGCATGGCCGGCGCGAAAAGCCGTTCTTCTTTGCGAGTCCTTGAAAATTCGCTGGTCCGATTTTAGTTACGGTTTTTGAGGAGTTTGCGATCGGTTTGGACTTTTCGTGGACCGGCTGTGTAGATCGAGAGTGGGCATCTCGGATCGACCTCAACGCTCGAAACACGCCGCCACGCGCCGCCACCGCACGCGCCGCCGTGCCCGCCACGCGCCGCCACTCCCCGCCTCGCCAATTGCCTCCGTTCGCCCGAAGTTCGTTTTAAGCGTCCGTCTGCGTGGTAATGTAGCCTAACTATGATGGGATTCAAAATAAGTTTCTAATTATGAAATTTAATTAAGGAATTGATGAATTTGATTTAGGGATTCGACTATCGAGCTCGACTAAGCGAAACCTTGAGTTAAAAACGGAATGTAAGGAGCTCCAGAGCTAAGGTAAGGGACCTTGTGCCGAATCTTTTAAATGGGATTAAAGAAAATGAACTTGATATTTTATGTGAAATTAGTAGGATATTTTACTTTAAAAGGATTTAATGTTTTTTTATACGAGAATATCCAGAGATTTTATGTGAAAATATTTTGATATTCTATGAGAAGATATCTCAATATTTTATGCGAGAATAATCTAGTATTTTATGCGAGAATGTCTTTGTATTTTATGTAAAGATATCCCAAAGATTTCATGTGAGGATATAGTGAAGATTATCTATAAGAATATTGCATGATTTTGTACGCGAGTATTACGCCCTATCTGATGTGAAAAGTCATGATTTGCATATTAATGATAATGGTTGTGGCATGTACACTATAGTTATGATGAATGATGGGACCTCATGCATGTTATGTATGTCATGAAATGAATTAATGAAAAGTGTGGACATTGGTCTCCTGAGAGCATTATGTGCATGGTCAAACATGCAATAGAGACCCCATGGGTCAAATTCTGTGGGTGCGTGAGGGACTCAAATTATTACAGAGTGCGTGAGGGACTCAAACTATTACGAGGGTGCGTGAGGACTCAAATTATTACAGAGTGCCGTGAGAGGACTCAAAATGAAATGACTCAGGATGACCAGTCGGCCACACAAATAAAAAGGAAGTCATGGATTAAAGACCTGACAATATGAGAAAGTTTTAGGTCCCGCATATGTACATTTCGAACAAGTTTAAAGTCATGATTGTATGTGTATGCATATCCCAAACCTCGGTAGCGAGGTCACTTACTGGGTATTGTTTTACAATACTCACCCTTTCTTTTAAAAAAATGTTTTTCAGGTAAGGCTAAGGACGTGCAGGGCGAGTGACGGAGGCGCGTTGCCAGGACCATGGGAATAGACATGTTTTCCGCACATTTCTTTTATAACTAATGTTGTCCCTTTATGTTTTTGGAGTTTCAATTTACTTCACAGATTTTAATAGGCCATGTTAAACTGCTCCTTTTATTTGTTTTAAATGATTTATTTGGGATCCCTAAAGACAAATTATTTTTTTAATTGGAGGTTTATTAAAGATCTTTTATCTCTTGGCCTATAAATGCATGCATGTGTAGTAATGTCCCTAAGAGTTTAGTCATAGAAAAGTAGGGGCGCTACAGTTGGTATCAGAGCCCTAGGTTTAAGGGTTCTGTAGACTTGCTTACAGAGTAAGCACAGGGTAGTTCCCATGGTTGAACAACGCGTTCCAGTCACCGCCAGGTATGCCTTCGAATTAAAAGTTTTATTGTTCATGAAAAGAAAATTTAGTATTCTATGTAAAGATACTTTTATATAAAAATCAAGTTTGATGAATTTCCAAACTAAGAAAGAATGAGAATGTATGAGCTAAACTATATGTCTATGAAAAGGAAATGCATAAATGAAATGCTTATATGTGAATCTATACGCGTATATGTCATAGAGTTGACGTGATCTTACGCCGAAAGGAAAGAGAACACATGTGATCCCTACTATTGATGATAGAAAGGAAAATGTTTTAGTTAAGAATGTTTACGCTAAAAATGAAGTTTTATAGCCATAAAACACGTGTTGAGAATTATTAAAAGGTCCGCTTTGACCAAGGGAGTAAAGAGTAAGACTTAAGAGGTTAGAGTGTTAAAGGTTGCTAAGAAACTAGATTACTTAAGTATAGCTTTCAATAATAAAAGTTAAGACTACTCATGAGAAGTTCAAAGTTTGAATGTGTTCGGTAAGAGCTTAGTGGTCTCATTCATTCATGCTAGAACAATTGGATGGAAAGGTATGAGATTTAGTAAACGTACCACTTTAGAATTCTCGACCATGTTGGCTCCTGAATAAAGTCCCTTCATCTTCAAGAATACATAACCATAGTATTTAAGGAGTTGAAAAGTAAAGAAAGCAAAAGTGTTTTGAAAATGGGCTCGAGTTGTAAAGGGAAAAAAAATAGACTGTTATTGTTGAGATGAAAATTAATTCTTTCAAAATATTTGAAACACTCCGCTTTATTTAGACCATTGCTCTGGGAGGAAAGCCACAGGGATATACACAATTAATGTGTCACTACAGATAGGCATGATACGAAGTTTCAAAAGCGATTCCATAAACTAAATAGACTTAATAAAGACAAGTATAAAGAAGAAAAGTAAGGAGTTGGAGTCTTAGTTTGAGAACACAGGAGAATTGATTGTCGGGACTCCAGAAACTTGTGCACGAATTGACTTTCATATGGTCACTTGTGTATTCAAGCTTGTGGAATGTGTATAAGAACCTTGCCACTAATTTCTACCTGTTGGGCTAAATGTATGCGTACAACTTGAAAGAGATAACAGGTGATGTTACCCTTGAACCTTTATGTAGTAAAGTTTCCTTTTCCCCAATCAGAGGGTTAAGGAGAGAGGATTCAGTTAATAGAGGGGAGTGCTTTGAGTCTCTTCTTCGATATATAGCAGTCAAGCTGAGGAACTTCTTTCAATTAGTAAAGTGTATAGTGGTAGCGGTCGAACGACCATTAGAAACATGAAACTATAAGGTTCCTTTAGTAAAGGCTAGGTTGATGGCTTCTTAAGAGAAGTTTTAGTGAATTTGACTTTATAACCAAACGAGTACAAATAGTTGAGAAAGTCCTTAATCTTACTAAAAGAAGAAGGCCAAGTTTAAGGATAGTAAGCACGAGGAACAATGCGTTAGTGTTAGATAAGAAAGGTTCTATCTTTTAAAGTTACCCCTAACACAAGAGACAGAGACTTAATTATGGAATTAAAAGTAGAGCGTAATGAGAATTTCTAATACTCCTTACCGAATGCTCCAAAGAAAGTGAAAGAACTCAAGTCATAGGTGCATGACCTTCCATGTAAGAGTTGATAGTAGTTTATTCGCCATAAGGAGTAATAGGGGTTGCGTAAAGGAGAAAGGTGTATTCTTACGCTTGTGCATGGGAGATGAGAAGTGGAAGAAAGTGGTTGCTAAGAATAAATCTCTTCGTCAGTGGATGAACGACCTATTCCACCAAAGAGTACAAGGACACATAGTGTTCCTTAAGATGATTTTGGAGACAAGTTAGCGCCTGTCATGAACCAGGGATTAGATATCCCGAGAAAACAAATCTTCTAAGCATTTCCAATGAAAAACACTGTATCCACTTACATTATCATCAAGCGCAATCTTCAACCTAGACTCGACTTCCGGTTCGCGTGCTCGAGGTGAGAGAACTTCTCTCTGCAGCAGTCGTAGATGGTTTTTTTCCTTCTCTTTAAGCTTCGATTCATCCTTACCACATCGCCTTCAAGATTCGACACACGAGATGCTATCGCCATAGAGGTAATTTTATGTGCAAGATCGAAAGTGATTGTATGGATCCGTTGGAATCACCGCCGAATCTCATCCGATAGATTGAAATCGGAACCATTGCTCTGTGACATTCTCGATCCATCTAAGAACCACGCATGCAGAAGCGGTAGGTAGAGGATTCAACAACAATGATGAGACAAACAAGACCCAAACTTTGAGGAATGGTCAAGATTCAATCCATCGAGTTTTTCATTGAGGGTTTTCGTTTTGGCGTGAGGGCTTTCTTGGTTTAGTTTAGAAAATAAAATAAAAAGAAAAGGCGCTAAAATTGAGCGTGTTTTTTTCATTTTGTTTTACTTGACGCGTTTTTAAACATCAAGTAAAGTTTAAGCGAGAAAAAATCAGCCATTTTCGCGACCTCCGTGTTTTTAATTTTTCTTACTGCTTTTTCTTTAAAACTTCACTTTACTTGACATTTTTCATAAAAACATCAAGTATTTACAACTTGCAAGTGTCAAGAAATCTATAATTTGTAGTAGTGACATAATGTTCTTTATGGGTCTTCACATTTTCCATTGAAAGAATAAATGGAAAATGAATTTCAAACATAAACAAAGTAACTAATAGAAGGTAAATGTATTTGTTCGAAAATTCGTATGAATTTTTTTTTATTCAAAAAATAAACTAATCTCCATAAAAAATATTCAATCAACACTATTTTATCACGTAATAACGAAGATCTCAAGACTTGGTTGTTGTCTACTCATAATGTACTTTTTAGGGTTTAAGCGCATAGTAAATTGGGTTAGAGGCAAAAAGTGGAGGTTTGTGATCTTGAAAATTTTGGTTTTTTTTTATAATCAAATTAGGTGTCAATTATTAACTTTAAATTTTTTATGAAGAATACTAATATTTTCTAGTAGCTAAAAATTTTAAAAAATATATTAAAAGGTTATTTAATCTCTAAAAATAGGGTTGACGTTATCTACCGAAAAATATTCGAGAACTTCTGGAGGTAAATAAAGCCACCTAAAATGATTATTAAACTTTAATCTCACTTCATTTATACATTTTATTCTGAAGGTTCTTCACTTTTTCCAATAAAAGAATAAATAGGAAAATAATTTAAAGAGGTTGTTTAATCTCTAAAAATAGGGTTGAAGTTATCAATTGTAAAATATCCGGAAACTTTCAGAGAGCACTATGACCACCGAAAACGATTATTAAAAGCTCTTCTCACTTCATTTGTACATAATGTTCTTAAGGGTCTTCACTTTTTCCATTGAAAGAATAAATTGAAAATGAATTTTAAACATAAACACAGTAACTAATAGGAGGTAAATGTATTTGTTCGAAAAGTCGTATGAATTTTTTTATTCAAAAAAGGAACTAATCTCCATAAAAAATCTACAATCCACACTAGTTTATCACGTAATAATGAACGTTTCAAGACTTGGTTGTTGTCTGCTTAAAATGAACTTTTTAGGGTTTAAGCGCATAGTAAATTGGGTTAGAGGCATAAAGTAGAGTCTTATGATCTTGAAGCTTTTGGTTTTTTTTTTTAATCAAATTAGGTGTCAATTACTAACTTTAAAATTTTTTATGAAGAATACTAATATTTTTTAGTAGCTAAAAATTTTAAAAAATATATTAAAGGGTTATTTAATCTCTAAAAATAGGGTTGACGTTATCTACCGAAAAATATTCGAGAACTTCTGGAGATCACTAAAACGATCGAAAATGATTATTAAAATTTAATCTTACTTCATTTATAAATTTTATTCTGAAGGTTCTTCACTTTTGCCAATAAAAGAATAAATAGGGAAATAATTTAAAAAGGTTGGTTAATCTCTAAAAGCAGGGTTGAAGTGATCAATTGTAAAATATCCGAGAACTTCCGGAGAGAGCACTATGACCACCGAAAACGATTATTAAAAGCTATTCTCACTTCATTTGTACATAATGTTCCTAAGGGTTTTCACTTTTTCCATTGAAAGAATAAATAGAAAATGAATTTCAAACATAAACAAAGTAACTAATAGAAGGTAAATGTATTTGTTCGAAAAGTCGTATGAATTTTTTTTATTCAAAAAATGAACTAATCTCCATAAAAAATCTACAATCCACTCTATTTTATCACGTAATAATGAACGTCTCAAGACTTGGTTGTTGTCTGCTTAAAATGAACTTTTTAGGGTTTAAGCGCTTAGTAAATTGGGTTAGAGGCATAAAGTAGGGTCTTATGATCTTGAAACTTTTGGTTTTTTTTTTTTTTTTAATCAAATTAGGTGTCAATTACTAACTTTAAATTTTTTTATAAAGAATACTAATATTTTTTAGTAGCTAAAAATTTAAAAAAATATATTAAATGGTTATTTAATCTCTAAAAATAGGGTTGACGTTATCTACCGAAAAATATTCGAGAACTTCCGAGGAGCACTAAAACTACCGAAAACGATTATTAAAATTTAATATCACTTCATTTATACATTTTATTCTGAAGGTTCTTCACTTTTTTAAAGAAAAGAATAAATAGAGAAATAATTTAAAAAGGTTGGTTAATCTCTAAAATTAGGGTTGAAGTTATCTTTTGTAAAATATTCGGGAACTTCCGGAGAGCACTATGACCACCGAAAACGATTATTAAAAGCTTTTCTCCCTTCATTTGTACATAATGTTCTGAAGGGTCTTCACTTTTTCTATTGAAAGAATAAATAGAAAATGAATTACAAACATAAACAAAGTAACTAATAAAAGGTAAATGTATTTGTTCGAAAAGTCGTATGAATTTTTTTTTATTCAAAAAATGAACTAATCTCCACAAAAAATCTTCAATCCACACTATTTTATCACGTAATAATGAAGATCTCAAGACTTGGTTATTGTCTACTCATAATGTACTTTTTAGGGTTTAAGCGCATAGTAAATTGGGTTAGAGGCAAAAAGTGGAGGTTTGTGATCTTGAAAATTTTGGTTTTTTTTTTTATAATCAAATTAGGTGTCAATTATTAACTTTAAAAGTTTTTTATGAAGAATACTAATATTAGTGGAGGTTTGTGATCTTAGAGTCTACATAACAATTAGTTGGAGCATCAAGTAATAATCAAGAGGAATTACCCAACCGGAGGCTGAAAACGAACTCGGGAGATCAAAACAGGTGGGCCAGAAACAGCTCCGGAGAGCGGCGGCGCGTGGCCGGCCGGCAACGACCAACGGCGGCGCGTGGTGGCAGCTCGACAACGCGTCTCGAAGCGTTGAACACATCGTCGGGAAGCTCGTAGCCCGATCTATCCAAAATCGCTTTCCAATCTAGGAAAACCGGTCAGAAAACACCCCAAAACTCGAACCAAACCTGTGCACCAGTTGCCGGCGGTGGCGCGTGTAGGCGAGACGGCCGCGCGTCTCGGAGCGTAGGAGTCAGATCCAAGAAGCTCGTGAGCTGATCTATTCGGAACCAGTCTTAGAACTCTGAAAACCGATCAGATTGCCCAATAAAAACTCGAACCAGAAACGGAACCGGTGGTTTGGTGGAGTTCGAATCCGGTGACTACCCGAAGTTGCAGCACTCAGATCCACGGCTGCTCGACCCATGACTCTCCAGCGAAGCTTCATGGACAGATCTTCGACGGGGACAACGACCGAAACGAAGGCCTACGACTGTTGGTGTTCGACGGCGTGCACATCAGGTCGACGAACTTGCAACTTGGCGTAACGGCGGCTTCTCCATCGAGCTCGCGTCGACTGTGGCTTGGCGGTAGGGACAAAGACGTGCGATGGATGCTGACCGACGGTTGAGGGACGACAGCTGCACCGACCGACGAAGGGAGATAGGCAACGGCTAAGAGAGCACTATAACCATCGAAAACGATTATTAAAAGCTCTTATCACTTCATTTGTACATAATGTTCTTAAGGGTCTTCACTTTTTCCATTGAATGAATAAATAGAAAATAAATTTTAAACATAAACACAGTAACTAATAGGAGGTAAATGTATTTGTTCGAAAAGTCGTATGAATTTTTTTTATTCAAAAAATGAACTAATCTCCATAAAAAATCTACAATCCACACTATTTTATCACGTAATAATGAACGTCTCAAGACTTGCTTGTTGTCTGCTTAAAATAAACTTTTTAGGATTTAAGCGCATAGTAAATTGGGTTAGAGGCATAAAGTAGAGTCTTGTGATCTTGAAGCTTTTGGTTTTTTTTTTTAATCAAATTAGGTGTCAATTACTAACTTTAAATTTTTTTTATGAAGAATACTAATATTTTCTAGTAGCTAAAAATTTTAAAATGTATATTATAAAGTTATTTAATCTCTAAAAATAGGGTTGACGTTATCTACCGAAAAATAATCGAGAATTTTCGGAGCGCACTAAAACCACAAAAAAATCATTATTAAAATTTAATCTCACTTCATTTATACATTTTATTCTGAAGGTTCTTCACGTTTTTCCAATAAAAGAATAAATAGGGAAATAATTTAAAGAGGTTGTTTAATGTCTAAAAATAGGGTTGACATTTTCAATTGTAAAATATTCGGAAACTTTCGGAGAGCACTATGACAGCCGAAAATGATTATTAAAAGCTCTTCTCACTTCATTAGTACATAATGTTCTTAAGGGTCTTCACTTTTTCCATTGAAAGAATAAATAGAAAATGAATTTTAAACATAAACACAGTAACTAATATGAGGTAAATGTATTTGTTTGAAAAGTCGTATGAATTTTTTTTATTTCAAAAAATGAACTAATCTCCATAAGAAATCTACAATCCATACTTTTTTATCACGTAATAACTAACGTCTCAACACTTGGTTGTTGTCTGCTTAAAATGAACTTTTTAGGGTTTAAGCGCATAATGAAATGGGTTAGAGGCAAAAAGTAGAGTCTTGTGATCTTGAAACTTTTGTTTTTTTTTTTTTAATCAAATTAGGTTTCAATTACTAACTTTAAAATTTTTTATGAAGAATACTAATATTTTTTAGTAGCTAAAAATTTAAAAAAATATATTAAAGGGTTATTTAATCTCTAAAAATAGGGTTGACGTTATCTACCGAAAAATATTCGAGAACTTCCGGAGCGCACTAAAACCACCAAAAATCATTATAAAATTTAATCTCACTTCATTTATACATTTTATTCTCAAGGTTCTTCACACTTTCCAATAAAAGAATAAATAGGAAATAATTTAAAGAGGTTGTTTAATCTCTAAAAATAGGTTGAAGTTATCAATTGTAAAATATCCAGAAAACTTAGGAGAGCACTATGACCACCAAAACGATTATTAAAAGCACTTCTCACTTCATTTGTACATAATGTTCTTAAGGGTCTTCACTTTTTCCATTGAAAGAATAAATAGAAAATAAATTTTAAACATAAACACAGTAACTAATAGGAGGTAAATGTATTTGTTCGAAAAGTCGTATGAATTTTTTTTATTCAAAAAATGAACTAATCTCCATAAAAAATCTACAATCCACACTATTTATCACGTAATAACGAACGTCTCAAGACTTGGTTGTTGTCTGCTTAAAATGAACTTTTTAGGGTTTAAGCGCATAGTAAATTGGGTTAGAGGCATAAAGTAGAGTCTTGTGATCTTGAAACTTGTGGTTTTTTTTTAATCAAATTAGGTGTCAATTACTTACTTTAAAATTTTTATGAAGAATACTATTATTTTCTAGTAGCTAAAAATTTTAAAAAATATATTAAAATATTATTTAATCTCTAAAAATAGGGTTGAAATTATCTACCGAAAAATATTCGAGAACTTCCGGAGACACTAAAACTACTAAAAATGATTATTAAAATTTAATCTCACTTCATTTATACATTTTATTCTGAAGGTTCTTCACTTTTTCCAATAAAAGAATAAATAGGGAAATAATTTAAAGAAATTGTTTAATCTCTAAAAATAGGGTTGAAGTTATCAATTGTAAAATATCCGGAAACTTTCGGAGAGCAATATGACCACCGAAAACGATTATTAAAATCTCTTCTCACTTCATTTGTACATAATGTTCTTGAGGGTCTTCACTTTTTCCATTGAAAGAATAAATAGAAAATAAATTTTAAACATAAACACAGTATGTAACGCCCCAGAAATTCAAGTGCCTTTTAATTTGTGACTAGGGTTAATTTATTAGAGATTAAATTAATTGGGCTTTAGGGCTTTATAATTTAAATTAGTGTTATACAATTGAAAGCTTGGTTTAATTAAAAGTCTTTTTAGACATCAAAGTAAGCCCAATGGCATTATAGTGGTTAGTAGATGAGTGGAAGGGCAGTCTTGTAATTTTAATAAAAAGGAGAATTAGGGTTTTACACTTAAGAAGCACGATTTTCGAGGACCCTTCACCATCTCCTTCCTCCTTCACGTTAGCACGCGACCGCCCAATGCTTTGCGGAATTTCCGAGCCAGCCACTACTCGGCGTTTCGCGTTCACGCCGGCCAGACCCTGCCGGAGACTTCATCGCCGCCTGTACGTGTTGGAGGAATCGCGAAACGCCGGTCTGCAACCATCGTTGCCGTGAAGTCGAGCCCAACGCCGCAAGCAGCTCGCCGCGAAGAAGTCGCCGTCGACTCGCTCTCTACAACCGTCGCCCGCCGGTGTCTGAACGACTGCACTCGTTGTCGGAGTTAAGACGTCTTCCCCATCGGAGTCGCAAACCACAAAGCCCAGAACAGCAGGTCGAGGTCGTCGGAAGTCGAACGCCAGCCACCGGATGTTACGAACGTCGTTTCTTTGGAGCACAGCCGGTTCACGTTTTGGTTCGGGTTTTCGGGCGTGTTCCACCGGTTTTCATAGAGAAGAGAGTGGTTTTGTGTAGATCGACAAGTGGGCTTTTCGAACCGACCTCCACGCGCCGCCAAAGACGCTGCCGCCGATCGCCACGCGCCGCAGCGCCGCCCGAAGAGAAGAAGCGATTGCTTCGGGTTCGGGCCTGCGTTCGAGCGATTCATCGAGTTTTCAATCGGTTTTGAAGGTTTAAACACCGGTTTTGGATAGATCGGGCCACGAGGATTTCAATGGTATGCTCCACGCTCCGAGACGCGCCGCCACTCTGTCTCCTCCACGCTACGCACGCCTGCGCGCCGCCGCTCGCCACCACGCGCCGCCATTCGCCGAGTCGCTCGGCCCACCTGCTTTGATTCCCCGAGTTCGTTTTAAGCGTCCGTTTGTGGTAACTCAACCTAACTATGATTGAATTCAAAATGAGTTTCTAATTATGAAATTCAATTAAGGAATTGATGAATTTGATTTAGGGGATTCGACTATCGAGCTCGACTAAGCGGGCAGTGAATTAAAAGCGGAATGTAAGGAGCTCAGAGCTAAGGTAAGGGACCTTGTGCCGAACTTTTAATGGAATTAAATGAAAATGATTTTCATGATTTCATGCGAAATAGTTTATATTTTTCATATGAAAATATCTGAGATATTATCTCATGAGGATACGTAATATTTTATGTGCAAATACTTCGATGTATCATGTGGAAATGAACCATTATTTTATGTGAAATTATTCTCGTATGTTATGTATAAGTATCCCATTATTTCATGTGAGAATAGGACAGTAGTTTGTATGAGAATGTTTCATGTTTTCTTACAAAAGTATGATCTTCAAACTGTCCATGAGAAAAGTATGTTTGGTATATCGAGGATGATGTTGTGACATGTACTCTATTATTATGTGAATGATGGGACCTCATGCATGTTTTGTATGCCACGAAATGAATTAATGAATAGTGTGGACATTGGTATCCTGAGATTATTATGTGCATGGTCAGACATGCAATGGAGACCTATGGGTCAGAGTACAGGGGTCTGTGAGGGACTCAAAACGAAATGACTCAGGATGACCAGTCGGCCCCACAATTAAATAAGCAGTCATGGATTAAAGACCTGACAATTAAATGAGCAGTCATGGATTAAAGACCTGACAACTAAATAAGCAGTCATGGATTAAAGACACGACAATTAAATGAGCAAATCATGGATTAAAGACTCGACAACTAAATAAGCGATCATGGATTAAAAGACGACAACTAAATAAGCGATCATGGATTAAAGACCGACAATTCGAGAGAAAGTTTTAAGTCCCGTATATGTAGGTTACGAATGAGTTTAAAGATCATGATTGTATGTGTATGCATATCCCAACCCTCGTGTGAGCGAGGTTACTTACGGGTATTGTTTTGCAATACTCACCCTTTCTTTTAAAAATGTTTTCCAGGTAAAGGAAAGGACGTGCAGGGCGTGTGACGGAGGAGCGTTACTAAGACCATGGGAACCAGCATGATTTCCGCATATTCTTGTTTCAAACTGATATTGTCTCTATGTTTTTATTTGGAGTTAAACTTATTTACGTTTTTAATAGGCCATGCTAAATCGATGTTTTTATCTGATTTTAATGTTTTGTTTTTTTTGGGGATCCCTGGAACTAATTATGTTAATTGGAAATTTCTTTTAAGTTCTTTTATCTCTCGGCCTATAAATGCATGCATGTGTAGTAATGTCCCTAGGAGTTGGTCATAGAAAAGTAGGGGCGTTACAGTTGGTATCTGAGCCCTAGGTTTAAGGGTTTCAGAGACTTGCTTTACAGAGTAAGCACAGAGTAGTTCCCATGGTTGAACAACGCGTTCCAGTCACCGCCAGGTATGCCTTCGAATTAAAAGTTTTATTGTTCATGAAAAGAAAATTTAGTATTCTATGTAAGGATACTTTTATATAAAAATCAAGTTTGATGAATTTCCAAACTAAGAAAGAATGAGAATGTATGAGCTAAATTATATGTCTATGAAAAGGAAATGCATAAATGAAATGCTTATATGTGAATCTATACAGCGTATATGTCATAGAGTTGAGCGTAATCTTACGCTGTAGAAAGGAAAGAGAACACATGTGATCCCTACTATTGATGATAGAAAGGAAAATGTTTTAGTTAAGAATGTTTACGCTAAAAATGAAGTTTTATAGTCATAAAACACGTGTTGAGAATTATTAAAAGGTCCGCTTTGACCAAGGGAGTAAAGAGTAAGACTTAAGAGACTAGAGCGTTAAGGGTTGCTAAGCAACTAGATTACTTGAGTATAGTTTTCAATAATAAAAGTTAAGACTACTCATGAGAAGTTCAAAGTTTGAAGGTGTTCGGTAAGAGATTAGCGGTCTCATTCATTCATGCTAGATCAATTGAATAGAAAAGTATGAGATTTAGGAAACGTACCACTTTGGAGTTTTCGACTTTGTTGGTTCCTGAATAAAGTCCCTTCATCTTCAAGTGATTGCATCACTATAGTATTTAAGGAATTGAAAAGTAAAGAGAGCAAGGGTGTTTTGAAAATGGGCTCGAGTTGTAAAGGGAAAAATAGACTGTTATTGTTGAGATGAAAAGTAATTCTTTCAAAATATTTGAAACACTTCGCTTTTATTTAGACCATTGCTCTGAGAGGAAAGCCACAGGGATATACACAATTAATGTGATACTATAGATAGGCATGATACGAAGTTTCAAAAGCGATACCTTAAGCTAAACAAACGTAATAAAGAGAAGTATAAAGAAGAAAAGTAATGAATTAGGGTTGTAGTTTGAGAACACAAAAGAATTGATTGTCGGGACTCCAGAAACTGGTGCACGATTAGACATTCATATGATCACTGGTGTGTTCACGCTTGTGGAATGTGTATAAGGAACCTTGCCACTAATTTCTACCTGTTGGACTAGATGTACGTGTACAACTTGAAAGAGATAACATGAAGTGTTACCCTTGAACTCTTATGTAGTAAAGTTTCCTCTTCCCCAATCAAAGGGTTAGGGAGAGAGGATTCGGTTAATAGATGAAAGTGCTTTTAATCTCATCTTCGCTATACAGCAGTCAAGCTGAGGAACTTCTTTCAATTAGTAAAGTGTATGGGGGCAGTGGTCGAGCGACCACTAGAAACATGGAACTGTAAGGGTTCCTTGGTAAAGGCCAGAGTGATGGGCCCTTAAGAAAGGTTTTTAGTGAATTTGACCTTATGAGCAACTAGTACAGAGAGTTGAGAAAGTCCTTAATCTTACTAAAAGAACAAAGTCAAGTTTAAGGAGCGTAAGCACGAGGATCAATGCGTTAGTATTAGATAAGGAAAGTTTAATCTTTAAAGTTACCCCTAACACAAGAGACAGACTGAAGTATGGAATTAAAAGTAGAGAGTAACAATAATTTCTAATACTCCTTACAGAATGCTCCAGTAAAGTAAAAGAACTCAAGTCATAGGTGCCTGACCTTTCATGTAAGAGTTGATAGTAGTTTATCGCCATAAGGAATAATAGGGGGTGCGTAAAGGAGAAAGGTGTATCCTTATGCTCGTGCATAAGAGATGAGAATTTGAAGACAGTTGTTGCTAAGAATAAACCTCTTCGTTTTTGGATGAACGACCTATTCCACCAATACGAGTAGTACAGTGTCACTTAAGATGATTTTGGAGTCAAGTTAGCGCTTTGTCATGAAACCAGGATTAGATATTTCAAACGACTTTCAAATCACTTTACGAACATCACGAAGATTGTAGAGATTTTACTTAAATACCCCTAATGTTTATAGGCTTGATGGGCTTAGTGCTCAAGAAAAGGTAAATCATTGTTGGGATAAGGTTGTCGGAGACGTTCTAGTTAAACCAAGCCTAAGAAGGGGCAGAAATGACAATTCGGAAGGATTGCTTTAGGCATAAGGAGGGAAGAGTAAGTCCTGAGATATGGGAGTAGTCGAAGGGTCACTATGGAGTTAAGTGCTCAGGTAAACTTCAAAAGATGAGCATAAGGAAATTTGTCAAGCTAAGAAAAGACGAGTATGTGACCTCGGTGAGTGATAATAGAAAAGGAATATCCGAGTTCGGGATGTAAGGCTTAAAGGAATCTTCGTCAAGATAAGACTCACTTGTGCGTTATAAAAAAAAAAAAAAAAAAAAAAAAAGAGTAGTTGGGACAAAGGAAGGAAAGGGTAGACACCACGGGGCGAAGGTCTTTCAAAAAAAAACCTTAAACCACTGAGTTCGCGAGTAGAACATTAGCGAAAGAATATTGTAATTCTCGAAAAGTTCAACGTCTAGAGGGTTAAATAAAGCATTCGTATTCAAGGTTTGAACGTTAGGGTTTCATGACAAAAGAGTCGGAAAAGTTAAGAAATGTAGTGGGTGCCATTGTAAGGTATCCAACCCTATTAGTGTTAAGAAAATTGCATTATATTCAAGTGATTACTTGAGCAGGATATTCAAGGGAGTGAAGGAATAAAGGGAGAATGAGTTTTAAAAGACTAAATTCCTTTTCGCGAGATCGCTTAACATCGAGGTGGTTAACAGTTGAGTTATATTAAGGGGAGAGATATGAATGATTGTTAGTTGTACCTGATCGAGGAAAGATTAAAAGAGATAGAGTATGAGTTATATCTTGAATAACTTGCTTTAAAGGATTCGTTCTAATCCTAGAACTTACAATGAAAATTTTGTCACTTAATGAGATAACCTAGAATTGTTTAGGCTCTTAAGCAGGGTAAGTCAAGAGGATTTCACTACATTCTTTTAAAGTTAGTTTAGGGTTGTTGTCGCAGCCTGATTGTTAGATTTTTGTGTCTTTGGAGGATCATCGTTTACGATTAAAGAAATCCAGTTTCACTTATAATTGGTTGTTTAACATTTCTGTGTTTTGTGTGTTTCTGAACCCTGAGTAATCTGAAATGAAGTGTGGAGGCATGATTGGTTGGTTTTCCGATTTTAGAAGTGCATTTTCTACCAAACAGGTGTTAGAGAAAAATTTTGGCATGGTTGTAGTTATGCCGTTATGCTGCTGAAACTTTTGGAGCATTTTTGTAATAAAATTGATAAAGTTTTATGAAACTCTCCATGAGTCACGACAACCAAAGGAGACCTAAGTTTGAGTTACTCGTACCTTAACTTAGAGCAGCGAGTTATTAATTTCAGCAAAAAGCTCAAAGTTAGTTAAGTGCGTGAGTGAGATTGTCAGCACAACGTGTACTAAATTGTTGTTGGGAGTAGCGAGAACCAATAATGTAGGGAATGTTGAACAGTGGAATTAAGTTACTAACTCCATCCTTACTGAAGTCACATCTCCTGGGAGGATGATAAACTTATGGAAACAATGATTGGACGAACGATTAAGTCATACCTCGAAATAAATGCTAGTAACCAGTACAGTATGCATTAAGAGGGTTTTGAGAATCAACCAAAGAGACATTGGTTTAGTAAGGCGTTCCGCCCAAGGATCACAATACGGAATAGCTTAGTTAAGAGACTAGAGAAGAAAGTACGAGCTAAATATCCCGAGTTATCTCGAAATTTGAATCTGGAACCTTCCAAATTTAGAATCCGAGTCAAGGGCATCAGTTACGTAGGCTTAGGTAGGAGAATTCCTGTGAAGAGATTGAGCTCAAGTCAAAGTTATGAGACCGTTGGGTAATAAAGTTCACGCTAAGGTGTGATACTTGAGGAACAACTAGAGCAAATTCTTGCACAAGGATCGAAGGCTCGTCGTAATCGAGTGGAGCGGGTGTGAGCAAACTTTCCCCAAAGTATTACAAGATTAGAAACTTTCGAGGACGAAAGTTCTTAAGGAGGGAAGGTTGTAACGCCCCAGAAATTCAAGTGCCTTTTAATTTGTGACTAGGCTTAATTTATTAGAGATTAAATTAATTGGGCTTTAGGGCTTTATAATTTAAATTAGTGTTATACAATTGAAAGCTTGGTTTAATTAAAAGTCTTTTTAGACATCAAAGTAAGCCCAATGGCATTATAGTGGTTAGTAGATGAGTGGAAGGGCAGTCTTGTAATTTTAATAAAAAGGAGAATTAGGGTTTTACACTTAAGAAGCACGATTTTCGAGGACCCTTCACCATCTCCTTCCTCCTTCACGTTAGCACGCGACCGCCCAATGCTTTGCCGGAATTTCCAGTCAGCCACTACTCGGCGTTTCGCGTTCACGCCGGCCAGACCCTGCCGGAGACTTCATCGCCGCCTGTACGTGTTGGAGGAATCGCGAAACGCCGGTCTGCAACCATCGTTGCCGTGAAGTCGAGCCCAACGCCGCAAGCAGCTCACCGCGAAGAAGTCGCCGTCGACTCGCTCTCTACAACCGTCGCCCGCCGGTGTCTGAACGACTGCACTCGTTGTCGGAGTTAAGACGTCTTCCCCATCGGAGTCGCAAACCACGAAGCCCAGAACAGCAGGTCGAGGTCGTCGGAAGTGGAACGCCAGCCACCGGATGTTACGAACGTCGTTTCTTTAGAGCACAGCCGGTTCACGTTTTGGTTCGGGTTTCTGGGCGTGTTCCGACCGGTTTTCATAGAGAAGAGAGTGGTTTTGTGTAGATCGACAAGTGGGCTTTCTGAATCTGACCTCCACGCGCCACCAGCACGCCGTCGCCGACCGCCACGCCGCCGCAAATGCTGGCCCGAAGAGAAGCATTTGTCGGTTCGTGTCCCGTTCGAGCGATTCATCGAGTTTTCAATCGGTTTTGAAGGTTTAAACACCGGTTTTGGATAGATCGGGCCACAAGGATTTCAATGGTATGCTCCACGCTCCGAGACGCGCCGCCACTCTGTCTCCACGCGCCGCCGCTCGCCGGCCACGCGCCGCCATTCGCCGGAGCTGCTCCGGTCCACCTGTTTTGATTCCCCGAGTTCGTTTTAAGCGTCCGTTTGTGGTAGCTCAACCTAACTATGATTGAATTCAAAATGAGTTTCTAATTATGAAATTCAATTAAGGAATTGATGAATTTGATTTAGGGGATTCGACTATCGAGCTCGACTAAGCGGAACCGTGAATTAAAAACGGAATGTAAGGAGCTCCGAGCTAAGGTAAGGGACCTTGTGCCGAACTTTTAATGGAATTAAATGAAAATGATTTTCATGATTTCATGCGAAATAGTTTATATTTTTCATATGAAAATATACAGATATTATCGCGAGGATACGTAATATTTTATGTGCAAATACTTCGATGTATCATGTGGAAATGAACCATTATTTTATGTGAAATTATTCTCGTATGTTATGTATAAGTATCCCATTATTTCATGTGAGAATAGATGATGAGTTTGTATGAGAATGTTTCATGTTTTCTTACAAAAGTATGATCTTCAAACTGTCCATGAGAAAAGTATGTTTGGTATATCGAGGATGATGTTGTGACATGTACTCTATTATTATGTGAATGATGGGACCTCATGCATGTTTTGTATGCCACGAAATGAATTAATGAATAGTGTGGACATTGGTATCCCGAGATTATTATGTGCATGGTCGACATGCAATGGAGACCTATGGGTCGAGTACAGCGAGTGCGTGAGGACTCAAAACGAAATGACTCGGGATGACCGATGGCCCCACAATTAAATAAGCAAATCATGGATTAAAGACGACAATTAAATGAGCAAATCATGGATTAAAGACACGACAACTAAATAAGCGATCATGGATTAAAAAGACGACAACTAAATAAGCGATCATGGATTAAAGACCCGACAATTCCAGAAAGTTTTAAGTCCCGTATATGTAGGTTACGAATGAGTTTAAAGATCATGATTGTATGTGTATGCATATCCCAACCTCGGTAGCGAGGTTACTTTACTGGGTATTGTTTTGCAATACTCACCCTTTCTTTAAAAATGTTTTCCGGGTAAAGGAAAGGGCGTGCGGTATGTGTGACGGAGGAGCGTTACTAAGACCATGGGAACCAAAGCATGATTTCGCATATTCTTGTTTCAAACCGATATTGTCTCTATGTTTTTATTTGGAGTTAAACTTATTTACGTTTTTAATAGGCCATGCTAAATCGATGTTTTTATCCGATTTTAATGTTTTTTTTTTGGGGATCCTGGAACTAATTATGTTAATTGGAAATTTCTTTTAAGTTCTTTTATCTCTCGGCCTATAAATGCATGCATGTGTAGTAATGTCCCTAGGAGTTGGTCATAGAAAAGTAGGGGCGATACGGTTGGTATCGAGCCCTAGGTTTAAGGGTTCGTAGACTTGCTTCTGAGTAAGCACAGAGTAGTTCCATGGTTGAACAACGTTGTTCGATCACCGCCAGGTATGCCTTCGAATTAAAAGTTTTATTGTTCATGAAAAGAAAATTTAGTATTCTATGTAAGGATACTTTTATATAAAAATCAAGTTTGATGAATTTCCAAACTAAGAAAGAATGAGAATGTATGAGCTAAATTATATGTCTATGAAAAGGAAATGCATAAATGAAATGCTTATATGTGAATCTATACGCGTATATGTCATAGAGTTGACGTAATCTTACGCCGAAAGGAAAGAGAACACATGTGATCCCTACTATTGATGATAGAAAGGAAAATGTTTTAGTTAAGAATGTTTACGCTAAAAATGAAGTTTTATAGTCATAAAACACGTGTTGAGAATTATTAAAAGGTTCGCTTTGACCAAGGGAGTAAAGAGTAAGACTTAAGAGACTAGAGCGTTAAGGGTTGCTAAGCAACTAGATTACTTGAGTATAGTTTTCAATAATAAAAGTTAAGACTACTCATGAGAAGTTCAAAGTTTGAAGGTGTTGGTGAAGAGATTAGCGGTCTCATTCATTCATGCTAGATCAATTGAATAGAAAAGTATGAGATTTAGGAAACGTACCACTTTGGAGTTTTCGACTTTGTTGGTTCCTGAATAAAGTCCCTTCATCTTCAAGTGATTGCATCACTATAGTATTTAAGGAATTGAAAAGTAAAGAGAGCAAGGGTGTTTTGAAAATGGGCTCGAGTTGTAAAGGGAAAAATAGACTGTTATTGTTGAGATGAAAAGTAATTCTTTCAAAATATTTGAAACACTTCGCTTTTATTTAGACCATTGCTCTGAGAGGAAAGCCACAGGGATATACACAATTAATGTGATACTACAGATAGGCATGATACGAAGTTTCAAAAGCGATACCTTAAGCTAAACAAACGTAATAAAGAGAAGTATAAAGAAGAAAAGTAATGAATTAGGGTTGTAGTTTGAGAACACAAAAGAATTGATTGTCGGGACTCCAGAAACTGGTGCACGATTAGACATTCATATGATCACTGGTGTGTTCACGCTTGTGGAATGTGTATAAGGAACCTTGCCACTAATTTCTACCTGTTGGACTAGATGTACGTGTACAACTTGAAAGAGATAACATGAAGTGTTACCCTTGAACTCTTATGTAGTAAAGTTTCCTCTTCCCCAATCAAAGGGTTGGGAGAGAGGATTCGGTTAATAGATGAAAGTGCTTTTAATCTCATCTTCGCTATACAGCAGTCAAGCTGAGGAACTTCTTTCAATTAGTAAAGTGTATGGGGGCAGTGGTCGAGCGACCACTAGAAACATGGAACTGTAAGGGTTCCTTGGTAAAGGCCAGAGTGATGGGCCCTTAAGAAAGGTTTTTAGTGAATTTGACCTTATGAGCAACTAGTACAGAGAGTTGAGAAAGTCCTTAATCTTACTAAAAGAACAAAGTCAAGTTTAAGGAGCGTAAGCACGAGGATCAATGCGTTAGTATTAGATAAGGAAAGTTTAATCTTTAAAGTTACCCCTAACACAAGAGACAGACTGAAGTATGGAATTAAAAGTAGAGAGTAACAATAATTTCTAATACTCCTTCTGAGAATGCTCCAAAGAAAGTAAAAGAACTCAAGTCATAGGTGCACGACCTTCCATGTAAGAGTTGATAGTAGTTTATCGCCATAAGGAATAATAGGGGGTGCGTAAAGGAGAAAGGTGTATCCTTATGCTCGTGCATAAGAGATGAGAATTTGAAGACAGTTGTTGCTAAGAATAAACCTCTTCGTTTTTGGATGAACGGCCTATTCCACCAATACGAGTAGTACAGTGTCACTTAAGATGATTTTGGAGTCAAGTTAGCGCCTGTCATGAACCAGGGATTAGATATTTCGAAACGACTTTCAAATCACTTTACGAACATCACGAAGATTGTAGAGATTTTACTTAAATACCCCTAATGTTTATAGGCTTGATGGGCTTAGTGCTCAAGAAAAAGGTAAATCATTGTTGGGATAAGGTTGTCGGAGACGTTCTAGTTAAACCAAGCCTAAGAAGGGGCAGAAATGACAATTCGGAAGGATTGCTTTAGGCATAAGGAGGGAAGAGTAAGTCCTGAGATATGGGAGTAGTCGAAGGGTCACTATGGAGTTAAGTGCTCAGGTAAACTTCAAAAGATGAGCATAAGGAAATTTGTCAAGCTAAGAAAAGACGAGTATGTGACCTCAGGTGAGTGATAATAGAAAAGGAATATCCGAGTTCGGGATGTAAGGCTTAAAGGAATCTTCGTCAAGATAAGACTCACTTGTGCGTTATAAAAAAAAAAAAAAAAAAAAAAAAGAGTAGTTGGGACAAAGGAAGGAAAGGGTAGACACCACGGGGCGAAGGTCTTTCAAAAAAAAACCTTAAACCACTGAGTTCGCGAGTAGAACATTAGCGAAAGAATATTGTAATTCTCGAAAAGTTCAACGTCTAGAGGGTTAAATAAAGCATTCGTATTCAAGGTTTGAACGTTAGGGTTTCATGACAAAAGAGTCGGAAAAGTTAAGAAATGTAGTGGGTGCCATTGTAAGGTATCCAACCCTATTAGTGTTAAGAAAATTGCATTATATTCAAGTGATTACTTGAGCAGGATATTCAAGGGAGTGAAGGAATAAAGGGAGAATGAGTTTTAAAAGACTAAATTCCTTTTCGCGAGATCGCTTAACATCGAGGTGGTTAACAGATTGAGTTATATTAAGGGAGAGATATGAATGATTGTTAGTTGTGCCTGCAGATCGAGGAAAGATTAAAAGAGATAGAGTATGAGTTATATCTTGAATAACTTGCTTTAAAGGATTCGTTCTAATCCTAGAACTTACAATGAAAATTTTGTCACTTAATGAGATAACCTAGAATTGTTTAGGCTCTTAAGCAGGGTAAGTCAAGAGGATTTCACTACATTCTTTTAAAGTTAGTTTAGGGTTGTTGTCATGACTTTGATTGTTAGATTTTGTGTCTTTGGAGGATCATCGTTTACGATTAAAGAAATCCAGTTTCACTTATAATTGGTTGTTTAACATTTCTGTGTTTTGTGTGTTTCTGAACCCTGAGTAATCTGAAATGAAGTGTGGAGGCATGATTGGTTGGTTTTCCGATTTTAGAAGTGCATTTTCTACCAAACAGGTGTTAGAGAAAAATTTTGGCATGGTTGTAGTTATGCTAGTTATTTCTTTGAAACTTTTGGAGCATTTTTGTAATAAAATTGATAAAGTTTTATGAAACTCTCCATGAGTCACACGACAACCAAAGGAGACCTAAGTTTGAGTTACTCGTACCTTAACTTAGAGCAGCGAGTTATTAATTTCAGCAGAAAGCTCAAAGTTAGTTAAGTGCGTGAGTGAGATTGTCAGCACAACGTGTACTAAATTGTTGTTGGGAGTAGCGAGAACCAATAATGTAGGGAATGTTGAACAGTGGAATTAAGTTACTAACTCCATCCTTACTGAAGTCACATCTCCTGGGAGGATGATAAACTTATGGAAACAATGATTGGACGAACGATTAAGTCATACCTCGAAATAAATGCTAGTAACCAGTACAGTATGCATTAAGAGGGTTTTGAGAATCAACCAAAGAGACATTGGTTTAGTAAGGCGTTCGCCCAAGGATCACAATGGAATAGCTTAGTTAAGAGACTAGAGAAGAAAGTACGAGCTAAATATCCCGAGTTATCTCGAAATTTGAATCTGGAACCTTCCAAATTTAGAATCCGAGTCAAGGGCATCGATTCATGAGGCTTAGGTAGGAGAATTCCTGTGAAGAGATTGAGCTCAAGTCAAAGTTATGAGACCGTCGGGTAATAAAGTTCACGCTAAGGTGTGATACTTGAGGAACAACTAGAGCAAATTCTTGCACAAGGATCGAAGGCTCGTCAGAATCGAGTGGAGGCGGGTGTGAGCAAACTTTCCCCAAAGTATTACAAGATTAGAAACTTTCGAGGACGAAAGTTCTTGAGGAGGAAGGTTGTAACGCCTTGAGAAATTCAAGTGCCTTTTAATTTGTGACTAGGCTTAATTTATTAGAGATTAAATTAATTGGGCTTTAGGGCTTTATAATTTAAATTAGTGTTATACAATTGAAAGCTTGGTTTAATTAAAAGTCTTTTTAGACATCAAAGTAAGCCCAATGGCATTATAGTGGTTAGTAGATGAGTGGAAGGGCAGTCTTGTAATTTTAATAAAAAGGAGAATTAGGGTTTTACACTTAAGAAGCACGATTTTCGAGGACCCTTCACCATCTCCTTCCTCCTTCACGTTAGCACGCCGACCGCCCAATGCTTTGCGGAATTTCCGCCACCACTACTCGGCGTTTGGCGCGTTCACGCGGCGGACTCGGAGACTTCATCGCCGCCTTTGACGCGTGTTGGAGGAATCGCGAACGCCGCCGATGCCGCAACCATCGTTGCCGTGAAGTCGAGCCCAACGCCGCAAGCAGCTCGCCGCGAAGAAGTCGCCGTCGACTCGCTCTCTACAACTGTCGCCCGCCGGTGTCTGAACGACTGCACTCGTTGTCGGAGTTAAGACGTCTTCCCCATCGGAGTCGCAAACCACGAAGCCCAGAACAGCAGGTCGAGGTCGTCGGAAGTGGAACGCCAGCCACCGGATGTTACGAACGTCGTTTCTTTAGAGCACAGCCGGTTCACGTTTTGGTTCGGGTTTCTGGGCGTGTTCCGACCGGTTTTCATAGAGAAGAGAGTGGTTTTGTGTAGATCGACAAGTGGGCTTTCTGAATCTGACCTCCACGCGCCGCCAGCACGCCGTCGCCGACCGCCACGCGCCGCAGCCGTCTGGAAGAGAAGCAGCTGCCGGTTCAGCGTCTGGTTCGAGCGATTCATCGAGTTTTCAATCGGTTTTGAAGGTTTAAACACCGGTTTTGGATAGATCGGGCCACGAGGATTTCAATGGTATGCTCCACGCTCCGAGACGCGCCGCCACTCTGTCTCCACGCGCCACGCGCCGCGCCACGCCGCCATTCATTCGAGCTACCCGGCCCCCTATTTGATTCCCGAGTTCGTTTTAAGCGTCCGTTTGTGGTAACTCAACCTAACTATGATTGAATTCAAAATGAGTTTCTAATTATGAAATTCAATTAAGGAATTGATGAATTTGATTTAGGGGATTCGACTATCGAGCTCGACTAAGCGGAACCGTGAATTAAAAACGGAATGTAAGGAGCTCCGAGCTAAGGTAAGGGACCTTGTGCCGAACTTTTAATGGAATTAAATGAAAATGATTTTCATGATTTCATGCGAAATAGTTTATATTTTTCATATGAAAATATACAGATATTATCGCGAGGATACGTAATATTTTATGTGCAAATACTTCGATGTATCATGTGGAAATGAACCATTATTTTATGTGAAATTATTCTCGTATGTTATGTATAAGTATCCCATTATTTCATGTGAGAATAGGACAGTAGTTTGTATGAGAATGTTTCATGTTTTCTTACAAAAGTATGATCTTCAAACTGTCCATGAGAAAAGTATGTTTGGTATATCGAGGATGATGTTGTGACATGTACTCTATTATTATGTGAATGATGGGACCTCATGCATGTTTTGTATGCCACGAAATGAATTAATGAATAGTGTGGACATTGGTATCCTGAGATTATTATGTGCATGGTCAGACATGCAATGGAGACCTATGGGTCGAGAGTACAGAAGTGCGTGAGGACTCAAAACGAAATGACTCAGGATGATGATCAATGCCCCACAATTAAATAAGCAGTCATGGATTAAAGACCTGACAATTAAATGAGCAGTCATGGATTAAAGACCTGACAACTAAATAAGCAGTCATGGATTAAAGACCTGACAATTAAATGAGCAGTCATGGATTAAAGACCTGACAACTAAATAAGCAGTCATGGATTAAAGACCTGACAACTAAATAAGCAGTCATGGATTAAAGACCTGACAATTCCAGAAAGTTTTAAGTCCCGTATATGTAGGTTACGAATGAGTTTAAAGATCATGATTGTATGTGTATGCATATCCCAACCCTCGGTAGCGAGGTTACTTACTGGGTATTGTTTTGCAATACTCACCCTTTCTTTTAAAAATGTTTTCCAGGTAAAGGAAAGGACGTGCAGGGCGTGTGACGGAGGAGCGTTACTAAGACCATGGGAACCGGCATGATTTTCGCATATTCTTGTTTTCAAAGCGATATTGTCTCTATGTTTTTATTTGGAGTTAAACTTATTTACGTTTTTAATAGGCCATGCTAAATCGATGTTTTTATCTGATTTTAATGTTTTGTTTTTTTTTGGGGATCCCTGGAACTAATTATGTTAATTGGAAATTTCTTTTAAGTTCTTTTATCTCTCGGCCTATAAATGCATGCATGTGTAGTAATGTCCCTAGGAGTTGGTCATAGAAAAGTAGGGGCGTTACAGTTGGTATCAGAGCCCTAGGTTTAAGGGTTCTGTAGACTTGCTTACAGAGTAAGCACAGAGTAGTTCCCATGGTTGAACAACGCGTTCCAGTCACCGCCAGGTATGCCTTCGAATTAAAAGTTTTATTGTTCATGAAAAGAAAATTTAGTATTCTATGTAAGGATACTTTTATATAAAAATCAAGTTTGATGAATTTCCAAACTAAGAAAGAATGAGAATGTATGAGCTAAATTATATGTCTATGAAAAGGAGAAAAAATCTACAATCCACACTATTTTATCACGTAATAATGAACGTCTCAAGACTTGGTTGTTGTCTGCTTAAAATGAACTTTTTAGGGTTTAAGCGCATAGTAAATTGGGTTAGAGACATAAAGTAGAGTCTTGTGATCTTGAAGCTTTTGATTTTTTTTTTTAATCAAATTAGGTGTCAATTACTAACTTTAAAATTTTTTTATGAAGAAAACTAATATTTTCTAGTAGCTAAAAATTTTAAAAAATATATTAAAGGGTTATTTAATCTCTAAAAATAGTGTTGACGTTATCAACCGAAAAATATTCGAGAACTTCCGGAAGTAACTAAAACCACCGAAAATGATTATTAAAATTTAATCTCACTTCATTTATACATTTTATTATGAAGGTTCTTCACTTTTTCCAATAAAAGAATAAATAGGGAAATTCTAAAGAGGTTGTTTATTCTCTAAAAATAGGGTTGAAGTAATCAATTGTAAAATATCCGAAAACTTCCGGAGAGCAATATGACCACCGAAAACGATTATTAAAATCTCTTCTCACTTTATTTGTACATAATGTTCTTAAGGGTCTTCACTTTTTCCATTGAAAGAATAAATAGAAAATAAATTTTAAACATAAACACAGTAACTAATAGAAGGTAAATGTATTTGTTCGAAAAGTCGTATGAATTTTTTTTATTCAAAAAATGAACTAATCTCCATAAAAAATCTACAATCCACACTATTTTCTCACGTAACAACAAACGTCTCAAGACTTGGTTGTTGTCTGCTTAAAATGAACTTTTTAGGGTTTAAGCGCATAGTAAATTGGGTTAGAGGCATAAAGTAGAGTCTTATGATCTTGAAGCTTTTGATTTTTTTTTTTAATCAAATTAGGTGTCAATTACTAACTTTAAAATTGTTTTATGAAGTATACTAATATTTTCTAGTGGCTAAAAATTTTAAAAAATATATTATAAGGTTATTTAATCTCTAAAAATAGGGTTGACGTTATCTAGCGAAAAATATTCGAGAACTTCCGGATCTCACTAAAACCACCAAAAATCATTATTAAAATTTAATCTCACTTCATTTATACATTTTATTCTGAAGGTCCTTCACTTTTTCCAATAAAAGAATAAATAGGGAAATTCTAAAGAGGTTGTTTAATCTCTAAAAATAGGGTTGAAGTTATCAATTGTAAAATATCCGGAAACTTTCGGAGAGCATTATGACCACAGAAAACGATTATTAAAATCTCTTCTCACTTCATTTGTACATAATGTTCTTGAGGGTCTTCACTTTTTCCATTGAAAGAATAAATAGAAAATAAATTTTAAACATAAACATAGTAACTAATAGGAGGTAAATGTATTTGTTCGAAAAGTCGTATGAATTTTTTTTATTTAAAAAATGAACTAATCTCCATAAAAATCTACAATCCACACTATTTTATCACGTAATAATGAACGCCCTCAAGACTTGGTTGTTGTCGGCTTAAAATGAACTTTTAGGTTTAAGCGCATAGTAAATTGGGTTAGAGACATAAAGTAGAGTCTTGTGATCTTGAAGCTTTTGATTTTTTTTTTAATCATATTAGGTGTCAATTACTAACTTTAAAAATTTTTATGAAGAAAACTAATATTTTCTAGTAGCTAAAAATTTTAAAAAATATATTAAAGGGTTATTTAATCTCTAAAAATAGTGTTGACGTTATCTCACCAGAAAAATATTCGAGAACTTCCTAAGAAACTAAAACCACCTAGAAAATGATTATTAAAATTTAATCTCACTTCATTTATACATTTTATTCTGAAGGTTCTTCACTTTTTCCAATAAAAGAATAAATAGGGAAATTCTAAAGAGGTTGTTTATTCTCTAAAAATAGGGTTGAAGTTATCAATTGTAAAATATCCGAAAACTTCCGGAGAGCATTATGACCACCGAAAACGATTATTAAAAGCTTTTCTCACTTCATTTTTACATAATGTTCCTAAGGGTCTTCACTTTTTCCATTGAAAGAATAAATAGAAAATGAATTTCAAACATAAACAAAGTAACTAATAGAAGGTAAATGTATTTGTTCGAAAAGTCGTATGAATTTTTTTTATTCAAAACATGAACTAATCCCCATAAAAAATCTTCAATCCACACTATTTTATCACGTAATAACGAAGAACTAGAGACTTGGTTGTTGTCTGCTCAAAATGTACTTTTTAGGGTTTAAGCATATAGTAAATTGGGTTAGAGGCAAAAAGTGGAGGCTTGTGATCTTGAAACTTTTGGTTTTTTTTTTTTAATCAAATTAGGTGTCAATTACTTACTTTAAAATTTTTAATGAAGAATACTATTATTTTCTAGTAGCTAAAATTTTAAAAAATATATTAAAATGTTATTTAATCTCTAAAAATAGGGTTGACGTTATCAACCGAAAATAACTATTAAAATAACTATTAAAATTCTTCACTTCATTTATACATTTTATTCTCACTTCATTTATACATTTTATTCTCAAGGTTCTTCACTTTTTCCAATAAAAAAATAAATAGGGAAATAATTTAAAGAGGTTGTTTAATCTATAAAAATAGGGTTGAAGTTATCAATTGTAAAATATCCGGAAACTTTCGGAGAGCACTATGACCACCGAAAACGATTATTAAAAGCTCTTCTCACTTCATTTGTACATAATGTTCTTAAGGGTCTTCACTTTTTCCATTGAAAGAATAAATAGAAAATAAATTTTAAACATAAACACAAAGAACTAATAGGAGGTAAATGTATTTGTCCGAAAAGTCGTATGAATTTTTTTATTCAAAAATGAACTAACCTCCATAAAAATCTACAATCCACACTATTTTATCACGTAATAACGAATGTCTCAAGACTTGGTTGTTATCCGCTTAAAATGAACTTTTAGGGTTTAAAGCATAGTAAATTGGGTTAGAGGCATAAAGTAGAGTCTTGTGATCTTGAAGCTTTTGTTTTTTTTTTTAATCAAATTAGGTGTCAATTACTAACTTTAAAATTTTGTATGAAGAATACTAATATTTTTTAGTAGCTAAAAATTTAAAAAAATATATTAAAGGGTTATTTAATCTCTAAAAATAGGGTTGACGTCATCTACCGAAAAATATTCAAGAACTTCCGAAGAGCACTAAAACCACCGAAAACGATTATTAAAATTTAATCTCACTTCATTTATACATTTTATTCTGAAGGTTCTTCACTTTTTCCAATAAAAGAATAAATAGGGAAATAATTTAAAGAGGTTGTTTAATCTATAAAAATAGGGTTGAAGTTATCAATTGTAAAATATTCGGAAACTTCCAGAGAGCACTATGACCACCGAAAACGATTATTAAAAGCTCTTCTCACTTCATTTGTACATAATGTTCTTAAGGGTCTTCACTTTTTCCATTGAAAGAATAAATAGAAAATGAATTTTAAACATAAACACAGTAACTAATAGGAGGTAAGTGTATTTGTTCGAAAAGTCGTATGAATTTTTTTTATTCAAAAAATGAACTAATCTCCATAAAAAATCTACAATCCACACTAGTTTATCACGTAATAATGAACGTCTCAAGACTTGGTTGTTGTCTGCTTAAAATGAACTTTTTAGGCTTTCAACGCATAGTAAATTGGGTTAGAGGCATAAAGTAGAGTCTTATGATCTTGAAGCTTTTGGTTTTTTTTAATCAAATTAGGTGTCAATTAGTAACTTTAAAATTTTTTATGAGGAATACTAATATTTTTTAGTAGCTAAAAATTTAAAAAAATATATTAAAGGGTTATTTAATCTCTAAAAATAGGGTTGACGTTATCTACCGAAAAATATTCGAGAACTTCCGAAGAGCACTAAAACCACCGAAAACGATTATTAAAATTTAATCTCACTTCATTTATACATTTTATTCTGAAGGTTCCTCACTTTTTCCAATAAAATAATAAATACGGAAATAATTAAAAAATGTTGGTTAATCTCTAAAAATAGGGTTGAAGTTATCTTTTGTAAAATATCCGGGAACTTCCGGATAGCACTATGACCACAGAAAACGATTATTAAAAGCTTTTCTCCCTTCATTTTTACATAATGTTCTGAAGGGTCTTAACTTTTTCCATTGAAAGAATAAATAGAAAATGAATTTCAAACATAAACACACTAACTAATAGAAGGTAAATGTATTTGTTCGAAAAGTCGTATGAATTTTTTTTTATTCAAAAATTGAACTAATCTCCATAAAAAATCTTCAATCCACACTATTTTATCATGTAATAACGAAGAACTAGAGACTTGGTTGTTGTCTGCTCAAAATGTACTTTTTAGGGTTTTAGCGTATAGTAAATTGGGTTAGAGGCAAAAAGTGGAGGCTTGTGATCTTGAAACTTTTGGTTTTTTTTTTTAATCAAATTAGGTGTCAATTACTTACTTTAAATTTTTTTATGAAGAATACTATTATTTTCTAGTAGCTAAAAATTTTTAAAAATATATTAAAATATTATTTAATCTCTAAAAATAGGGTTGACATTTTCTACCGAAAAATATTCGAGAACTTCCGGAGACACTAAAACCACCAAAAATGATTATTAAAAATTAATCTCACTTCATTTATACATTTTATTCTGAAGGTTCTTCACTTTTTCCAATAAAATAATAAATAGGAAAATAATTTAAAGAGGTTGTTTAATATCTAAAAATAGGGTTGAAGTTATCAATTGTAAAATATCCGGGAACTTCCAGAGAGCACTATGACCACCGAAAACAATTATTAAAAGCTCTTCTCACTTCATTTATACATAATGTTCTTAAGGGTCTTCACTTTTTCCATTGAAAGAATAAATAGAAAATGAATTTTAAACATAAACACAGTAACTAATAGGAGGTAAGTGTATTTGTTCGAAAAGTCGTATGAATTTTTTTTATTCAAAAAATGAACTAATCTCCATAAAAAATCTCGATCCACACTAGTTTATCACGTAATAATGAACGTCTCAAGACTTGGTTATTGTCTGCTTAAAATGAACTTTTTAGGGTTTCAGCGCATAGTAAATTGGGTTAGAGGCATAAAGTAGAGTCTTATGATCTTGAAACTTTTGGTTTTTTTTTTTTAATCAAATTAGGTGTCAATTACTAACTTTAAAATTTTTTATGAGGAATACTAATATTTTTTAGTAGCTAAAAATTTAAAAAAATATATTAAAGGGTTATTTAATCTCTAAAAATAGGGTTGACGTTATCTACCGAAAAATATTCGAGAACTTCCGAAGAGCACTAAAACCACCGAAAACGATTATTAAAATTTAATCTCACTTCATTTATACATTTTATTCTGAAGGTTCTTCACTTTTTCCAATAAAATAATAAATACGGAAATAATTTAAAAAGGTTGGTTAATCTCTAAAAATAGGGTTGAAGTTATCAATTGTAAAATATTCGGGAACTTCCGGAGAGCACTATGACCACCGAAAACGATTATTAAAAGCTTTTCTCACTTCATTTCTACATAATGTTCCTAAGGGTCTTCACTTTTTCCATTGAAAGAATAAATAGAAAATGAATTTCAAACATAAACAAAGTAACTAATAGAAGGTAAATGTATTTGTTCGAAAAGTCGTATGAATTTTTTTTTATTCAAAAATTGAACTAATCTCCATAAAAAATCTTCAATCCACACTATTTTATCACGTAATAACGAAGAACTAGAGACTTGGTTGTTGTCTGCTCAAAATGTACTTTTTAGGGTTTTAGCGTATAGTAAATTGGGTTAGAGGCAAAAAGTGGAGGCTTGTGATCTTGAAACTTTTGGTTTTTTTTTAATCAAATTAGGTGTCAATTACTTACTTTAAAATTTTTTATGAAGAATACTGATATATTCTAGTTGCTAAAAATTTTAAAAAAATTATATTAAAAGGTTATTTAATCTCTAAAAATAGGGTTGACGTTATCTACCGAAAAATATTCCAGAACTTCCAGAGGTAACTAAAACCACCAAAAATCATTATTAAAATTTAATCTCACTTCATTTATACATTTTATTCTGAAGGTTCTTCACTTTTTCCAATAAAAGAATAAAAAGGGAAATAATTTAAAGAGGTTGTTTAATCTCTAAAAATAGGGTTGAAGTTATCAATTGTAAAATATCCAGAAATTTCCGGAGAGCACTCTGACCACTGAAAACGATTATTAAAAGCTCTTCTCACTTTATTTGTACATAATGTTCTTAAGTGTCTTCACTTTTTCCATTGAAAGAATAAATAAAAAATGAATTTTAAACATAAGCACAATAACTAATAGGAGGTAAATGTATTTGTTCGAAAAGTCGTATGAATTTTTTTTATTCAAAAAATGAACTAATCTCCATAAAAAATCTACAATCCACACTATTTTATCACGTAATAACGAACGTCTCAAGACTTGGTTGTTGTCTGCTTAAAATGAACTTTTTAGGGTTTAAGCGCATAGTAAATTGGGTTAGAGGCATAAAGTAGAGTCTTGTGATCTTCAAACTTTTGGTTTTTTTTTTTAATCAAATTAGGTGTCAATTACTAACTTTAAAATTTTTTAATGAAGAATACTAATATTTTCTAGTAGCTAAAAATTTTAAAACATATATTATAAGGTTATTTAATCTCTAAAAATAGGGTTGACGTTATCTACCGAAAAATATTCGAGAACTTTCAGAGGTAACTAAAACCACCAAAAATCATTATTAAAATTTAATCTAACTTCATTTATACATTTTATTCTTAAGGTTCTTCACTTTTTCCAATAAAAGAATAAATAGGGAAATAATTTAAAGAGGTTGTTTAATCTCTAAAAATAGCGTTGAATTTATCAATTGTAAAATATCCGGGAACTTCCGGAGAGCACTATGACCATCGAAAACGATTATGAAAAGCTCTTCTCACTTCATTTGTACATAATGTTCTTAAGGGTCTTCACTTTTTTCCATTTAAAGAATAAATAGAAGATAAATTTTAAACATAAACACAGTAACTAATAGGAGGTAAATGTATTTGTTCGAAAAGTCGTATGAATTTTTTTTATTAAAAAAATGAACTAATCTCCATAAAAAATCTACAATCCACACTATTTTATCACGTAATAATGAACGTCTCAAGACTTGGTTGTTGTCGGCTTAAAATGAACTTTTTAGGGTTTAAGCGCATAGTAAATTGGGTTAGAGGCATAAAGTAGAGTCTTGTGATCTTCAAGCTTTGATTTTTTTTTAATCAAATTAGGTGTAATTACTAACTTTAAAATTTTTTTATGAAGAATACTAATATTTTCTAGTAGCTAAAAATTTTAAAACATATATTATAAGGTTATTTAATCTCTAAAAATAGGGTTGACGTTATCTACCGAAAAATATTCGAGAACTTCCAGAGGTAACTAAAACCACCAAAAATCATTATTAAAATTTAATCTAACTTCATTTATACATTTTATTCTGAAGGTTATTCACTTTTTCTAATAAAAGAATAAATAGGGAAATAATTTAAAGACGTTGTTTAATGTCTAAAAATAGGGTTGAAGTTATCAATTGTAAAATATCCAGGAACTTCCGGAGAGCACTATGACCACCGAAAACGATTATTAAAAGCTCTTATCACTTCATTTGTACATAATGTTCTTAAGGGTCTTCACTTTTTACATTGAAAGAATAAATAAAAAATGAATTTTAAACATAAGCACAATAACTAATAGGAGGTAAATGTATTTGTTCGAAAAGTCGTATGAATTTTTTTTATTCAAAAAATGAACTAATCTCCATAAAAAATCTACAATCCACACTATTTTATCACGTAATAATGAACGTCTCAAGACTTGGTTGTTGTCTGCTTAAAATGAACTTTTTAGGGTTTAAGCGCATAGTAAATTGGGTTAGAGGCATAAAGTAGAGTCTTGTGATCTTCAAGCTTTTGTTTTTTTTTTAATCAAATTAGGTGTCAATTACTAACTTTAAAATTTTTTTATGAAGAATACTAATATTTTCTAGTAGCTAAAAATTTTAAAACATATATTATAAGGTTATTTTATCTCTAAAAATAGGGTTGACGTTATTTACCGAAAAATATTCGAGAACTTCCGGAGCGCACTAAAACCACAAAAAATCATTATTAAAATTTAATCTCACTTCATTTATACATTTTATTCTGAATGTTCATCAGTTTTTCCAATAATAGGAAAATAATTTAAAGAGGTTGTTTAATCTCTAAAAATAGTGTTGAAGTTATCAATTGTAAAATATCCGAAAACTTCCGGAGAGCAATATGACCACCGAAAACAATTATTAAAAGCTCTTCTCACTTCATTTGTACATAATGTTCTTAAGGGTCTTCACTTTTTCCATTGAAAGAATAAATAGAAAATAAATTTTAAACATAAACACAGTAACTAATAGGAGGTAAATGTATTTGTCCGAAAAGTCGTATGAATTTTTTTTATTCAAAAAATGAACTAATTTCCATAAAAAATCTACAATCCACACTATTTTATCACGTAATAACGAACGTCTCAAGACTTGGTTGTTGTCTGTTTAAAATGAACTTTTTAGGGTTTAAGTGCATAGTGAAATGGGTTAGAGGCAAAAAGTAGAGTCTTGTGATCTTTAAGCTTTTGGTTTTTTTTAATCAAATTAGGTGTCAATTACTAACTTTAAATTTTTTTTATGAAGAATACTAATATTTTCTAGTAGCTAAAAATTTTAAAAAATATATTAAAAGGTTATTTAATCTCTAAAAATAGGATTAGCGTTATCTCAGAAAAATATTCGAGAACTTCCGGAGCGCACTAAAACCACAAAAATCATTATTAAAATTTAATCTAACTTCATTTATACATTTTATTCTGAAGGTTCTTCACTTTTTCCAATAAAATAATAAATAGGGAAATAATTTAAAGAGATTGTTTAATCTCTAAAAATAGGGTTGAAGTTATCAATTGTAAAATATCAGGAAACTTAGGAGAGCAATATGACCATAAAGCGATTATTAAAAGCTTTTCTCACTTCATTTGTTCATAATGTAATTAAGGGTCTTCACTTTTTCCATTGAAAGAATAAATAGAAAATGAATTTTAAACATAAACACAGTAACTAATAGGAGGTAAATGTGTTTGTTTGAAAAGTCGTATGAATTTTTTTTAATTCAATATAAAATGAACTAATCTCCATAAGAAATCTACAATCCATACTTTTTTATCACGTAATAACTAACGTCTCAAGACTTGGTTGTTGTCTGCTTAAAATGAACCTTTTAGAGTTTAAGCGCATAGTGAAATGGGTTAGAGGCAAAAAGTAGAGTCTTGTGATCTTGAAGCTTTTGGATTTTTTTTTTAATCAAATTAGGTGTCAATTACTAACTTTAGAAATTTTATGAAGAATACTAATGTGACGACCATCATCACAGGTATTATTATTAATTTTATTTAACGCTCTTGTAAACGCCGTGTTTAGTTGGATTAGTGATTTTTTATCAAGCTCGGCGAGGTGGAGGCCGTAATTTTGTTTGTCTTACGTGAATTGTTTTCTTTTAAGATGAGATTAGTTATGAAAATTAAAGGGAAGGAAATTTTAAGGGCGTTTTGGTGATTTAAGTCTGAATTAGGGTGACCAATAGCACACAACTTGACCTAGATAGATGGTATATATATATATCATGAGAAACCCTAGCCTCCACACCTACTCTTCATTGTATCAAATCCAAACCCTAACCCTAAGAGAACACACATCTTCTTCTTCTCTTTGAATTGCAAACCCTAACCCTAAAGGATTCAACCTCCTTCTCTTTCACTAAACCCCAGCCACGGCAAGAAAAGTCAAAGCGACTTCCGGTCGTGCCTCTCCGCCGCAAGCTCGCGGATTGCCTCCCTCCAGAAATTTCGCCTAGCCGGAACACAGATCCACCGTCGCCGCGCTCCGGCCCGGCGCACGAAGCCTTCCAACCGCGTAGCCTAAGCCGCCAAGCAAACCTTTGAGACTTTCGGTCATCCTCGCCGGCGTGACGCAAGAGAAGAGCCGTCACTGCAACCGCGCCACGAAGGGAGATCGTTTGGCGAGAAGCGTAGCGCGCGCTCACCTCCGAACCACGTCTGCCGGTCTCGCGTTGCAGCACTCCGGTCACCTTCGGCGAAGCCCCAACCGCTGGTGCTGCTCGGATCTGCGTCGCCGTCGAAGTCTTCCAGCCGTCGCTCACACCTGCAGCCGAGGACCTTCACAATCTCGACCTCGCGATTCAGCCGCCGGCGAGGGTTCGGTTGATCAGCACTCCAGCCGCCGACGTGAGGTTCTGTCGAGCAACACCTCTCTCCGTTGAATTCCGGCCAGCACGTTCACAGCAGCGGCGATTCCTTCGGTGAGCGTTTAATTCGAGTTTCGTGCTTAACTAGTAATATTGCGACCTATCGATAGGATTAAACGTTCGATTGAGATTTTAAGTGACAGGTTCGAACACGTTCTTGCAGGAACCGAACTTGGAACGGAATTGGAAGTCGATTGCCAAGCAAACTAAGGAATATTGAGTTCTCGCGTTAAAACCGAGGTAAGCGGGATAGGACATCTTAATACGGTAGTTTAAGTATCGCACGATTAGGGTTTTAGTGAATGCTTGGAGTTTGAATTCGGAAATATTGATGTGAATCAGGTTTCGCTAAAAGGAGAATAGGCAGGGAGTTCGATTAGGTTTTGGAGAAAAAGCGAAACTCGAGGTAAGGGACCTCGTGCCGAACTTTTAAAGGGAATAAGCGAAAATGATTTTCATGATTTTATGTGAAATAGTTCATATTTTCCACATGAAAACCCACAGATATTATTTTGAGAATACGTGATATTTTATGTGCAAATATTTCAATGAAAATGAATCATCATTTTATGTGAAAGTATTCTCGTTTGTTATGTATAAAGATCCCATTATTTCATGTGAAAATAGGGACAAGAGTAGTGTGTATGAGAATGTTTCATGTTTATTACAAAAAAGTATGATTTATCACCCCATCCATGAGAAAGTATGAATGATCGTTGATGATGATATTTATGATATGTACACCATGATTATGTGGTGATGGGATCTTATGCATGTCTTGTATGCCACGAAATAAATTAGCGTATAGTGTGGACATTGGTTATCAGGTGAGAAATGACTCGGGATGACCGATCGGCCTCACAATTTTATGAACAGCCATGGATTAAAGACCTGGAAATTTTATGAACAGCCATGGATTAAAGACCTGGCAATTTTATGAACAGCCATGGATTAAAGACCTGGCAATTTTATGAACAGCCATGGATTAAAGACACGGCAATTTTATGAAACGACCATGGATTAAAGACAGCAATTTTATGAACAGCCATGGATTAAAGACCTGGCAATTTTATGAACAGCCATGGATTAAAGACCTGGCAATTGAATGAGCAGCCATGGATTAAAGACCTTGCAACTGAATGAACAGTCATGGATTAAAGGCCTGACATTTAAATATGCAGCCATGGATTAAAGACCTGACAACTTTAGAAAGTTTCAATTCCCATCTATGTATGTTATGAATGAGTTTAAAGATCATGATTGTATGTGTATGCATATCCCAAACCTCGGTAGCGAGGTTACTTACTGGGTATTGTTTATGCAATACTCACCCTTTCTTCTAAAAATGTTTTTCAGGTAAAGGGAAGGACGTGCAGGGCGTGTGGTGACGGAGAGCGTGATTAGGACCATGGGAACCAGCATGATTTTCCGCATAGTCTTATTTTGAACTATTTTTGTCTCTATGATTTAAATTGAAATTGAACTTGTTTACAGTTTTAATAGGCCAAGTTGATTTAACGTTTTAACTGATTTTTACTGTTTTGTTTTGGGATCCCTGGAACTGTTTACGATAAATGGAAATTTCTTTTAAGTTCTTTTATTTCTCGGCCTATAAATGCTTGCATGTGTAGTAATGTCCCTAGGGATTTGGTCATAGAAAAGTAGGGGCGTTACAACTAATATTTTTTAGTAGCTAAAAATTTTAAAAATATATTAAAGGGTTATTTAATCTCTAAAAATAGGGTTGACGTTATCTACAGAAAAATATTCGAGAACTTAGGAGAGCACTAAAACCAAAGAAAATGATTATTAAAATTTAATCTCACTTAGTTTATACATTTTATTAGAAGGTTCTTCACTTTTTCCAATAAAAGAATAAATAAGGAAATAATTTAAAAAGGTTGGTTAATCTCTAAAAATAGGGTTGAAGTTATCAATTGTAAAATATTCGGGAACTTAGGAGAGCACTATGACCATAAAAACGATTATTAAAAGCTTTTCTCACTTCATTTCTACATAATGTTCCTAAGGGTCTTCACTTTTTCCATTGAAAGAATAAATAGAAAATGAATTTCAAACATAAACAAAGTAACTAATAGAAGGTAAATGTATTTGTTCGAAAAGTCGTATGAATTTTTTTTATTCAAAAAATGAACTAATCTCCATAAAAAATCTACAATCCACACTATTTTATCACGTAATAACGAACGTCTCAAGACTTGGTTGTTGTCTGCTTAAAATGAACTTTTTAGGGTTTAAGCGCATAGTAAATTGGGTTAGAGGCATAAAGTAGAGTCTTGTGATCTTCAAGCTTTTGGTTTTTTTTTTTAATCAAATTAGGTGTCAATTACTAACTTTAAAATTTTTTTATGAAGAATACTAATATTTTCTAGTAGCTAAAAATTTTAAAACATATATTATAAGGTTATTTTATCTCTAAAAATAGGGTTGACGTTATCTACCGAAAAATATTCGAGAACTTCCAGAGGTAACTAAAACCACCAAAAATCATTATTAAAATTTAATCTAACTTCATTTATACATTTTATTCTTAAGGTTCTTCACTTTTTCCAATAAAAGAATAAATAGGGAAATAATTTAAAGAGGTTGTTTAATCTCTAAAAATAGCGTTGAATTTATCAATTGTAAAATATCCGGGAACTTCCGGAGAGCACTATGACCATCGAAAACGATTATTAAAAGCTCTTCTCACTTCATTTGTACATAATGTTCTTAAGGGTCTTCACTTTTTCCATTTAAAGAATAAATAGAAAATAAATTTTAAACATAAACACAGTAACTAATAGGAGGTAAATGTATTTGTTCGAAAAGTCGTATGAATTTTTTTTATTCAAAAAATGAACTAATCTCCATAAAAAATCTACAATCCACACTATTTTATCACGTAATAATGAACGTCTCAAGACTTGGTTGTTGTCTGCTTAAAATGAACTTTTTAGGGTTTAAGCGCATAGTAAATTGGGTTAGAGGAATAAAGTAGAGTCTTGTGATCTTCAAGCTTTTGGTTTTTTTTTTTATCAAATTAGGTGTCAATTACTAACTTTAAAATTTATTTATGAAGAATACTAATATTTTCTAGTACCTTAAAATTTTTAAAAATGTATTAGAAGGTTATTTAATCTCTAAAAATAGGGTTGACGTTATTTACCGAAAAATATTCGAGAACTTCCGGAGCGCACTAAAACCACAAAAAATCATTATTAAAATTTAATCTCACTTCATTTATACATTTTATTCTGAAGGTTCATCAGTTTTTCCAATAATAGGAAAATAATTTAAAGAGGTTGTTTAATCTCTAAAAATAGGGTTGAAGTTATCAATTGTAAAATATCCGAAAACTTCCGGAGAGCAATATGACCACCGAAAACGATTATTAAAAGCTCTTCTCACTTCATTTGTACATAATGTTCTTAAGGGTCTTCACTTTTTCCATTGAAAGAATAAATAGAAAATAAATTTTAAACATAAACACAGTAACTAATAGGAGGTAAATGTATTTGTCCAAAAAGTCGTATGAATTTTTTTTATTCAAAAAATGAACTAATTTCCATAAAAAATCTACAATCCACACTATTTTATCACGTAATAACGAACGTCTCAAGACTTGGTTGTTATCATTTAAAATGAACTTTTAGGGTTTAAGTGCATAGTGAAATGGGTTAGAGGCAAAAAGTAGAGTCTTGTGATCTTGAAGCTTTTGGTTTTTTTTTAATCAAATTAGGTGTCAATTACTAACTTTAAATTTTTTTTATGAAGAATACTAATATTTTCTAGTAGCTAAAAATTTTAAAAAATATATTAAAAGGTTATTTAATCTCTAAAAATAGGATTGACGTTATCTACCGAAAAATATTCGAGAACTTCCGGAGCGCACTAAAACCACAAAAATCATTATTAAAATTTAATCTAACTTCATTTATACATTTTATTCTGAAGGTTCTTCACTTTTTCCAATAAAATAATAAATAGGGAAATAATTTAAAGAGATTGTTTAATCTCTAAAAATAGGGTTGAAGTTATCAATTGTAAAATATCCGGAAACTTCCGGAGAGCAATATGACCACCGAAAACGATTATTAAAAGCTTTTCTCACTTCATTTGTTCATAATGTAATTAAGGGTCTTCACTTTTTCCATTGAAAGAATAAATAGAAAATGAATTTTAAACATAAACACAGTAACTAATAGGAGGTAAATGTGTTTGTTTGAAAAGTCGTATGAATTTTTTTTAATTCAATATAAAATGAACTAATCTCCATAAGAAATCTACAATCCATACTTTTTTATCACGTAATAACTAACGTCTCAAGACTTGGTTGTTGTTCTCTTAAAATGAACCTTTTAGAGTTTAAGCGCATAGTGAAATGGGTTAGAGGCAAAAAGTAGAGTCTTGTGATCTTGAAGCTTTTGGATTTTTTTTTTAATCAAATTAGGTGTCAATTACTAACTTTAGAAATTTTATGAAGAATACTAATATTTTTTAGTAGCTAAAAATTTTAAAAATATATTAAAGGGTTATTTAATCTCTAAAAATAGGGTTGACGTTATCTACCGAAAAATATTCGAGAACTTCCGGAGAGCACTAAAACCACCGAAAATGATTATTAAAATTTAATCTCACTTAGTTTATACATTTTATTCTGAAGGTTCTTCACTTTTTCCAATAAAAGAATAAATAAGGAAATAATTTAAAAAGGTTGGTTAATCTCTAAAAATAGGGTTGAAGTTATCAATTGTAAAATATTCGGGAACTTCCGGAGAGCACTATGACCACCGAAAACGATTATTAAAAGCTTTTCTCACTTCATTTCTACATAATGTTCCTAAGGGTCTTCACTTTTTCCATTGAAAGAATAAATAGAAAATGAATTTCAAACATAAACAAAGTAACTAATAGAAGGTAAATGTATTTGTTCGAAAAGTCGTATGAATTTTTTTTATTCAAAAAATGAACTAATCTCCATAAAAAATCTACAATCCACACTATTTTATCACGTAATAACGAACGTCTCAAGACTTGGTTGTTGTCTGCTTAAAATGAACTTTTTAGGGTTTAAGCGCATAGTAAATTGGGTTAGAGGCATAAAGTAGAGTCTTGTGATCTTCAAGCTTTTGGTTTTTTTTTAATCAAATTAGGTGTCAATTACTAACTTTAAAATTTTTTTATGAAGAATACTAATATTTTCTAGTAGCTAAAAATTTTAAAACATATATTATAAGGTTATTTTATCTCTAAAAATAGGGTTGACGTTATCTACCGAAAAATATTCGAGAACTTCCAGAGGTAACTAAAACCACCAAAAATCATTATTAAAATTTAATCTAACTTCATTTATACATTTTATTCTTAAGGTTCTTAACTTTTTCCAATAAAAGAATAAATAGGGAAATAATTTAAAGAGGTTGTTTAATCTCTAAAAATAGCGTTGAATTTATCAATTGTAAAATATCCGGGAACTTCCGGAGAGCACTATGACCATCGAAAACGATTATTAAAAGCTCTTCTCACTTCATTTGTACATAATGTTCTTAAGGGTCTTCACTTTTTCCATTTAAAGAATAAATAGAAAATAAATTTTAAACATAAACACAGTAACTAATAGGGGGTAAATGTATTTGTTCGAAAAGTCGTATGAATTTTTTTTATTCAAAAAATGAACTAATCTCCATAAAAAATGTAACGCCCCAGAACTTTAAGACCTTTTAAATTTGTGTTTTAGTCCAATTTCTTGGAATTTAAATTAATTGGACTTTGAAGTTACAAGTTCAAGATAATACCGGTGTAATTTGAAAATTTGGGTTAATTAGAGGCATTTTTTTAAAGAAATTAAATGTGTCAAAGGGGCATTTTAGTGGTTATGGTTAGACAAAGGGGCATTTTTGTAATTTGGTTAAGAGAGGAATTTAGGGTTACCTTGTGCACGTTCTCCAAGGCATCATCTTCTTCCTCCCTCTTCCTTTTCACGTGGCGACCACCACGGGGAGGCCACCTCCTTGTTCGGCCTCGCCACTGCCGAATACCCACGCCATCGGTGACTGAGGCGTCGGCCGACCCACCGCGCTTCATCTTCGAGAGTTCGAGGCTCGCCCGGTAGCCGAGAGAACTCGGACAAGTCGTTCAGCCGAAGGACTTCGCGTCTGCGCCAGTCCACTGCAGCCGAAACCGATCCGTGCGATGCTGGTCTGCCTTGCTCACTGCCGTTTTGCCGGAGCTGCTTCATCCGAGTTCTTCGCCGTCAACAACAGGTTTAATCCGTGCGGCGCCGCGTGTGAGAAGCCACCGGAAAACGTCCGAAAGATGCCGAGAACGGTGGCGGTGATTCATAGCCAAATCGATTTTGGTTCAATCGGTTCATGACGTTTTCGACCGGTTCTCTCTAATCCGACACCGGTTTCGGATAGATCGGGCCACGAACTTTCCAACGGCATGCTCCACGCTTCGAAGCGCGACATCGCCGCACGCCGCCACCGGCCCGGCCACGCCACGCCGCCGCCCGGCCACAGCGCGCCGCCGCCGACCCACGCCGCGCTCCCCAGATCGGCAAATTGCCTCCGTTTTCGTGTCCGGGAGTTCGTTGTAAGCGTCCGGTTGTGGTAACTTAGCCTAACTATGATTGGATTAAAAATAAGTTTCTAATTATGTTATTTAAGTAAGGAATTAATGATTTTGATTTAGGGAATTCGACTATCGAGCTCGACTAAGCGAAACCTTGAGTTAGGAACGGAATGTAAGGAGCTTCGAGCTAAGGTAAGGGATTTTCTACAAACGATCTTAAAAAGGGAAGTGAATACGATTCCCTGGAATATGTATTTGTTTTAAAGGATGAAAATTGAAGAATGATTTTAAAAGGTGAATTTCCAAAACTCATGCTTAGGGCTTGAATTTAGAAACGAATATTTCAAAGGGTTTCTCGAGAATCTCGAGTGAATGATTTTCGAGAAGGTTGATGAAGGGACCTCGTGTTAGAACTTTTAATGGGAGTAAATGAAAATGAATTTCATGTTTTTATGCGAATCAGTTTATAGTTTTCACATGAAAATACACAATTATTATTTTGAGAATACGCGACATTTTATGTGCAAATGCCTCTATGTATTACGTGAAATTGAACCATTATTTTATGTGAAAGTATTCTCGTATGGTATGTATAGAGATTCCATTATTTCATGTGAGAATAGGACAGCGGTGTATATGAGAATGTTTCATGTTATTTACAAAAGTATGATTTATCACCCTGTCCATGAGAAAGTATGAATGATGCGTTGATGATGAAAATTGTGATATGTACACCATGATTATGTGAGTGATGGGATCTTATGCATGATTTTGTATGTCACGAAATGAATTATTGAATAGTGTGGACATTGGTTATCCTGAGATCGCTGAAATGACTCAGGATGACCAGTCGGCCTCACAATTATATGCAGCCATGGATTAAAGACTGCAATTAAATGAATAGCCATGGATTAAAGACACGGCAATTTTTATGAAACGACCATGGATTAAAGACCTGGCAATTATATGAACAGCCATGGATTAAAGACCTGGCAACTGAATGAATAGCCATGGATTAAAGACCCGGCAACTGAATGAATAGCCATGGATTAAAGACCTGGCAACTGAATGAACAGTCATGGATTAAAGGCGACAAATAACTATGCGACCATGGATTAAAGACACAGCAACTTTAGAAAGTTTTAATTCCCATCTATGTATGTTATGATTGAATTTAAAGATCATGATTGTATGTGTATGCATATCCCACCCCCACTCTCTATGGGTATTTTATAATACTCATCCCTCTACCTTTGTTGTGTCTTTCTTTGTTTTAAAATGTTTTCGTGTAGAGACGAGAGCATACAGGTGAGTGGCATGGATGCGCGCTCACGAGCCATGGGAACCAAGTCATGAATTTCCGCATCAGTGATTTAGAGAGAATTTTAAAAGATTATGGTCTTCCGCTTTACGTAGTACAAAGTTTTGAAACTAGAGGCCGAATTTAATTATATTTCTTGTAAACGTTTTGTGTTTTCTGTGGGATCCCAAATTAAATTGATTTTTATTTATCAACTTTTATTTGTTTTAAGCTCGATAAGGCCTCGAATGCATGCATGAGTAGTAATGTCCCTAGGAAATTATGTTTTAAAGCGAGGCGTATACGGTTGGTATCAGAGCCCAAGGTTATAGGTCTTGTAGACTCGCTTACAGAGTAAGCAACAAATATCCCATGGCTAAGTAGCAACTCCGATCCACCGCTGGTATGCCTTGAACTAAAAGTCTTATTTGTTCATGAAAAGAGAATTTAGTAGTCTATGAGAAAGTATTTCATATAAAAATCGAGTTTGATGAATTTCCAAACTAAGAAAGAATGAGAATGTATGAGCTAAACTATATGTCTATGAGAAGGGGAAATGCATAAATAAAATGCTTATATGTGAATCTATACGCAGATACGTCATAGCGTTGAGCGTGATCTTACGCCGAAAGGAAAGAAAACACATGTGATCTCTACTATTGATGATAGAAAGGAAAATGTTTTAGTTAAGAATGTTTATGCTAAAAATGAAGTTTTATAGCCATAAAACACGTGTTGAGAATTAATAAAAGGTCCGCTTTGACCAAGGGAGTAAAGGGTAAGACCTAAGAGGTTAGAGTGTTAAAGGTTGCTAAGAAACTAGATTACTTCAGTATAGCTTTCAATAATAAAAGTTAAGACTACTCATGAGAAGTTCAAAGTTTAAATGTGTTGGCAAGAGGTTAGTAGTCTCATTCATTCATGCTAGATCAATGGGATAGAAAGGTATGAAACTTAGTAAACGTACCACTTGGGAGTTTTCGACTTTGTTGGTTCCTAAATAAAGCCCTTCACCTTCAAGTGAATACGTAAGTATGGTATTCAAGGAGTTCAAAAGTAAAGGGAGCAAAGATGTTGTAAAATGGACTCGAGCTTTAAAGGGAAGGATAGATTGTTAATGTTGGAACGAACATTTAATTCTTCAAAATACTTGAAACACTTCGATTTTATTTAGACCTTTGCTCTGAGGGAGAAACCACGGAGGTATACACGATTAATGTGTTACTACAGATAGGCATGATACGAAGTTTCAAAAGCGATACCATAAACTAAATAGACTTAATAAGGACAAGTATAAAGAAGAAAAGTAGGGAATTAGTTTTAGTTTGAGAACACAAGAGAATTGATTGTCGGGACTCCAGAAACTTGTGCACGAATAGACATTCATATGATCACAGGTGTGTTCACGCTTGTAGAATGTGTATAAGGAACCTTGCTACTAATTTCTACCTGTTGGACTAGATATATGTGTACAACTTGAAAGAAATAGCCTGAGAGGTTAACCTTGAACTCTTAGGTAGTAAAGTTTCCTCTCCCGATCAGAGGTTTAAGGAGAGAGAATTCGGTTAATAGAGGAAAGTGCTCTGAATCTCTTCTTCGCTATGTAGCAATCAAGTTGAGGAACTCCTTTTTCGATTGGTAAAGTGTATAGTGGTAGTGGTCGAACGATCATTAGAAACATGAATCTATAAGGTTCCTTTAGTAAAGGCTAGGTTGATGGTTTCTTAAGAAAGGTTTTAGTGAATTCGACTTATAACCAAAGCGAGTACAAATAGTTGAGAATGTCCTTAATTTTACTAAAAGAAGAAGGCCAAGTTTAAGGAGATTAAGCATGAGGATCGATGCGCTAGTATTAGATAAGGAAGGATTTATCTTTTAAAGTTACCCCAACACAAGAGACAGATTTAAGTATGGAAGTAAAAGTAGAGAGTAATGAAAATTTCTAATACTCCTTACAGAATGCCCCAGCAAAGTAAAAGAACCCAAGTCACAGGTACGTAACCTCCTTTATAAGAGTTAATAGTAGTTTATCGCCATAAGAAGTATTAGTGTGATGCATAAAGGAGAAAGTGGTATACTTATGCGTGTGCATAAGAGATGAGAAGTGGAGACAGTTGTTGCTAAGGATAAATCTCTTCGTTTTGAATGAACGACCTATTCCACCAGTACGAGGAGCATAGTGTTCCTTAAGATGATTTTGGAGTCAAGTTAGCGCTAGTCATAAACCGAGGATTAGATATCCGAGGCGACTTCCAAATCACTTTACTACGAACATCATGAAGGTTGTAGAGATTTTACTTAAATGCCCCTAATGTTTATAGGCTTGATGGATTTAGTGCTCAAGAGAGAGGTAAATCATTGTCGAGATAAAGTTGCCGAAGACGCGTTCTAGTTTAACCAAGCCTAAGAAGAAGGGGCGAAATGACAATTCGGAAGGATTGCTTTAGGCATAAGGGAGGGAAGAGTAAGTCCCGAGATAGGGAAGTAGTCGAAAGGTAACTAAAGAGTTAAGTGCTCAAGTAAACTTCAAAAGGTGAGCATGAGGAAATTTGTCAAGCTAAGAAAAGACGAGAATGTGACCTCGGTGTGAGTAATATTATAAAGGAAATGTCCGAGTTCGGGATGTAAGGCTTAAAGGAGTCTTTGTCAAGATAAGACTCACTTGCATGCGTTATTAAAAAGGAGTAGTTTGGACAAAGGAAAGAAAGGGTAGACATTACAGTGAAAATCTTTCGAGAAACCTTGAACAACCGAGTTCATGAGTAGAACCTTAGCAAAGGAGTATTGTAATTCGTGAAAAGTTCAAAGTCTAGAGGTGTTAAATAAAGCATTCGTATTCAAGGTTTGAACGTTAGGGTTTCATGACAAAGGAGTCGGAAAAGTTAAGAAATATAGAGGATGCCATTGTAAAGTATCCAACCCTATTGGTATTAAGAAAGTTGCATTTTATTCAAGTGATTACTTGAGCGAGGATATTAAGGGGAGTGACATGAATTCACTCGTCAGTTTGTGCCATAGTCCGAGGAAAGATTAAAAGAGATAGAGTATGAGTTGTATCTTGAATAACTTGCTTTAAAAGGTTCATTCTAATTCCTAGAATTTGCAATAAAAATTTTGTCACTTAATCGATAACCTATAATTATTAGACCTTAAAGTAAGGTAAGTCAAGAGGATTTCATTGCACTCTTTTAAAGTTTGTTTTAAAGTTGATGTCGCAATCTGATTGTTGGATTCCCCTTGCCTTTAAAGAATCATCATTTACAATTAAAGAACTTAGTTTCACTTATATTGGGTTGTTCAACATGTAGGTGTATAGGTGTTTATGAGCCACGAGTGTCTGAGATGAAGTTTGGAGGCATGATTGGCTTGTTTTTACGATTGTAGAAGTGCATTTCTATCGAAGCGGTGTTAGAGAAAATTTTGGTTTTGTTGTAGTTACGCCGTTATGTTGCCAAAATTTTGAGGGCATTCTTGTAATAAGAACGCATGTGAGTCGCATCTGAAACATTTCATGTGTCACGACAACCAAATGAGACCTAAGTTTGAGTTACTCCCACCGTGACTTGAAACTTTCAACGAGCTATTGATTTCAATAGATACACAAGTGAGATCGCCACTGCAACGTTTACTAAAAGGTCGTTGAGAGTAGCGAGAGGTTAACCAAGAATGTAAGGAGTCTTGAACAACCGAACAAAGTTGCTAACTCTATCCTTGAAGTCACATCTCTTAGAAAGGTGTTAAGGTTATGGAAACGATGGTCAGACGGATAGATCGAGTCATGCCTTGAAATAGATGCTAGTAGCGGGTGCAGCAAACCATACAGGGGATTTTGAGGCTCAACAACAATGGAATCAATTTAGCAAGGAACTCCATTCTAAAATCACAAGACAGAAGAGACTAATTAAAGGACTAGAGAAGGAAATACGAGCTAAATATCCCGAGTTATCTTAGAATTTGAATCTAGGACTTTCCAAATTTAGAATCCGAGTCAAGGGCATCAGTTATGTAGGCCTTAGTAGAAAGACTTCAGTGAAGAGAACGAGCTCAAGTTAAAGTTATGAGGTCGCTGGGTAATAAGTTTACGCCAAGGTGTGATACTTGAGGAGCAACTAGTGCTAATGCTAATTCTTGCACAAGGATAAAAGAATCGTCGTAATCGAGTGGAACAGGTGTGAGCAAGCTTTCCCCAAAGTATTACAAGATTAGAAACTTTCGAGGACGAAAGTTCTTAAGGAGGGAAGATTGTAACGCCCCAGAACTTTAAGACCTTTTAAATTTGTGTTTTAGTCCAATTTCTTGGAATTTAAATTAATTGGACTTTGAAGTTACAAGTTCAAGATAATACCGTGTTATTTGAGAATTTGGGTTAATTAGAGGCATTTTTTTTAAAGAAATTAAATGTGTCAAAGGGCATTTTAGTGGTTATGGTTAGACAAAGGGGCATTTTTGTAATTTGGTTAAGAGAGGAATTTAGGGTTACCTTGTGCACGTTCTCCAAGGCATCATCTTCTTCCTCCCTCTTCCTTTTCACGTGAGCAGCCACCACCGGAGGGCCACCCTCCTTGTTCAGCCTCGCCACCTGCCGAATACCCACGCCATCAGTGACTAGACGTCGACCCGACCTTCTGCCGCTTCATCTTCGAGAGTTCGAGGCTCGCCCACCGCGGGAGAGAACTCGGACAAGTCGTTCACCTGAAGGACTTCGCGTCTGCGCCATCCACCGCGGTAAACCGATCCGTGCGATCGGGTTCGCCTTGCTCTCGCCGCCGTTTTGCCGAGCCGCTTCATCCGAAGTTCTTCGCCGTCAACAACAGAGTTTAATCCGTGCGGCGCCGCGTGTGAGAAGCCACGGAAAACGTCCGAAAGATGCCCAACGCAATGCGCGGTGATTCATAGCCAAATCGATTTTGGTTCAATCGGTTCATGAGCGTTTCGGCCGGTTCTCTCTAATCCGACACCGGTTTCGGATAGATCGGGCCACGAACTTTCCAACGGCATGCTCCACGCTCGCAAAAGCGCGACATCGACGCAGCGCCGCCACCGCCGCCACGCGCCGCCGCCGCCGGCCGCCACGCGCCACACCCGGCCGCCACGCGCCGCCGCTCCCCAGATCTGGCAAATTGCCTCCGTTTCGTGTCCCGAGTTCGTTGTAAGCGTCCGGTTGTGGTAACTTAGCCTAACTATGATTGGATTAAAAATAAGTTTCTAATTATGTTATTTAAGTAAGGAATTAATGATTTTGATTTAGGGAATTCGACTATCGAGCTCGACTAAGCGAAACCTTGAGTTAGGAACGGAATGTAAGGAGCTTCGAGCTAAGGTAAGGGATTTTCTACAAACGATCTTAAAAAGGGAAGTGAATACGATTCCCTGGAATATGTATTTGTTTTAAAGGATGAAAATTGAAGAATGATTTTAAAAGGTGAATTTCCAAAACTCATGCTTAGGGCTTGAATTTAGAAACGAATATTTCAAAGGTTTCCTCGAGAATCTCGAGTGAATGATTTTCGTAAGGTTGATGTAAGGGACCTCAAATGAAGAACTTTTAATGGGAGTAAATGAAAATGAATTTCATGTTTTTATGCGAATCGGTTTATAGTTTTCACATGAAAATACACAATTATTATTTTGAGAATACGCGACATTTTATGTGCAAATGCCTCTATGTATTACGTGAAATTGAACCATTATTTTATGTGAAAGTATTCTCGTATGGTATGTATAGAGATTCCATTATTTCATGTGAGAATAGGACAATGGTGTATATGAGAATGTTTCATGTTATTTACAAAAGTATGATTTATCACCCCGCCCATGAGAAAGTATGAATGATGCGTTGATGATGAAAATTGTGATATGTACACCATGATTATGTGACTGATGGGATCTTATGCATGATTTTGTATGTCACTTAAATGAATTATTGAATAGTGTGGACATTGGTTATCCCGAGATCATTTGAAATGACTCGGGATGACCATCGGCCTCACAATTATATGCGACCATGGATTAAAGACGGCAATTAAATGAATAGCCATGGATTAAAGACACGGCAATTTTATGAACGACCATGGATTAAAGACACGGCAATTATATGAAGCGACCATGGATTAAAGACACGGCAATCGAATGAATAGCCATGGATTAAAGACTGCAATCGAATGAATAGCCATGGATTAAAGACACTGCAATCGAATGAAACGATCATGGATTAAAGGCACGACAAATAACTATGCGACCATGGATTAAAGACACGCAACTTTAGAAAGTTTTAATTCCCATCTATGTATGTTATGATTGAATTTAAAGATCATGATTGTATGTGTATGCATATCCCGAACCCCCACTTACTGGGTATTTTATAATACTCATCCTCTACCTTTGTTGTGTCTTTCTTTGTTTTAAAATGTTTTCGTGTAGAGACGAGAGCATACCAAAGCGAGTGGCATGGATGCGCCATGAAGCCATGGGAACCAAGTCATGAATTTCCGCATCCGTGATTTAGAGAGAATTTTAAAAGATTATGGTCTTCCGCTACGTAGTACAAAGTTTTGAAACTAGAGGCCGAATTTAATTATATTTCTTGTAAACGTTTTGTATTTCTGTGGGATCCCAAATTAAATTGATTTTTATTTATCAACTTTTATTTGTTTTAAGCTCAGTAAGGCCTCGAATGCATGCATGAGTAGTAATGTCCCTAGGAAATTATGTTTTAAAAGCAGGGGCGTTACAAAAAATCTACAATCCACACTATTTTATCACGTAATAACGAACGTCTCAAGACTTGGTTGTTGTCTGCTTAAAATGAACTTTTTAAGGTTTAAGCGCATAGTAAATTGGGTTAGAGGAATAAAGTAGAGTCTTGTGATCTTCAAGCTTTGTTTTTTTTTTTATCAAATTAGGTGTCAATTACTAACTTTAAAATTTATTTATGAAGAATACTAATATTTTCTAGTACCTTAAAATTTTTAAAAATGTATTAGAAGGTTATTTAATCTCTAAAAATAGGGTTGACGTTATTTACCGAAAAATATTCGAGAACTTCCGGAGAGCACTAAAACCACAAAAAATCATTATTAAAATTTAATCTCACTTCATTTATACATTTTATTCTGAAGGTTCATCAGTTTTTCCAATAAAAGAATAAATAGGAAAATAATTTAAAGAGGTTGTTTAATCTCTAAAAATAGGGTTGAAGTTATCAATTGTAAAATATCCGAAAACTTCCGGAGAGCAATATGACCACCGAAAACGATTATTAAAAGCTCTTCTCACTTCATTTGTACATAATGTTCTTAAGGGTCTTCACTTTTTCCATTGAAAGAATAAATAGAAAATAAATTTTAAACATAAACACAGTAACTAATAGGAGGTAAATGTATTTGTCCGAAAAGTCGTATGAATTTTTTTTATTCAAAAAATGAACTAATTTCCATAAAAAATCTACAATCCACACTATTTTATCACGTAATAACGAACGTCTCAAGACTTGGTTGTTGTCTGCTTAAAATGAACTTTTTAGGGTTTAAGTGCATAGTGAAATGGGTTAGAGGCAAAAAGTAGAGTCTTGTGATCTTGAAGCTTTTGGTTTTTTTTTAATCAAATTAGGTGTCAATTACTAACTTTAAATTTTTTTAATGAAGAATACTAACTTCATTTGTACATAATGTTCCTAAGGGTCTTCGCTTTTTCCATTGAAAGAATAAATAGAAAATGAATTTCAAACATAAACAAAGTAACTAATAGAAGGTAAATGTATTTGTTCGAAAAGTCGTATGAATTTTTTTTTATTCAAAACATGAACTAATCCCCATAAAAAATCTTCAATCCACACTATTTTATCACGTAATAACGAAGAACTAGAGACTTGGTTGTTGTCTTCTCAAAATGTACTTTTTAGGGTTTAAGCGTATAGTAAATTGGGTTAGAGGCAAAACGTGGAGGCTTGTGATCTTGAAACTTTTGGTTTTTTTTTTAATCAAATTAGGTGTCAATTACTTACTTTAAAATATTTTATGAAGAATACTATTATTTTCTAGTAGCTAAAAATTTTAAAAAATATATTAAAATGTTATTTAATCTCTACAAATAGGGTTGACGTTATCTACCGAAAAATATTCGAGAACTTCCGGAGACACTAATACCACCAAAAATGATTATTAAAAATTAATCTCACTTCATTTATACATTTTATTCTGAAGGTTCTTCACTTTTTCCAATAAAAGTATAAATAGGAAAATAATTTAAAGAGGTTGTTTAATATCTAAAAATAGGGTTGAAGTTATCAATTAAAAAATATCCGGGAACTTTCAGAGAGCACTATGACCACCGAAAACGATTATTAAAAGTTTTTCTCACTTCATTTGTACATAATGTTCTTAAGGGTCTTCACTTTTTCCATTGAAAGAATAAATAGAAAATGAATTTTAAACATAAACACAGTGACTAATAGGAGGTAAATGTATTTGTTTGAAAAGTCGTATAAATTTTTTTTATTCAAAAAATGAACTAATCTCCATAAAAAATCTACAATCGACACTAGTTTATCACGTAATAATGAACGTCTCAAGACTTGGTTGTTGTCTGCTTAAAATGAACTTTTTAGGGTTTCAGCGCATAGTAAATTGGGTTAGAGGCATAAAGTTGAGTCTTATGATCTTGAAACTTTTGGTTTTTTTTTTAATCAAATTAGGTGTCAATTACTAACTTTAAAATTTTTTATGAAGAATACTAATATTTTTTAGTAGCTAAAAATTTAAAAAAATATATTAAAGGGTTATTTAATCTCAAAGTTGAGAATCGACAATGCGTTGTCTCAAAGTTGGCTGTACAGTTAACTGAGCTAATTGTGCCGTGACCTTCCCTACTAGTACTGCAATTTGAGCTCGTACAAATTCCGTCTGCTGTTCCACTCTATCAGTAACTCGTGCTGAAGTATGAACTGGCTTTCTACTGAGGGCATCAGCCACGACATTAGCTTTACCCGGGTGGTATTGAATATCTATGTCGTAATCCTTCACTAATTCCAACCATCTTCGTTGCCTCATGTTTAATTCTTTCTGGGTGAACAAATACTTCAAACTTTTATGATCTGTAAAAATCTGAATTTTTTCGCCATATAAGTAATGTCTCCAGATCTTTAGTGCAAAGACTACTGCTGCTAGTTCTAAGTCATGGGTTGGATAATTTCTCTCGTGGCGTCTCGGGTTTGTCGGGATGCATAGGCTATTACTTTACCGTGCTGCATTAATACACAGCCCAAACCTTTCTTAGAAGCGTCACTGTAGACTACAAAGCTTCCTGTTCCCTCGGGGACTGTAAGAATCGGAGCTGACACCAACCTACGCTTGAGTTCCTGGAAACTTGCCTCACAAGTGTCATCCCAAACAAATGGGTTACCTTTGCGCGTCAGCTGAGTCATGGGCATGGCTATCTTGGCGAAATTCGGCACGAAACGTCTATAGTATCCTGCAAGACCTAGAAAACTACGTACCTCTGTGAAGGTGGTCGGACGAGGCCACTGCGTGACTGCTTCCACTTTCGCTGGATCAACAGAGACTCCTGCCTCGGACACCACATGTCCCAAGAAGGATACCTGCCAGAGCCAGAATTCGCACTTGAAAAATTTTGCATACAACTTATTCTCTCTGAGCGTGAATAAAACTTTCCTCAGGTGCCATTCATGATCTTCATCACATTTGGAGTATATCAGAATGTCATCAATAAACACAATCACGAACGTGTCTAAAAACTCCTTGAATAGTCGGTTCATCAAGTCCATGAAAGCGACAGGGGCGTTGGTCAAACCAAAAGGCATCACTGTGAACTCGTAATGTCCATAATGCGATCTGAACGCTGTCTTGGGAATGTCTTCCTCACTGATTCTTAACTGGTGATAGCCTGATCTCAGGTCAATCTTGGAAAACACCGCTGCTCCCTGCAACTGGTCGAACAAATCATCTATTCTAGGAAGAGGGTACTTATTCTTGATCGTAACCTTGTTCGACTCTCGGTGCATCTATATACAGCACGCATGGATCCGTCTTTCTTTTTCACAAACAACACGGGGGCTCTCAAGGCGAAACGCTAGGGCGTATAAATCCCTTTATCTAGTAAGTCCACAGAATCGTAGTTTAAGTTCTTTCAACTCTCTAGGTGCCATTGATGCAGTGCCTTGATATCGGAGTTGTCCCTGACTCCAACCCTATGTTAAAATCCACCTCCCTGACCGGAGGTACTCCTGGGAAGTCCTCGGGGAAGACGTCTGGAAATTCATTCACCACTTGTACCGACGACACTGAGATCTCCGTACACCTCGCATCTACTATACAAGCTAAGACGCCCCAAGCTCCCCGATGTAATAACTTCCACGGCCTTAAGGGCGTGAATTACCTTAGGCCTACCTCCCGCTAGCGTGCCTCTCGAACTCAGAACTAGGTTGGTCAGGAGGAGTGAACACTACCTCCTTCCTGAAGCAGTCAATGCAAGCATGGTTCTGAGCTAACCAGTCCATACCCAATATCACATCAAAGTCGGTCATGTCTAAGACTACTAGGTTTACTTCTAACTCATGATCTGTGATAGTCACACTACCATCTTTGACTTTCATGGTGGCTAACAAATTTATCCCCGCAGGAGTGGAAACAGACAAAGCATGCTGTAACTGTTCTAACTCTAACTCAGCTTGACTCACGAAGGATGCAGAAATAAAAGAATGAGTAGAGCCAGAATCAAATAATACAAAGGCAAGGTGCCCAAGTAATGGGAGTGTACCTGTAACCACGGAGTCTGTGCCCTCGACGCTCTTACTTGTGCTCGCATAAGCTCTTCCCTGGTGTATTACGGGCTTGGCAGCAGCCCCACTATTGGTAACCTGAGGTTGGCTAGCACTGGCTTGGCTCGGACAGCTATTAGCTCGGTGTCCTTCTTTTCCACATCTGAAACATACTCCGGTCCGGGCCAAACACTTACTTCCGGCCCGGTCCGGCCCACATCATTCGAACGACTTGTTTGGGCGGTGAGTGGCTACCGTGAGCTCGCACAAGCGGTGCGTGATAGCCTCCACCATCATGGTCATGACACTAGGGTTTCCTTGATCCGCCATTGGGGCGATGCGCAGTGCATCCTCTTGGCGATCCTGGTTGGTCCTGGGGAGATCCGCACGGGTGGAGTAATCTCTTCCTGCTTTGATGGTAGTTACGGTTGGGTGTTAACGTTTCCTCCCGTCCTCAGACCCCCTACCACGCCCTCTACCTCTCCTCGGCCTCTAGGTGACATTTTTGTCGAGACTACAATGCGTAGAGTTTCTAACTTAGTTTTCCTCATTTTTAAACCGTAAAATAGGATAACCTTTAGGGTTTAAATTCATTTATATTCACAATCTGTAATTACATCATAATCATTGGCTTAGTTTATAAATTACAAGAACGCACAGCGGTGGACCTAACGCGTTACTCAACCATGGGAACTACTCAGGCTTACTGTGAAGCATGTCTCTCTGAACCCTAAACCTAGGGCTCTAATACCAACTGTAACGCCCCTACTATTTTGTAACTATAACTCCTAGGGACACTACTACACATGCATGCATTCTTAGGCCAAAACACATAAAACAATCTTTAAATTTCCATTGTAGCAAAATTATCCTTAGGGATCCTGATGAAAACGTCAAAACATTTAAAAGAACAGTTTAAACTTGGCCTACTTAAAATCCTAAAAATAAAATTTGAACTTCGAAATCATAAAACGACAACATCAGTTATTAAGGAAAAATGCGGAAAACATGACTATCCCCATGGTTTTGACAACGCGCCTCCGTCACTCGCCCCGTACGTCCTTGGTCTTACCTGAAAAATATTTTAAAATAAAAGGGTGAGTACTACAATACAATACCCAGTAAGTGACCTCGCTACCGAGGTTTGGGACATGCACACACATACAATCATGACTTTTAAACTTGGTTAAAATATTCATATGTGGGACCTAACACTTTCTCGTATCAAACGTGACTGTAATACATGACTTCCTTTTTCCTTTGAATGGCTAATTGGTCATCCTGAGTCATTTCATTTTGAGTCCCTCACAGACCCCTATAAGTATTTGAGTCCTCACTGCACCCTATAAGTGGTTTGAGTCCTCATGCACCCTCGTATGGATTGAGTCCCTCACAGATCCCTATAAGCTTGACCCATAGGGTCTCTAATGCATGTTTGACCATGCATACAATGAACTCAGGAGACCAATTTCCACATTTTAATTCAAATCATTTTATGGCATACAGAACATGCATGAGGTCCCATCATCTAACGTGACTATAATGCACATATCATGAAGCAATGACACTGATATGCAACTTATAACTTTTCACAACTTTTTGAAAATAATAACTTTAAACTTGATCGATTTCGTACTTTCAATAACAGAAAACTTTCGTATAAAATCATGAAATATTCTCACATAAAATACTGAAAAACTCTCACATAAAATAATGGACTACTTTCGGATTATTCCCACATAAAATAATAGACTATATTTGCATAAAATACTGATATGGTCTCACATAAAATCATGAAACATTTTCATGTAAAATAACGAGCTAATTTCACATAAAATAATGAAAGTCGTTTTCTTTAATCCCATTTAGAAGAGTTCGGCACAAGGTCCCTTACCTTAGTTTAACCACCAAAAATCATTATTAAAATTTAATCTCACTTCATTTTACATTTTATTCTGAAGGTTCTTCACTTTTTTCAATAAAAGAATAAATAGGGAAATAATTTAAAGAGGTTGTTTAATCTCTAAAAATAGGGTTGAATTTATCAATTGTAAAATATCCGGAAACTTAGGAGAGCAGCACTATGACCAAAACGATTATTAAAAGCTCTTCTCACTTCATTTGTACATAATGTTTCACTTTTTCCATTGAAAGAATAAATAGAAAATAAATTTTAAACATAAACACAGTAACTAATAGGAGGTAAATGTATTTGTTTGAAAAGTCGTATGAATTTTTTTTATTCAAAAAATGAACTAATCTCCATAAAAAATTTACAATCCACACTATTTTATCACGTAATAATGAACGTCTCAAGACTTGGTTGTTGTCTGCTTAAAATGAACTTTTTAGGGTTTAAGCGCATAGTGAAATGGGTTAGAGGCATAAAGTAGAGTCTTGTGATCTTGAAGCTTTTGTTTTTTTTTTAATCAAATTAGGTGTCAATTACTAACTTAAATTTTTTTATGAAGAATACTAATATTTTCTACTAGCTAAAAATTTTAAAAAATATATTAAAAGGTTATTTAATCTCTAAAAATAGGGTTGACGTTATCTACCGAAAAATATTCGAGAACTTCCGGAGCTCACTAAAACCACCAAAAATCATTATTAAAATTTAATCTCACTTCATTTATACATTTTATTCTCAAGGTTCTTCACTTTTTCCAATAAAAGAATAAATAGGGAAATAATTTAAAGAGGTTGTTTAATCTCTAAAAATAGGGTTGAATTTATCAATTGTAAAATATCTGAAAACTTCCGGAGCGCACTATGACCTCCGAAAACGATTATTAAAAGCTCTTCTCACTTCATTTGTACATAATGTTCTTAAGGGTCTTCACTTTTTCCATTGAAAGAATAAATAGAAAATAAATTTTAAACATAAACACAATAACTAATAGGAGGTAAATGTATTTGTTCGAAAAGTCATATGAATTTTTTTTATTCAAAAAATGAACTAATCTCCATAAAAAATTTACAATCCACACTATTTTATCACGTAATAATGAACGTCTCAAGACTTGGTTGTTGTCTGCTTAAAATGAACTTTTTAGGGTTTAAGCGCATAGTGAAATGGGTTAGAGGCATAAAGTAGAGTCTTGTGATCTTGAAGCTTTTGTTTTTTTTTTAATCAAATTAGGTGTCAATTACTAACTTAAAATTTTTTTATGAAGAATACTAATATTTTCTAGTAGCTAAAAATTTTAAAAAATATATTAAAAGGTTATTTAATCTCTAAAAATAGGGTTGACGTTATCTACTGAAAAATATTCGAGAACTTCCAGAGCTCACTAAAACCACCAAAAATCATTATTAAAATTTAATCTCACTTCATTTATACATTTTATTCTGAAGGTTCTTCACTTTTTCCAATAAAAGAATAAATAGGGAAATAATTTAAAGAGGTTGTTTAATCTCTAAAAATAGGGTTGAAATTATCAATTGTAAAATATCCGAAAACTTCCGGACCGCACTATGACCACCGAAAACGATTATTAAAAGCTCTTCTCACTTCATTTGTACATAATGTTCTTAAGGGTCTTCACTAAAACCACAAAAAACCATTATTAAAATTTAATCTCACTTCATTTATACATTTTATTCTGAAGGTTCTTCACTTTTTCCAATAAAAGAATAAATAGGGAAATAATTTAAAGAGGTTGTGTAACGCCCCAGAACATTAAACACCTTTTAGTTTGTGACCAGGATTAAGCTATTGGAGATTAAATTAATTGGGCAATGAAACCTTGTAATCTAATTTTAATATATATGCAAGTGGAGAATTTTTGGTGTAATTAAAGGACTTTTGAAGCATTTAAATATGAAAAAGGGCACATTTGTGGTTTAGGAGAAGAAGGAGGGGCATTCTAGTAATTTAAAAGACAAGGGCTAGGGTTTTATCCCTTGAGGCACACAAATCGAGGGAGTCTTCTCCCACCTCAACCTCACCTTCACGACAAGCATGTGCCTCGCCGCCGCCGCCTTGCGCCACTCGGCCGAACGACAGATGAACCGCCGGACGTCGCCACCGAAGCCTGCTCCAGCCGCACGCCTCAGATCGGGACACCATCGGTTTCGAAGTGGGAGTGCGCGAGACCGATTGGAGCTTCGCGTTTCCCTTCAGCCAAGCCACGCCGGACGCCGCCACCGAAGCTCGCCCGCCACCGCCGATCGAAAGCCGCCGCGCGAGCCGAAGTTGAGCTCCTCGTCTTCGCCGCGGAATAGCCGAACTAACAGGCAACGGTGAAGCTTCATCGCCGTCGAACAACCATAGCAGAGTTCAAGCACCTCCGCCACGGCTCAAGTTTGGTTCAGCCTTTCAGGAGTTTTTCGACCGGTTCTCTCTAAACGGACACTGGTTTCGAATAGATCGGGCCACGAGCTTTCAAACGGCATACTCCACGCTCCGAGACGCGCCGCCCACACGCGCCGCGCGCTTCACACGCTGCGCGCCGCCGCGGCCGCCACGCACGCCGTCGCTCCACCGGACTTTGTTCGATTCCATCTGTTTTGCCTCCCGAGTCCGTTTCAAGCCTCGGTTAGTGGTAACCGACCTAGTTATTGCCGAATTGAAATATAAGTTTAATTATGCGCCTTAACTAAGGAACTAATGAAATTGATTTAGGAGGCTCGAGTTTTGAACACGATCGAATGGATTAAGTGAGAGATCTAAACATAGGATATCTCGGAGCTAAGGCTATGGTAAGGGACCTTGTGCCGAATCTTTTTTAAATGGGATTAAAGAAAACGAACTTCAATATTTTATGTGAAATTAGTACGATATTTTACTTAAAAGGATTTAATGATTTTTATACGAGAATATCCCGAGATTTTATGTGAAAATACTTTGATATTCTATGAGAAGATATCTCAATATTTTATGCGAGAATAATCTAGTATTTCATGCGAGAATGTCTTTGTATTTTATGTAAGGACATTCCAGTATTTCATGTGAGGATAGTACAGTATTATCTATGAGAATATTGCATGATTTTGTACGTGAGTATTACGCCTATCGATGTGAAAAGTCATGATTTGCATATTAATGATAATGGTTGTGGCATGTACACTATAGTTATGATGAATGATGGGACCTCATGCATGTTATGTATGTCATGAAATGAATTGATGAAAAGTGTGGACATTGGTCTCCTGAGTGCATTATGTGCATGGTCAAACATGCAATAGAGACCCTATGGGTCAAATTACAGGGGTCTGTGAGGGACTCAAATTATTATAGGGGTCTGTGAGGGACTCAAACCATACAACAGGGGTCTGTGAGGGACTCAAAATGAAATGACTCAGGATGACCGATCGGCCACACAAATAAAAAGGAAGTCATGGATTAAAGAGACGACAATATGAGAAAGTTTTAGGTCCCGCATATGTACATTTCGAACAAGTTTAAAAGTCATGATTGTATGTGTATGCATATCCCAAACCTCCTGTGAGCGAGGTCACTTACTGGGTATTGTTTTACAATACTCACCCTTTCTTTTAAAAATGTTTTTCAGGTAAGGCTAAGGACGTGCATGGCGAGTGACGGAGGCGCGTTGCTAGAACCATGGGAATAGACATGTTTTCCGCACATTTCTTTTATAAGCGATGTTGTCTCTTTACGTTTTGAAGTTTAAAATTTCATCATGCATGATTTTAAATAAGCCATGTTTAAACTGCTCCTTTTATCTGTTTTGAACGTTTTCTTGGGATCCCTAAAGACAAATTATTTTCATTGGAGATTTAAAGATCGTTTTATCTCTTTTGGCCTATAAATGCATGCATGTGTAGTAATGTCCCTAAGAGTTTAGTCATAGAAAAGTAGGGGCGTTATAGTTGGTATCAGAGCCCTAGGTTTAAGGGTTCTGTAGACTTGCTTACAGAGTAAGCACAGAGTAGTTCCCATGGTTGAACAACGCGTTCCAGTCACCGCCAGGTATGCCTTTGAACTAAAAGTTTTATTTTTTTTTATGAAAAGAAAATTTAGTATTCTTTGTGAAGATATTTTTGTATAAAAATCGAGTTTGATGAATTTCCAAACTAAGAAAGAATGAGAATGTATGAGCTAAACTATATGTCTATGAAAAGGAAATGCATAAATGAAATGCTTATATGTGAATCTATATGCGTATATGTCATAGAGTTGACGTGTGCTTACGCCGAAAAGAAAGAGAATACATGTGATCTCTGCTTTTGACGATAGAAAGGAAAATGTTTTATTAAAGAATGCTCACGCTAAAAAAAAAAAGAAGTTTTCTAGCCATAAAACACACATTGTGGGTTGTTAAAAGGTCCGCTTTGACAAAGGGAGTGAAGAGTAAGACTTAAGAGACTAGAGCGTTAAGGGTTGCTAAGCAACTAGATTACTTAAGTATGGCTTTCAAAAATAAAAGTTAAGACTACTCATGAGAAGTACAAAGTAGAATGTGTTCGGTAAGAGGTTAGTAGTCTCATTCATACATACTGGATCAATTGGATAGAAAGGTATGAGATTTAGTAAACGTACCACTTTGGAGTGTTCGACTTTGTTGGTTCCTGAATAAAGTCCCTTCATCTTCAAGTGATTGCATCACTATAGTATTTAAGGAGTTGAAAAGTAAAGAGAGCAAGGGTGTTTTGAAAAATGGGCTCGAGTTGTAAAGGGAAAAATAGACTGTTATTGTTGAGATGAAAATTAATTCTTTCAAAATATTTGAAACACTTCGCTTTTATTTAGACCATTACTCTGAGAGGAAAGCCACAGGGATATACACAATTAATGTGTCACTACAGATAGGCATGATACGAAGTTTCAAAAGCGATTCCATAAACTAAATAGACTTAATAAAGACAAGTATAAAGAAGAAAAGTAAGGAGTTGGAGTTTTAGTTTGAGAACACAGGAAAAATTGATTGTCGGGACTCCGTAAACTTCAGCGCGAATTGACTTTCATATGGTCACTTGTGTATTCAAGCTTGTGGAATGTGTATAAGAACCTTGCCACTAATTTCTACCTGTTGGGCTAAATGTATGCGTACAACTTGAAAGAGATAACAGGTGATGTTACCCTTGAACCCTTATGTAGTAAAGTTCCCTTTTCCCCAATCAGAGGGTTAAGGAGAGAGGATTCAGTTAATAGAGGGGAGTGCTTTGAGTCTCTTCTTCGCTATATATAGCGATCAAGTGAGGAACTTCTTTCAATTAGTAAAGTGTATAGTGGTAGTGGTCGAGCGACCATTAGAAACATGAAACTATAAGGTTCCTTTAGTAAAGGCTAGGTTGATGGTTCCTTAAGAGAAGTTTTAGTGAATTGACTTTATAACCAAACGAGTACAAATAGTTGAGAAAGTTCTTAATCTTACTAAAAGAAGAAGGCCAAGTTTAAGGATAGTAAGCACGAGGAACAATGCGTTAGTGTTAGATAAAAAAAGGTTCTATCTTTTAAAGTTACCCCTAACACAAGAGATGAGACTTAATTATGGAATTAAAAGTAGAAGCGTGAATAAAGAATTTCTAATACTCCTTACAGAATGCTCCAATAAAGTAAAAGAACTCAAGTCATAAGTACATGACCTTCCATGTAAGAGTTGATAGTAGTTTATTCGCCATAAGGAGTAATATAGGGGTTGCGTAAAGGAGAAAGGTGTATTCTTACGCTTGTGCATGGGAGATGAGAAGTGGAAGAAAGTGGTTGCTAAGAATAAATCTCTTCGTCCGTGGATGAACGACCTATTCCACCAGTACAAGGACACATAGTGTTCCTTAAGATGATTTTGGAGACAAGTTAGCATTGTCATGAACCAGTGGATTAGATATCCCGAGACGACTTTCAAATCACGTTACTTAACATCATGAAGGTTGTAGAGATTTTACTTAAATGACCCTAATGTTTATAGGCTTGATGGATTCAAAGTGCTCAAGAAAAGGTAAATCATTGTTGAGATAAAGTTGTCGGAGACGTTCTAGTTAAACCAAGCCTAAGAAGGCGAAACGACAATTCGGAAGGATTGCTTTAGGCATAAGGAGGGAAGAGTAAGTCCTGAGATATGGAAGTAGTCGAAAGGTCGCTAAGGGGTTAAGTGCTCAAGTAAACTTCAAAAGATGAGCATAAGGAAATTTGTAAAGCTAAGGAGAGACGAGTAGGTGACCTCAGGTGAGTGATATTAGAAAGGAAATGTTCGAGTTCAGGATGTAATGCTTAAAGGAATCTTTGTCAAGATAGGACTCACTTGCGCGTTATCAAAAAGGAATAGTTTGGACAAGGGAAGGAAAGGGTAGACATTACGAGGCGAAAGTCTTTCAAGAAACCTTGAACAACTGTGTTCGCGAGTAGAACCTTAGCAAAGGAATATTGTAATTCTTGAAAAGTTCAAAGTCTAGAGATGTTAAATAAAGTATTCGTATTCAAGGATGGAACGTTAGGGTTTCATGACAAAAGAGTCGGAAAAGTTAAGAAATATAGTTGATGCCATTGTAAAGTATCCAACCCTGTTGGTGTTAAGAAAGTTTCATTACATTCAAGTGATTACTTGAGCAAGTTATTTAAAGGAGTGAAGGATAAAGGGAGACTGAGTTTTAAAAGACTAAATCCCTTTTCGCGAGACCGCGTAATATCGAGGTTATTATCGGTCGAGTTATACTAAGGGGAGTGTTATGAATGATGCTGCGTTGTGACATAAGTGAGGAAAGGTTAATTAAAGTATGAGTTGTTTCATGAATAACTTGTTTAAAAAAAAAAAGGAAGTATATCTAGATATATATATATATATATATATATATACATATCCTCTATGATGAATATGAGGACGAGTTATCGCCAATCAGGAATTTGAGTTAAGATATCTTAAGATAGAGTTGAGCCACGCGATGAACATTACGAGTCTACAGTGATGTCTCCAGAGGTACGAACTTGTGCATCAATGCAACATTAAAAGTTCATTTTTCGCTTCACGTAAGATAGTGGGTCATAAGATGGGTCAAAGTAAGTTTCTTCATTCATGACTTAGAACTTATAATGAAAAAATGGACACATAGTGTGTTAATCTATAATTGATTTGGTTCTAAAGCAAGGTAAGACAAGAATAGTTTGTTAACTCCTTTAAAGTTTGTGTTAAGGTTAGGGTTGTAACTTTGATTGCTAGATTTCCTTGCCTTTAAAGAATTCTTGTTTACAAATTAAAGAAATTTGGTTTCACTTATTTTTGGGTTGTTCAACACTTCTGTGTATAGTGTGTCTCTGAACCCTGAGTAATCTGAAATGAAGTTCGGAGGCATGATTGGTTGGTCTTCTGATTTTAGAAGTGCATTTTCTATCAAGCAGTGTTAGAGAAAAGTTTGGCATTGTTGTAGTTATCTTAGTTATATGTCAGAAATTTTTGGAGCATTGTTGTAATAAAATTGGTAAAGTTTTATGAAAACTTTCCATGGGTCACGACAACCAAAGGAGACCTAAGTTCGAGTTACTCTTACCATAGCTTAAAGCTATCAGCGAGTTATTAATTTCAACAGAAAGCTCAAAGTTAGTTAAGTGCGTGAGTGAGATTGTCAGCACAACGTGTACTAATTTGTTGTTGGGAGTAGCGAGAACCAATAATATAGGGAGTATTGATCAGTGGAATTAAGTTACTTACTCCATCCTTATTGAAGTCACATTTCCTAGGAGGGTGATAAACTTATGGAAACGATGATTGGACAACGAATAAGTCATACCTCGAAATAAATGCTAGTAACCAATACAGTATGCGTTAAGAGGGTTTTGAGAAGCAACCAAAGAGAAATTGGTTTGGTAAAGCGTTCCATCCAAGGATCGCAATATAGAATAACTTAGTTAAAGGACTAGAGAAGAAAGTAAGAGTTAAATATCCCGAGTTATCTGAGAATTTGAATCTGGAACTTTCCAAATTTAGAATCCGAGTCCAGGGCCTCACTTATGTAGGCCTTAGCAGTGAGACTCCAGTGAAGAGATCGAGCTCAAGTTAAAGTTATGAGACTGTTGGGTAATAAGTTTACGCTAAGATGCGATACTTGAGGAACAACTAGTACTAATTCTCGCATAAGGGTCGAAGGATTCTTCATAACCGAGTGGAGAAGGTGCGAGAGGGCTATCCCGAATTTGGTGCAAGATTGGAAACTTTCGAGGACGAAAGTTCGTGAGGAGGGAAGATTGTAACGCCCCAGAACATTAAACACCTTTTAGTTTGTGACTAGGATTAAGCTATTGGAGATTAAATTAATTGGGCAATGAAACCTTGTAATCTAATTTTAATATATATGCAAGTGGAGAATTTTTGGTGTAATTAAAGGACTTTTGAAGCATTTAAATATGAAAAAGGGCACATTTGTGGTTTAGGAGAAGAAGGAGGGGCATTCTAGTAATTTAAAAGACAAGGGCTAGGGTTTTATCCCTTGAGGCACACAAATCGAGGGAGTCTTCTCCCACCTCAACCTCACCTTCACGACAAGCATGTGCCCTCGCCGCCGCCTTTGCGCCACTCTTCACGAACGACGGATGAACCGGCCGGACGCCGCCACCAAGCTCTGCTCCACCGCACGCCTCGGATCGGGACACCATCGGTTTGAAGTGGAGTCGCGCGAGACCGATGGAGCTTCAGCGTTTCCCTTCAACCAAGCCACGCGGACGCCGCCACGAAGCTCGCCCAATGGCCGATCGAAAGCCGCCGCGCGAGCCGAAGTTGAGCTCCTCGTCTCGCCACGGAATAGCCGCGCCGAGCATGCGGTGAAGCTTCATCGCCGTCGAACAACCATAGCAGTTCAAGCACCTCCGCCGCCGGTTCAAGTTTGGTTCACCTTTCAGAGTTTTTCGACCAGGTTTCTAAACGGACATGGTTTCGAATAGATCGGGCCACGAGCTTTCAAACGGCATACTCCACGCTCGAGCGCGCGCCGCCCACACGCGCCGCGCGGCCGCCACGCCGCGCCGTCGCCACCGGACTTTGTTCGATTCCATCTGTTTTGCCTCCCCGAGTCCGTTTCAAGCCTCGGTTAGTGGTAACCCGACCTAGTTATTGCCGAATTGAAATATAAGTTTAATTATGCGTCTTAACTAAGGAACTAATGAAATTGATTTAGGAGGCTCGAGTTTTGAACACGATCGAATGGATTAAGTCGAGAGATCTAAACATAGGATATCTCGGAGCTAAGGCTATGGTAAGGGACCTTGTGCCGAATCTTTTTTAAATGGGATTAAAGAAAACGAACTTCAATATTTTATGTGAAATTAGTACGATATTTTACTTAAAAGGATTTAATGATTTTTATACGAGAATATCCCGAGATTTTATGTGAAAATACTTTGATATTCTATGAGAAGATATCTCAATATTTTATGCGAGAATAATCTAGTATTTCATGCGAGAATGTCTTTGTATTTTATGTAAGGACATTCCAGTATTTCATGTGAGGATAGTACAGTATTATCTATGAGAATATTGCATGATTTTGTACGCGAGTATTACGCCCTATCTGATGTGAAAGTCATGATTTGCATATTAATGATAATGGTTGTGGCATGTACACTATAGTTATGATGAATGATGGGACCTCATGCATGTTATGTATGTCATGAAATGAATTGATGAAAAGTGTGGACATTGGTCTCCTGAGTGCATTATGTGCATGGTCAAACATGCAATAGAGACCCTATTGGTCAAATTACAGGGGTCTGTGAGGGACTCAAATTATTACAGGGGTCTGTGAGGGACTCAAACCATACAGGGGTCTGTGAGGGACTCAAAATGAAATGACTCAGGATGACCAGTCGGCCACACAAATAAAAAGGAAGTCATGGATTAAAGACCTGACAATATGAGAAAGTTTTAGGTCCCGTATATGTACATTTCGAACAAGTTTAAAAGTCATGATTGTATGTGTATGCATATCCCAAACCTCATTAGCGAGGTCACTTCATCGGGTATTGTTTTACAATACTCACCCTTTCTTTTAAAAATGTTTTTTGTGTAAGGCTAAGGACGTGCAGGCGAGAGAGCTGAGGCGCGTTGCTAGAACCATGGGAATAGACATGTTTTCCGCACATTTCTTTTATAACCGATGTTGTCTCTTTACGCTTTTGAAGTTTAAAATTTATCGCATGATTTTAAATAGGCCATGTTTAAACCGCTCCTTTTATCTGCTTTTGAACGTTTTCTTGGGATCCCTAAAGACAAATTATTTTCATTGGAGATTTAAAGATCGTTTTATCTCTTTTGGCCTATAAATGCATGCATGTGTAGTAATGTCCCTAAGAGTTTAGTCATAGAAAAGTAGGGGCGTTACAGGTTGTTTAATCAAATTATACATTTTATACATTTTATTCTGAAGGTTCTTCACTTTTTCCAATAAAAGAATAAATAGGGAAATAATTTAAAGAGGTTGTTTAATCTCTAAAAATAGGGTTGAAATTATCAATTGTAAAATATCCGGAAACTTCCGGAGCGCACTATGACCACCGAAAACGATTATTAAAAGCTCTTCTCACTTCATTTGTACATAATGTTCTTAAGGGTCTTCACTTTTTCCATTGAAAGAATAAATAGAAAATAAATTTTAAACATAAACACAGTAACTAATAGGAGGTAAATGTATTTGTTCGAAAAGTCGTATGAATTTTTTTTATTCAAAAAATGAACTAATCAACATAAAAAATCTACAATCCACACTATTTTATCACGTAATAATGAACGTCTCAAGACTTGGTTGTTGTCTGCTTAAATTGAACTTTTTAGGGTTTAAGCGCATAGTAAATTGGGTTAGAGGCATAAAGTAGAGTCTTGTGATCTTGAAGCTTTTGTTTTTTTTTTAATCAAATTAGGTGTCAATTACTAACTTAAAATTTTTTTATGAAGAATACTAATATTTTCTAGTAGCTAAAAATTTTAAAAAATATATTAAAAGGTTATTTAATCTCTAAAAATAGGGTTGACGTTATCTACTGAAAAATATTCGAGAACTTCCAGAGCTCACTAAAACCACCAAAAATAATTATTAAAATTTAATCTCACTTCATTTATACATTTTATTCTGAAGGTTCTTCACTTTTTCCAATAAAAGAATAAATAGGGAAATAATTTAAAGAGGTTGTTTAATCTCTAAAAATAGGGTTGAAATTATCAATTGTAAAATATCCGGAAACTTCCGGAGCGCACTATGACCACCGAAAACGATTATTAAAAGCTCTTCTCACTTCATTTGTACATAATGTTCTTAAGGGTCTTCACTTTTTCCATTGAAAGAATAAATAGAAAATAAATTTTAAACATAAACACAAAGTAACTAATAGGAGGTGAATGTATTTGTTCGAAAAGTCGTATGAATTTTTTTTATTCAAAAAATGAACTAATCTCCATAAAAAATTTACAATCCACATTATTTTATCACGTAATAATGAACGTCTCCAGACTTGGTTGTTGTCTGCTTAAAATGAACTTTTTAGGGTTTAAGCGCATAGTGAAATGGGTTAGAGGCATAAAGTAGAGTCTTGTGATCTTGAAGCTTTTGTTTTTTTTTTAATCAAATTAGGTGTCAATTACTAACTTAAATTTTTTTTATGAAAAATACTAATATTTTCTAGTAGCTAAAAATTTTAAAAAATATATTAAAAGGTTATTTAATCTCTAAAAATAGGGTTGACGTTATCTACTGAAAAATATTCGAGAACTTCCAGAGCTCACTAAAACCACCAAAAATCATTATTAAAATTTAATCTCACTTCATTTATACATTTTATTCTGAAGGTTCTTCACTTTTTCCAATAAAAGAATAAATAGGGAAATAATTTAAAGAGGTTGTTTAATCTCTAAAAATAGGGTTGAATTTATCAATTGTAAAATATCCGGAAACTTCCGAAGCGCACTATGACCACCGAAAACGATTATTAAAAGCTCTTCTCACTTCATTTGTACATAATGTTCTTAAGGGTCTTCACTTTTTCCATTGAAAGAATAAATAGAAAATAAATTTTAAACATAAACACAGTAACTAATAGGAGGTAAATGTATTTGTTCGAAAAGTCGTATGAATTTTTTTTATTCAAAAATGAACTAATCAAAACATAAAAAATCTACAATCCACACTATTTTATCACGTAATAATGAACGTCTCAAGACTTGGTTGTTGTCTGCTTAAATTGAACTTTTTAGGGTTTAAGCGCATAGTGAAATGGGTTAGAGGCATAAAGTAGAGTCTTGTGATCTTGAAGCTTTTGTTTTTTTTTTTTTTTAATCAAATTAGGTGTCAATTACTAACTTTAAAACTTTTTTATGAAGAATACTAATATTTTCTAGTAGCTAAAAATTTTAAAAAATATATTATAAGGTTATTTAATCTCTAAAAATAGGGTTGACGTTATCTACCGAAAAATATTCGAGAACTTCCAGAGCTCACTAAAACCACCAAAAATCATTATTAAAATTTAATCTCACTTCATTTATACATTTTATTCTGAAGGTTCTTCACTTTTTCCAATAAAAGAATAAATAGGGAAATAATTTAAAGAGGTTGTTTAATCTCTAAAAATAGGGTTGAATTTATCAATTGTAAAATATCCGGAAACTTCCGAAGCGCACTATGACCACCGAAAACGATTATTAAAAGCTCTTCTCACTTCATTTGTACATAATGTTCTTAAGGGTCTTCACTTTTTCCATTGAAAGAATAAATAGAAAATAAATTTTAAACATAAACACAAGAACTAATAGGAGGTAAATGTATTTGTTCGAAAAGTCGTATGAATTTTTTTTTTATTCAAAAATGAACTAATCAACATAAAAATCTACAATCCACACTATTTTATCACGTAATAATGAACGCCTCAAGACTTGGTTGTCGTCCCGCTTAAAATGAACTTTTTAGGTTTAAGCGCATAGTGAAATGGGTTAGAGGCATAAAGTAGAGTCTTGTGATCTTGAAGCTTTTTTTTTTTTTTAATCAAATTAGGTGTCAATTACTAACGTAAAATTTTTTTATGAAGAATACTAATATTTTCTAGTAGCTAAAAATTTTAAAAAATATATTAAAAGGTTATTTAATCTCTAAAAATAGGGTTGACGTTATCTCACAGTAAAAATATTCGAGAACTTCCAGAGCTCACTAAAACCACCAAAAATCATTATTAAAATTTAATCTCACTTCATTTATACATTTTATTCTGAAGGTTCTTCACTTTTTCCAATAAAAGAATAAATAGGGAAATAATTTAAAGAGGTTGTTTAATCTCTAAAAATAGGGTTGAATTTATCAATTGTAAAATATCCGGAAACTTTCCAAGCGCACTATGACCACCGAAAACGATTATTAAAAGCTCTTCTCACTTCATTTGTACATAATGTTCTTAAGGGTCTTCACTTTTTCCATTGAAAGAATAAATAGAAAATAAATTTTAAACATAAACACAGTAACTAATAGGAGGTAAATGTATTTGTTCGAAAAGTCGTATGAATTTTTTTTATTCAAAAAATGAACTAATCAACATAAAAAATCTACAATCCACACTATTTTATCACGTAATAATGAACGTCTCAAGACTTGGTTGTTGTCTGCTTAAATTGAACTTTTTAGGGTTTAAGCGCATAGTAAATTGGGTTAGAGGCATAAAGTAGAGTCTTGTGATCTTGAAGCTTTTGTTTTTTTTTTTAATCAAATTAGGTGTCAATTACTAACTTTAGAATTTTTTGATGAAGAATACTAATATTTGCTAGTAACTAAAAATTTTAAAAAATATATTATAAGGTTATTTAATCTTTAAAAATAGGGTTGACGTTATCTACCGAAAAATATTCGAGAACTTCCAGAGGTAACTAAAACCACAAAAAACCATTATTAAAATTTAATCTCACTTCATTTATACATTTTATTCTGAAGGTTCTTCACTTTTTCCAATAAAAGAATAAATAGGGAAATAATTTAAAGAGGTTGTTTAATCTCTAAAAATAGGGTTGAATTTATCAATTGTAAAATATCCGGAAACTTCCGGAGAGCACTATGACCACCGAAAACGATTATTAAAAGCTCTTCTCACTTCATTTGTACATAATGTTCTTAAGGGTCTTCACTTTTTCCATTGAAAGAATAAATAGAAAATAAATTTTAAACATAAACACAGTAACTAATAGGAGGTAAATGTATTTGTTCGAAAAGTCGTATGAATTTTTTTTATTCAAAAAATGAACTAATCTCCATAAAAAATTTACAATCCACACTATTTTATCACGTAATAATGAACGTCTCAAGACTTGGTTGTTGCCTGCTTAAAATGAACTTTTTAGGGTTTAAGCGCATAGTGAAATGGGTTAGAGGCATAATGTAGAGTCTTGTGATCTTGAAGCTTTTGTTTTTATTTTTTTAATCAAATTAGGTGTCAATTACTAACTTAAAATTTTTTTATGAAGAATACTAATATTTTCTAGTAGCTAAAAATTTTAAAAAATATATTAAAAGGTTATTTAATCTCTAAAAATAGGGTTGACGTTATCTACCGAAAAATATTCGAGAACTTCCGGAGCTCACTAAAACCAACAAAAATCATTATTAAAATTTAATCTCACTTCATTTATACATTTTATTCTGAAGGTTCTTCACTTTTTCCAATAAAAGAATAAATAGGGAAATAATTTAAAGAGGTTGTTTAATCTCTAAAAATAGGGTTGAATTTATCAATTGTAAAATATCCGGAAACTTCCGGAGAGCACTATGACCACCGAAAACGATTATTAAAAGCTCTTCTCACTTCATTTGCGGGTCTTCACTTTTTCCATTGAAAGAATAAATAGAAAATAAATTTTAAACATAAACACAGTAACTAATAGGAGGTAAATGTATTTGTTCGAAAAGTCGTATGAATTTTTTTTATTCAAAAATGAACTAATCTCCATAAAAATTCTACAATCCACACTATTTTATCACGTAATAATGAACGTCTCAAGACTTGGTTGTTGCCTGCTTAAATTGAACTTTTTATGGTTTAAGCACATAGTAAATTGGGTTAGAGGCATAAAGTAGAGTCTTGTGATCTTGTGGCTTTTGGTTTTTTTTTTAATCAAATTAGGTGTCAATTACTAACTTTAAAACTTTTTTATGAAGAATACTAATATTTTCTAGTAGCTAAAAATTTTAAAAAATATATTATAAGGTTATTTAATCTCTAAAAATAGGGTTGACGTTATCTACCGAAAAATATTCGAGAACTTCCGGAGCTCACTAAAACCACCAACAATCATTATTAAAATTTAATCTCACTTCATTTATACATTTTATTCTGAAGGTTCTTCACTTTTTCCAATAAATGAATAAATAGGGAAATAATTTAAAGAGGTTGTTTAATCTCAAAAATAGGGTTGAATTTATCAATTGTAAAATATCCGGAAACTTCCAGAGAGCACTATGACCACCGAAAACGATTATTAAAAGCTCTTCTCACTTCATTTGTACATAATGTTCTTAAGGGTCTTCACTTTTTCCATTGAAAGAATAAATAGAAAATAAACACTACTACAAAATTGGTCTTTATTGACAGCTAAAAAATGTCAACATTCACTTCAGTTGACATTTTTTTACTGTCAATGAAAGCAGTGTCAATAAATCTAAGCGTCAACTTTAAGTTGATAGTTGACGGTTGTTAAACGTCAACGATTATGTCTTTATTGACACTTATGTACCGTCAACATAAGGTATAGTTGATGGTTTTTAACCGTCAATATTTAGGTGAAAGCGTCAACATAAACCTCTTTATTGACACTTATGTGTCGTCAACATAGGGTATAGTTGATGGTTCTTAGCCGTCAATATTTAGGTCAAAACGTCAACAATAACTACTTTATTGACATCTGTGAGCCGTCAACATCATGTATAGTTGATATTTTTTAACCGTCAACATTTTTAGCCAACAGTCAATAATACCCCTTTTATTGACACTTGTTGCCTGTCAATATAAATATATCTTGACGTATTTTAACTATCATTTATAACTATATTTGACGTTTTGCATTGTTAACTATGACATATATGTTGACAATTTTGAACCGTCAATACTGCCGATTTTAATGTCGTTTTTTAGCCATCAACTATAATTATGTATACCAAAAAAAAAAAAATTGGTATTATTCACCCATCCTCTACCACTTGCATCTGTTTGAACAACTCTATCAATTCACATTTTTCTCATTAAGGTAGTCATTATCAACATGTAATTCACATAAAACTAGGTAACAATGTAATTGGAGACTCAACGATTGTCAAACTATATAAGTACAAATTTTATCAAAATAAAACATAATTGCAAATGAACCAAGCAAACTTCCACTTACTACTAACTAATAAGTTAAATTTACATATCGTTCCAAGCAAACGGTTAAAAAAACATAACACTAACTCCTGAAAATTACATAAATGAAGTATGATAATAAAGATGTTCATAATTAGTATCGAGATACAAATTCACATAACTCAACTCTAATCTCGTCCAACTCATCTTGGGTGTACTTATCTTTTCTAGTCAACTGCAAACAAATAAGTGTGCATACATTAAAAAATTGAATAAATCAAGAAATTGTAAAACACATAAAATAAGATCAAAGTATTACCACGTTCGTAATCGCTCGACTTCTCTGTGTTACTATATCTCGAATAAACTTCATAGAATAGTACTCACACTCTGTACTCCCTAGTTGCTTAGCACACTATATAAATAGATTAAAACATATAATAAACAAGACTCAAATAAATAAACAAAATGGTAGTGAAAAAATGGTAGATTTGAAATGATTACCTGAACAACTATCCAATTAAGAATTGGACTTCTAACGTTTGCTTGAGCATATAGAACATCCTTATAGCCTTATACAAGTACAAATACATAAAAAAAGTGAATAACGTTTTCAATCAGAAATATATCAATGGTAGAAGTTTCATAATACTTACGTATTAAGCTCTTTTTTTCACATAATCGCAAATGTCATGTCCTATGGAGTCGATTGACCAAACTGTAGAAGTTCTTAATTTTTGTATGCCACAATCCAACCTTGAATATTAGAAATCCAGAGTCTTCTCAAACAAAATTTGCTCTTGAGCTATAAATATCTTGAATGAGCATGAAAACGATATTTAAATGGCTAGAAATAACAACAGTTAACCACCAGATTAATATACATGCAAAATAAGAAAGAAATATTTATACAAAATTACAACACGGAGAAGTAGATGGTATCGGTTAATCATTTTTACAAAATATAATTAGTTAGTGAAATAAACTTATATAAAACTAAAATTTCTTGACTAAATTCGATGTCTCATGGGACGACAGATCACATGTCTGAACATCGATTAAATAATTATGCCTAATAGCTTCCTCTTCCGGGACAACAATTTTATGAGAATACCATATTCTATTATAAAGGTTAAATTACAAATTTGGTCCCTAATGTTAAAATTAGTCCCTGTGGCTTGATAAGACTCTCATAAATAGTTCCTACGTACATAGGATGCATGACCTATTTATAAGGACGAAATTCTAACTTTCTCCAAACTATAGGGACCGAATTTGTAGTTTAACCTATTATAAACTTTATGAGGTAGACTGACAAAACATTGGAAGTTTAGGAAGTTAGGAACTTAGAAATTTAGTTCAGAAACTAAAAAGACATTTTCATGTTCTTAAAAGAATCCAAGTTTCTTCTGCATTATGGGAAAATGCAAACGTATGATACGACAAACAAACTTTATGCGTAAAATTTTTAAAGACCAGCAGATTCTGAACATTGTTACTATTTGTGACAATAAAGAACACGAGTAAATTACCTAAAAAATAGAGCAGTAATACCCAAAATACAAGGCAAAGTTGGTGCAACAATAGCCAAGAATGCCATTCCTAGACCATAAAACCAAGTGGTGCGTCACGACTGATGCCCGCTCATCGATGATCTAATATAGAAGAGAAATCAACAAAACTTAGAATTTTCGTATCAACAATATTCGGTTGATTGTAAATATACTAGAATTAGAAATTGAGGGCAAGCTGCAAAGTATTAAA